>VZQC01007170.1:1694786-1828750 GCA_009823505.1 Rhizomys pruinosus | reverse complement strand
GAGAGCCAATAGCCAATTAGATTTGGGATATACAGGCACATGGCTGCCTCTGCTGCACAGTATTTCCAGGCAGGTGAGGTGTAGCTGGTGCTGACGGTGGAGTCTTGCTTGACTCAGGGAGACCCATATTTGCTTTATTGGTTTAGTGGCCTTTGGTAACACTCTCTGGCATTCCAGAGGCCATCTGTACACTTGCATGTGTGGTCTCAATACATCCCTCCCATGTTAACGTCAGGTCTTCGGCAGCAGGGTCTCATTTAGCCATTCTCTAAGATGACTATCATGTGACCTTGTGCATTTTCACTGCATTATCCAAATTAGTACAATGTTTTCTAATATATATTTTGCATCATGTCTTTCCTTCATGAGATATCTTTCTCAGTCTCTGCTTCTGTTATCCTGCTGAGTACTTTATTTTTTTTTTCACATAAATTTATTTATTCATTTATTTTTAACAATTCTAGACCTGTGTTCCCGGGAACACGGGAACCTGATGAGTACTTTAAAGTGGGGTAGGATAGGGTTCAGAAAAAAATAACTGAGGGGATTTCTGTTGGAATAAGTCAGAAAAGTTGGAATCCAGGGAGGCACAAAAACTTCTCTGAAATCTCTCACAAATCAGACCTTAAATTTTCCCACACTTTTTAACAGGAGACAGTGTCAGCCTGCAGGGATCATGAAATCTTAATTAGCATTTTTATCATACTTTGTCTCTTTGGAGATACTCAGAAGGAACTCTGAAGTAGTTTTGGTAATTAACAACTGGAAAAATGACTCACGGAAGTTTTCAACTCCCATAGGCTGTGCTGTCACTGGCAGAGTTTATGAAGTGAAAATTTCAGTTCTGAAGGTAAGCTGCGTTATTTTAGGTCGGGGTGAACTGCTTCCTCTCCTGTGTGGTGATTATTATGAAGTCAGGCTCTGTACACTGAGGCCATCATCCTGCAGATGCAAGCATCCAGGTGAGTGTTTGGTATTACAGTTTGAGAGACAGAACTAGCAAAGAAAAGAGATCTGAGTAAATGTCCTTTGAAAGGGAATCTGGGGTACAAACAGAAACATGAAATGGATACATGAGTTTAGAGGTTTCTGTAAAGTGGGTCCTGACATTGAGCTGGTTGCTGAAGGCTATTGATACACTGCTATGAGTTTCTCATTGGTGAATAACATGGGTAATGAGGTATCTGCCAATGTATTTAAGGTATTAAAAAAGCTAATTTACTGTCCAGACTAAATGGCATGAAACATAGACTACATTTTTAGTACTATTTTTCTTCTAGCTGGGTTCATACTGATTTCATGCCTACAATCAACATTAAAATGAGATACAAAAATAAACATTCCTTGGATGAACTCAGGACATAATCTGTTCCTGGATAAAAAGTGTGTTCTTATGAAAGAGTATATTTATGGTCCAGTCATTTAGACAGTCTGCACTAAGTGGTCAGGGTTATGATCACTACAGTTTTCAGTGTCACTCTCTTGGCCATAACATTGATGTGAAGATACAGTAAGAATGATGGGTCAAGATTGTCAGGAACAACTGTATTCTGTGCTTTTTCTCCTGGAGTGATAAGATTATAATGTTCATCCAGACCTGGAGACATAGTTACTGTGATTGCTTATTTGTTTTGTTAACTGAACAGAGGCACCCATCCAAAGGACACAGGATGTGGTACTGAGCTGTGCTTGCAACAACATTTCTTCTTTAATTTGTTCAATGTGAAAAGCAACATAATCTTCAGAATCTTTTTGCATATGTTTCTCCTCTAGGTGTATTAATATTTATCCTATATTTGAGTGGATAATAATTTTATTGGAGGACTTATTTTCACCAATAAAAGAATTAGTAAATGTAAGGGCTGGGGAGATAGCTTGGTGTTTGAGCACTGGCTGCTATTGCACAGGACACAGCTTCTATTCCTTGAAACCACAGAGTAGCCCATAATTGTCTGATATTCCAATAACAAGGGTTAGGATGCCATCTTCTGATCTCCTCTGCCACAGGCAACCATTTGGTAATTCTACACCCAACCTGAACATATCTCATTCACAACAAAATAATTAGGTATTTAAAAATATTTCACCTTTGTAGGGATTTTTAAACTGAAAAATTTAGTAAGATTATTTATATCTAACATAAGTATTTCATATTGTGTTTTATACAAAGTAACAGAGCTTAATGATTGCTTCACAGATACCACACTGAAACTTTCTCCCCTGGGAAAATAGAAAATGAGGATTTCATGTGACACTGAAAATACGAAGTTTATCCTGCACTTGTGAAGTCAACGTTGGAATGTGAGCACCTTTTTGTAAGACAACAAAATGTAACTACAGCTGTTTTAATCCAAATCTCTGCCTTTATTTACATTTTATGTTTTCCTGTAAACATTGACACCAAAAACTTAAGTCAGATAAAATCATCCAACAGAGTACCAGTGAGGTGTATAAAATGATATATTTTGAAAAGAATCTGATTATTAGACTAGAATGTACTTGAACATGTGCTCTTCTAGCTTCCTGAGTATAGACTAGTTGACTGTCTATTCAGCCAGTGAGGACATGTTCCAGGCTTCCAAGTTCCCACTCTGTCCCTAAGCAGCGATTGAATTTCAACAGTCACAGTTGCTGTTTCTATGACCTTGTGTTGACAATGAAAATAATGCTACTGGACATTTTTGTGAAAATGTGAAAATCAAAGAACTGCTCAATCGGCAGGATCACAGTGATTCATTAATTGCCAGTGAAATTTGCCATTTATATATGTGACTCTTAGAAGGCTTAGCAAAATAAAACTGTAGGTAAATGTCATTGAGAATACTGGACTTCAGTGTTGTGATAAATGGGGTAACATTGCTCATTCCCATACAGAATTCTGTGATTATAGAGATAGCTTCCATAACTAGGCCCAGGCAGAGTGACTTCCAAGGATCTGAAGAAAGAAGCGGTTCATGTGCACCTACTGTAAATGGAACTGCTTCTCTTCTTCAACCTCAAGTGTGACTTCGCTGCAATTTACGCAGGTTTGAGACAAATAGTTCTGTAGAAAGTGGAGACAGAAACTTTTGGTCATCAGACCCTCTAGCCTTTACATAACAGTGAGAATGTGGAATTTGGTGGAGTTTCCTTGTCTTTGTTTTCTGGCTGTGTAAGACTTCTATGGACTGGATAGAGGCCGTGTTCTCTCCCCACTTCGGTTCATATAAGTGGCATGTGCATACTAATGGGTGAGCATTACCTATTACTCAACTCTTTCTAAATTGTCATTTCATCCGTGTAGATCTTGTGTAGTGACAATCAATGAACTTTTTCTTGTGTATAACCACAGACATATATTTTCCATTATGATACAATTGTCATTGTTTATCTTCAGATTTAGATCACAAATCCATGTAAAATGCCTTTTTTATACTGTGGGTGGTGATTGAGCTTGTTTTTTATTCTGATCTGACCAGCAAGTGTTTTGTTTTTGGAAATGGGGGCTGATGCTTTGACTTCTTTTTCTCTCCCACTTCACTGCTTCTTCTAGGCAGCACCACCTCATCCTTTGTGATGTCTTCTCAGAGACAGGTGCTCATAATTCCATGTTCAACAGGAACATCCTGATGACTTAGGATATCTCCTGGAAAGTTATTGCCTGTGTCAACAGCATTCTTCATATACGGCCGTGTTATTTGACTCAGGATGGTGTCATACTGCAGATCCTGAGCTTCGGCCTTCCCAACAGGGGAAAGCCTGAGCTTTAGCCTTCCAAGCAGGGCAGAGCTGAAGCTCTGCATCACAATGGCATCTATAAAAAAGATTTAGCTTTTTATTCTGAGCACAGGAATGAGTGTCACTATAATTTAGAGGAAAATGTGATAGATATGGGAATGGAATACAGAGATTGGGCAATGGGAATCACATTCCTGTCACAAACTTTAATGGGAATTCTTGGAAACTTCTCCCTTCTTTCCTATTATTTATTATTTTCCAAACATAAACATACATGGAGGAACAGAGATGTAATTCTCACTCACCTGCTCATAGCCAACTCCTTGTACATTCTTTTTAGAGGAGTGCCCCAGACAGTGGCAGCATTTGGATTGAAACAGTTCTTAAAAGATTTCATGTGCAACCTCTTTTTGTATGTTCAGTCTGTTGGCAGGAGTGTGTCCATTTGCACAACATGCCTTTTGAGTGTCTTCCAGGCCATCACTATCAGTCCTAAGGACTTTTGTTGGAAGAAACTTAAAGGTAAGGCTCCAAAGTGTGTTTGTCACTCCATTTCTTTCTTCTGGGTCAAGTACATGGTGGTGCATTTCATTTTCCACCTGCATGGTTATATTGAAATGAATAGTAAAAACACATCACAGAAAAGAAATTATGAATTCTGCAGCACTGGCACTCATAATATATTGAGAGAAAGACTATACACAGTATTACTTGTGTTCCCTGAAGTCCTGTTTTCTACACTCATCATGTGGTCCAGCGGCTCAATGATTATTATGCTATACAGACACAAGCAGCAGGTTCAACACATCCGAAGCTCTCATGTTTCCTGGAGAACTTCCCCTGAGTCCAGAGCCACCTGCTGTGTCCTGGCCCTGGTGTGCACATTTCTGACTTTTTATACCATATCTTCCATCTTACATGGTTTCATTGCTATTTTGTATAATCCTAGTTGGGGGCTGGTGAATACCAGTTGGTTCATTTCTCTGTATTTTCCCTCTTTTGGACCATTTATTCTGATGAGTCAAGATTCCGCACTGCTCACACTCTGCTCTTTCTAGATAAGGAACAAAATAGATGACATAGTTGGGCCAGGAGAGGTGGATCAGTTGTTAATAGCACTGACTGCTTTTGTATAGGGTTCTGTAGTTAGCAGCAACCATTACTCCAGTTTCAGGAGATCTAATGGATCCCATACCCTCTTCTGACCTCCTTATGTATTGCATGATATGGTTGTACTTAGTGAGATTCTTTCAATTCATATAGACCAAGATAAAATAATAACAATAAACATCTTCTAATTGTTTTATATATATGCATTTCAATGTGCAATTATTATTGAATTTTTCTGCATTTCATAAAACAACACTCAATCATCTTTAGATGTTGGAGATAGGGATGGGATGTTATATGCCTAGTCTAATGTAAAAGTTGAAAATTCAGGCTGCTGTTGCTGCTGGGGGAGGTGCTAGACCCAGTGGCTCAAGAACCTGTCCTGTGGAACACTTCATGGCATGTAAAGGGAATTTAACATGGATAAAGTTTACAGAGTTTTGTTTTGAAGTAAACGTCTTGATTTACAAGCTTCAGTGCTCATAAAGAGAGGCCACACATCCTGTTTATCAGTTTCTACCATGGAATCTTTCATGTAGACTAGCATGAATTTTTTTATGTAGATGAAACCCAGTCTATGTAAACTTGCAAAATTTTACAATAAATGATTCTCTGCACAAAGACTGGGATCCTGTAGTTATTGGTCCATGCCATTGATATCTTCACCCTGGGATCGGACCCCCCCCATCATACAGAGAATCTCACCCTCCATCCATACTTAACTATAGCCCTCCCCATAACAAAACACATGGATCCTGTCATATAATTTAAGGCCTATCAAGTTAAGATTTGGACACAGATAACAGCTGTCAAAAGTTAATCCAGTGGAGTCTAGTCCACTATAAAACTTTCCAAACATAAACATGCGTGGAGAGCCACAGATTTAATTCTCAGACACTTTGTCATAGCCAACTTCTTGATCATTCTCTTTAAAGGAGTGCCCTAGAAAGTGGCACCTTTTGGATTCAAGCAGTTCTTCAACGGTTTGCTATGTAAATTGTGTGTGTATGTTGGTAGTGTTGGCAGGAATGTGTCAGTTGGCATCACCTGCCTTTTCAGTGCCTTCAAGGCCATTTGTCTCAGCCCCAGGGCCTTATGTTGGAAGAAATTTAAGGCCCAAAATCCAAAGGATGTGGTCCACTCTATTTCTGTCTGCTGGATCACATACACAGTGCTGCAATTTATTTTCCCTCTATGTGAGTATACTAAAAAGTGCAGGAAAAACATGACCAGGAAATGGGATCTGGAATTCTGCACTATTGAATTCCGTGGTACATACATAGAGTCACTTTATACAGTATTACTAGTATTTCCTGAAGTCCTATTTTCTGTTCTCACTATCTGGTCATGCAGCTCCATGATTAACATCCTGTAAAGACACAAGCAGCAGGTTCAACACATCTGAAGCTCTCATGTTTCCTGGAGAACTTCTCCTGAGCCCAGATCCACTCATGGAGCCCTGACTCTGTTGTACACATTTCGGACTTTTTATACCATATTCTCCATATTACATGGTTTCCTTGCTATTTTGTATAACCCAAGTTGGGGGCTGGTGAACACCAGTCAGCTCATTTCTCTGTTTTCCCTCTTTTGGATGCTTTGTTCTGATGGGTCAACGTTCCATACTGTCCACAGTCTGCTTTTTCTAGATAAAGAAAAATAATAAATCCCATAATTAGGCCAGGAGAGATAGCTCAGGTGTCGAGAACACTGAGTGCTCTTGTTAGCAAGCAACAGTTAGTCCAGTTCCAGGGGATCTAATGGATCCTATAACCTCTTCTGACTTCTGGAGCCATGGCATGATGTGTGTGTGTATACACACATCCTAAAAATATACTCATATATTAAGATAAAGAATAATAAAGATAAATATCCTCTAATTGTTTTATGTGTATGCATTTCAATGTGAAATTATTATTGGATTTTTATGCTTCATACTATAAAAATTAATCATATTTCTATTTTGAAGATGAGGGTGGCATGCCATAAGACAATCTAAACTGAAAGTTTAATAATCTGGCTGCTGGTGCTACTGGGGGAGGTGCTGGGCCCAGTATCTGAAGACCCAGTCATGTGGAACACCAAATGGCAAGTAAAAGGAATTTATCCTAGATAAAATATTACAGATTCTGTTATGAAGGGAACATTTGATTGACAACCCCAGCACTCACAAAGAGAGGCCACACATCCCGTTTATCAGTTTTAACCCAGGAACCTTGAATGTAGTCAGCATGAAATTTCGCACATAGCAAAAACTCTCTCTCTACATAAGATTGCAAAATTGGACAATAAATGATTATCTGCACAAAAACTGGAGTCCCATTGCCAGTGCTCTGTGCCATAGATATTGTCACCTTGGGAGCTATTCCCGAACATACAGAACCTTTAAATTTATACATCATCACCCATCCATACCTAAATATAGCCCTCCCCTCTAACAAAACTCATGGATTCTTTCATATAATTTGAAAACTATGGAGTCAAGATTTGGACTCAGATATCAGTTCCTGAAAGTTAATCCACGGGAGTCTAATCCTGATGTCTAGAATCAATCCCGTAGAGAAGATCAATTCTCCCTCACTAAACAGTAATCATTTGCCAATAATTATTGTCCTAAAGTTGGGCCTATTGTCCATTTATCCAGTTCTGTATTGGGATTTGTCTGAGTGATTCAGTTTGGGTCTAGGTCATGGGGTCACCATTGATGCACATTCCTATAAACAAGTTCCATGAGGCCTGTAAGAGGCTATTTCCTTATGTTCATTCACCAAACATTGTT
Organism: Rhizomys pruinosus; assembly: GCA_009823505.1. Lineage (NCBI taxonomy): Eukaryota > Metazoa > Chordata > Mammalia > Rodentia > Spalacidae > Rhizomys > Rhizomys pruinosus. The sequence goes on along the minus strand of VZQC01007170.1, from coordinate 1,821,144 downwards.
CTTACAATCTTTCCTCTAGATCTTCCTCAATGGTCACTTATGCATAGGGGTGTGGGTCCTAATATAGGAATGCTTTCCAGGGACCTGAACTCTGCTGTGTCTTATTTCTTACATGTTGGAAATGTGGTTGTCTGTTGTATGACACTCTGTTGCATGAGAAAACTTTACTGGTAAGAGTTGAGGAATGAATTTGTATTCTCTCTACCCATTGTCTGACATGTTTCCTCGAACTTAGGTGTTGTGGTGGTTTTACCACATCTCCTTCCAAAATCAATATACCAGTTTATTGCAGAAATATTTATTGTTGGTCAGATCAACCCCAAAGTATATATTTTTTTCCATTTAAAGTTACACCAAACTGAACTGGTATGATCAGAAGTGGCCCATTTCATCCTGTGATTTACAGTTCTTTGATCCCTTCCTTTTAACCAGCTGATATGAGAAGTAGCTTGCAAACAAGATCTGAATGCAGCCACCTCATCAAGCTCTCTAGCAAGCTGTCATGGCTGTTCCAAAACTTTGAACTTTTAGTAGACCCTTTGAGTATATTACCATCTTACTCAAAGAAATATAAATTTGGCCAATTCTACTACTTACTCTACCTAATTCTGGGCCAATACTACCTTGCATATATATATATATATATATATATATATTGCGGTATCAACAAGAAGATTGTAGGACCATCAAGTTCTGAAGGATAACTTAGAGCATGGACAATATTCCATAATGGTTAGGGGTATTAAATATATAACTCAGAAACAATTACAGTGAAACAATCCATTTCTCTCACTGGGCTGTTCATTTGCTTTAAAACCACATTATAGGACAGTTCAATTCAACTCTTTTTTCATATGTATGTAAATATAGATAACTATATGGACGTCTCTAAAATAGACTGTATCCATATTACTTTTCAAAATATCTTTAGTGTAATTATACTTCCCAATCTCTCTACTCTACACTAACCTCCCCCTCTGTTCACAACTTAAATTATCTTTTGCCATTATTCTCAATTACCCACTAGAACACAGTTCTTTCTTCCCTCATTTAGAAGCTTTGTTTTACTGGAAAGTTTTCATAGTTCTAGAAGTTGTAAGCATGCTATGGAAAGAGAAAAAAATTATCTTCAGGATCACCTCTCGGTGGATCCCGTGAGAAGCAGTAATGACATTTTGGCAAGAACCCACACCGAAACAACAGTGGAATAAATTATAAGAAATATCCAACTACCCTCTGATCAGATAAAAGGCCCACTCCAGATGTTGTTACCCATACTTGGTACCATAGTCTCAGCACGGATCATGTGGCTACTCAGGTCATAGGCTCTAGTGCAAAATATATTATTTTCTTCTAAGTGGACATAGTATTGAACCCACAATTAAAGCTTTATCCTTATATGCATAGATCATAAACTTCAATGTATTTCTCAACCATCATCTCAGAAGATTACTTGACTGTAGATGGTGATGTATAGAGAGATGCAGAGCTGATCATGGTGCACAGACAGGAGAATGGAAAATTCTGTCTTATATAGGAAATCAGTATCATACCCTGTCCTTACAGGAGTCTGGGATAATTGTGGACATTAGGGTAAAACCTATGAGCACCAGATGTTGTGCTGAGTATAAGGAAATGGTACTTTCTGGTTACCCCTCAGGAGGTATACACACAAACACACATCAACTGGGACAGCACACATAAAGCTTGGCTCATTCTCAGGCCAGACAATATCCAGGATGGTTGTGGATGTAGACCAGCAGTCCACTTTTAGAGGATGAACAATTGTCCACTGACATCTTCTGATATAGTGAATGTCTGTCTTCTTTAAGAGTCTGGCATTCTGTACATCTACCATCATTCAGTTGTTGGTCACAGGGCTAAGAATATATTTCATAAAAAATAGACACTATACATTAAAAATAAAGAGGAGATATTGTTGGTTGAATGGGGATGGGGCTGGATCTGGGATGAGTTGAGGAGGGTGAGTGTGTGCGGTCAAAATGGTGTGAAATTGTTAAAGACCTAATTAAAATATATACTTAAAATCACAGTGTGGACCTTGCCATGTTCACATTCAAGTCTATGTGGGCAGTACTAATTGGGCTCACTGTGTTTGAAAGAAAAAGTTGACACAGAGTTTTTTGGTTGAGGGTGGTCGTTGGATGTGGGAGAGTTGAAAGAGGAGTGCTGAATATGATCACGATACACTCTTTGAAATTCTCAAAGTACAAAAGCACTGCCAGTACTTTTTATTTTATGTGTCCCAATATTTTGCCTGAATGCATGTGTGCTGGATAGCTTTAGTGTCAACTTGACACACCTGGGTTGAGGGAGCCTCAATTGGGGAATTGGCTCCGTTGGTTTGGCCTGTGGCCACATCTGTGGAGTATTGTCTTGATTGGTCGAGCAATGTGGGAGGGCCCAACCCACAATGAGTGGTGCCACCCTGGGAAGGTTGTTGTGTACCATATAAGAAGGAGGGCTGGGCATGAGCCAGAGTAACAAGCCAGTGAACAGCATTCCTCCATAGCCTGTGCTTCAGCTCCTGCCTCCAGGTTTCTGCCATGAGTTCCTGCCTTGGGCTCCCTGAATGATGAACTGTAACCCAGGAGATGTAAGCTGAGTAAACCCTTTTCTCCCCACGTTGGTGTTGGACAGAGCATTTTGTCACAGCAATGGAAGACAAACTAGAACATAAATTGGTACCAGAAGAGTGGGATATTGCTGTGACAGACCTGACCTTGGCGTTTTGGGGAAGGATTGTGGAGTCGTTTGGAATTTTGGGCTGGGAAGATCATTGAATGCCTAAAGTTTGTTGCCGTGGAGCTTGGAACAGTTTTGCTGAAGGAGTTGTAGAAGATGGAGGCCTGGCTTGTGAAGTTTCTAGTTTCAAAGGGAAGCAAAGATCATCAGGACTATTTAATTGGTAGGTTCTGGTCAGCTGGGGCTGAAGAATCAGCTGTAAGTAACAAGAGAACAGAACCTGAAGTGAATCCTTTGTTTTACTGGGACACTGATACTGGTTAGCTGGGGCTGAAAAATCAGCTGTAAGTAACAAGAAACCAGCATCACTGTGGTGAAATCTTCTGGGAAGAATTTCTTCAGGGTCAGCACACAGAAGCTATGTTCCAGAAGGGGCCCGAGCCTCCATGTCAAGCCAGAAGCAGGACTTGGTAGTATGTATGAGTCTCCTATATGGTTCTCTTGTTGAAATTTGAGGGGGTCACAGAGAGCAGCCGAGGCTTGGCACTGTGTGAGGTCAGGAAAGTCCATTGGTGGAAGTACACCTCAGTTGCAGTGAAGACCCCAGGATTGCAGGGGTCATGGAGAGAAGCTGAGGCTTTGCACCAGGAGAGGTCAGAAGAGACCACTGGTGAAGGTGCTACCTCAGTTTCAGTGGCACCCCAGCTTTTTGGAGATGGCAGGACTATGGGATGACCACCCAGAGCAGTGGCAGGTGTGGAATGGAGTCAGCCTTGCCCGGCGAGATGAGCTGTGTGTGCCATGGATGGCAGAGTTGGAGAGAGGGAGCTGCTGAAACCCTTTGGAGCCTAGAAGATCGTGAGTGAATCCCAGGTGTCCAGCCTTGAGTTACTTTGCTGGACTTAGGTTTTGTTTGAGAGTGCCTGATTCTTCCCTTTGAAATAAGACTACTTGTTTTGGATTTTACAGCAGCCCACAGTTAAGAGACTTTTAAAAGACTGAATTTTTAAGTGTTTATACATTTTAAGGACTGTGGGGCTTTTAAGTTTGTACTGTCATAGGTTGTGATTAATGTTAATATCATACTTTGGGGATATGAAATGGAAAGGTGATTGTTTAATAGTGATGTGTTTTGTATGTCAAGTTGCCAAGGAGTCAATTGTGCTACATAGCTTTAGTGTCAACTTGACACACCTGGGTTGATGGAGCCTCATTTGGGGAATTGACTCCATTGGATTGGACTATGGCCACATCTGTGGAGTATTATCTTGATGGTTGAGCAGTATGGGAGGGCCCAGCCCACAATGAGTGGTACCACCCTGGGCAGGTTGTTGTGTACCATATAAGAAGGTGGGCTGGGCATGAGCCAGAGGAGCAAGCCAGTGAACAGCATTCCTCCATGGCCTGTGCTTCAGCTCCTGCCTCCAGGTTCCTGCCCTGAGTTCCTGCCTTGGTCTCCCTGAGTGATGAACTGTCACCCAGGAAATGTAAGCTGAATAAACCCTTTCCTCCACAAGTTGGTGTCAGTCGGAGTGTTTTGTCACAGCCATGGAAGACAAACTAGAATAGAATGTAATTGCACTCATGTTGTGAAATGACTGTGTTGCTACTAAGAGGGCATGGGATCCCCTTTATTTGGAGTATGGATGGTTTTTAGCTGCATGTGGGTACTTGGAATTGAACCCAGGTCATCTTCAAGAGAAGCCAGTGTTCTTACCTGCTGAGATATCACTACAATTGTTAAATCATGTTTAAAAGCCTCTAAAATCTATTTCAAAAGATCTTTCTGCATTCACTGTTTCTGCAGCCTACAGTGGTGAAAGAAGCATGGGAAATTACCCTGTAGTATCGTCCCTAAAATTTCTTGAGTGAAATCTAAGCCTGACTTCCCTTGTAATACCTGTCCTCATGTAAGTCTGGGAGAAACAAGGAACACCTAGTCTACCTACTTAGCAATAAAATTATAATTCAACTACAAGTAGGTTAATCTTTTTAATAATTTTGTGTGGTTCCTATGCCAAAATGGGATGGATGCTTTTCCAAGGTTGATGCTTCCTACAAGCTGATATGTAATGATCAGAAAGGAGCCCACCTCATTGGGAACCAAGGTCTTCGGGGCCACTGAGGCAGCAGTCAGCGACCCCTTGGCTTCTGATGCATGGTTGGTAAGAGCCAGCCTACCTCACTGGGAGCCTGCTTCTTTAGGGACACTGAGACTGCAGCCAATTTGCTGGCTTTCTGGCCAAATCAGATCCCCCCACCCCCACCCCAGCCAACATAGAGAAACAGACCTACATTCCAACAAAGAAACAGTGGAATTTCACATCAGGTTACAAACCATGAATCACAGCCACATGCTAAAAGCGCAAAGAAAAATCAACAATGTGTGAAAAGCAATAAGACATTCCCACCAAACTCTATCAGTCATATCAAAGACTCCAACAATGAGATCTCTCTGGAGTTAACCCAGGACACAGATCTTAAAAGAACAATCACAGATATATTTAAAGAAATCAAGGACCTTAAGGGAGAAAACGACCAACTTTAGAAGGAAATGGAAATGCTGAAAAAAATCTCAGGCTGAAATGAAAAAGGAAATAAATAAATAAATAAATAAATAAATAAATAAATAAATAAATAGAGAGAATGGCCAACTCTGGAAGGAAACAGAAATACTAAAGGAATCTCAGGTTGAAATGAAAAAGATATTTAAAAAACTCGTATAGTCAACATGAAAGGGCAGGAGAAAATCTCAGTAACAGAATGGACAAAGCAGAAAATGAAGTATCATCCGTAGAAGATAATGTGGAAGAATGGAAGAGCTCAAGCAAAGACTATGAAAAATTAAATACAAACAAACAATAAAACACAAGAGGGGAATAACCAAGAAATATGGGACACCATGAAGAGACCAAACCTCTACATCATAGGTATAGAGGAAGGAGAAGAATCCCGGGATAATGGTTTGGGCCAGATCTTCCATAGAATTATTGAAGAAAATTTCCCCAAATTGAAATAAGATACACCCATACAAATACAAGAAGCACATAGAACACCAAATAGACAAGATGAGAAAGGAAACTCCATGTGACATATCATAACCAAAAGGATAAATGCTCAAAACAGAGAATACTGAAAACCACATGAGATAAACAGTAAGTTACATATAAAGGAAGACCCATCAGAATTACAGTTGACTTTTCAATGCAAACTATGAAAGCCAGATAGCTTGGACCAAAATATTTCCAGCACTACATGACTACAGATGTCAACCCAGGTTACTATACCCAGCAAAAAATGTCAATAATAATCGAAGAAGAAAGGAAAATATTCCATGACATATACAAGATGAAAGAATTCATGTCTAGAAAACCAACCCTCCAGAAAATACCAAAACAATTGACAGGACAGAGGAAAGGAGCAGCTATCCTGAAGCAGCAAGAGATACTGATTAATGAAGATATAACCCCAGAAATACAAACATAGAAGAAAAATGCAAACAGAAAATAAACTAAAGGGAAACTATATATCTCTCAATATTAACTCTAAATATTAATGGTCTAAATTCCCCAATCAAGAGACGCAGACTAGGAGAACGGATTAAGAAACTGAATCCTGAGGCCTGCGCCAGCTGGCCATGGCCCCTGCTGCTGCTGGCTTTGTGTGCCTCATTCTGGCCTAGCCATCCCAGCCTCCCTGATGCTGTGCTCCTCTCGCCCTGTCCCCATCCCTGGGCTTTCCTGCCACCTTGGCTGCCCTCCCACTGCTGGTGTTCACCTTCCAAGCTCCCTCTGCTTCCCTCGAGCCCATGGCGGGCTGTGCTGGCTCTTCTGCTGCCTGGATGCCTGAGCATCATTGCCATCAAGCTGGCCTTCCTGTAACCCATGTTGTGGGTGCCTGAGCAGCGCTCACCTGAGGCCTCCTCCTTGACCTCCACCCCAAAAGGCATGAGCCCTAGCTCATGCAGCCTGCACCTGAGCAAGCACAGTGACTATCAGTACTTGCAGCATGAGCTGGATGCCTCCGAGGTCTTCTCAGGCATGGTCCCCAACAACTGTCTGGGCTTCATGCTTGTGTGCTGTGCACCCTCCAGCTGCTCCATGCTACTCTTCTCACAGGTTTCAATTTCATCCTTTATTATGGGTGTATTTAAGCTTTCTGTCTCTTCCCTTATAAGTCTTGGTGGATTCCATGATGTCAGGTATTCATCCATTTCTCTTAGGTTTTCAAATTTAGTAGCGTATAAGATTTTTGAAGTATTGCCATAGGGTTGTCTGAATCTTTTCACTATCTGTTGTGATATTTCCCTTTTCATCTCTAATTTGATTGATTTGGAGTTGCTCTTTCCGTCTTTTAGTCAATTGGGCCGAGGTCTATCAATCTTGTTTATCCTTTCAAGGAACCAGCTCTTGGATTCATTGATATTATATAGTGTTTTCTTTGTTTCTATTTCATTGACTCTGCTCTGATTTTTTGCTATTTCTTCCAGTCTGCTGGGTTTAGGATTCATTTGTTGCTGCCTCTCAAGTGATTTTAGTTGGAGTGTTAAGTCATTTATTTGTGCTCCTTCTGTTTTCTTAATATAGGCACTTAGGGCTATGAATTTCCCTCTCAAGACTGCTTTTAAGGTGTCCCATAGGTTTTATTTTGTTGTATCATTCCGTTCATTTAGTGCCAAGAATGCCTTTATTTCTTTCTTTATTTCTTCTCTGACCCATTCCTTATTCAGTAGTGTGTTGTGTAGTCTCCATTCTTGCAGCTAGTAGGGCTTTTTCTGGTGTTGTTATTAAGCTTCATTGCACCGGGTTCTGATAAGATGCGTGAAATTATTTCAGTTTTTTTTTATTTGATGAGGTTTCCTCAGTATCCCAGTTTATTGTCGAATTGGGAGAATATGCAATGGGCTCCGTGGGGTATTGAAATCTCCTGCTATTACTGAGCTTGGATTGATCTATGTCTTGAATTCCTTCAAGACTGTGCTTATGACGTTTGGTGCTCCAGTGTTTGATTATATATATATATATATATATATATATATAATATATATATATATATGAATCTTCATGGTTGATTGATCCTTTGATAAGAATGTAGTGACCTCTTCATCTCTTATGATTAGTTATACTTTGAAATCTATTTTTTCTGATATTAAAATAGCAACTCTCACTTGCTTTTAGTTACCATTTGCTTAATAATATTCTTCCAGCTTTTCACCTTTAGATGGTGTCTGTCCTTGAAGGTGAGGTATGTTTCTTTATACAGCAGGAAGATAGATTCAGTTTATTTTTTTTCTGATCCATGTGTCCTTTAATCCATTACCAACCACCATGCTGCATCCAGGCAATAGCACACATACTGGCAACCAATGCAATGCAGTTGTACAACAATCTGAGGCTTACAATACATTTAAGGCTTTTAAATTTTGGGGAAAATCAAGACAAAGTCAGATCAAAGAACTCCAAACCTAATCCCATAACTAATAGAAGCAGTGTCACAATTTTAATCATCTTAACATTTTCGATGCTTATCTGGAGCAATTCCAGTGTCAAAATCCAAAAAAATCCTGAACTAAAAGGTTAGTTTACGGAAATTTTAATTAGCTAAATTCTTCAAAGCATAAACTTAGAATTTTTGTCTTGGAAATGCTATAAAATTTTTACAGCAAAACATAGGAATAAAAACATATTAACAAAACATATTCAATCATTTACAATGCAAACAAGAAATTTGCAGCCTGTTGTAGCCTGATGAAAGAAAACTACCCATTACGAGTCTGTGCACAATGTCATTGTAATTATGTACAGGACTTTTTTTTTTTGCTTTTTTACTGATGCTTTATGTGTTTCATACATCATTTTCCAATTCAGTTCAGGCATATTTCCCTTTCCCTTCCCCCCATCCCACCCCATCCCATCCCAGATCATGCATTCTGCCATAACTGTCCTGCATCTTTCTCTCAGTTTTTTTTTCAATTTTTTAGCAATAAGTGATAATTTATGAGTACTAGCATCCCTCATGTAAAACCAACTTGCAGGCTGTTGTGCCCAAACCCCCACAGCCCCACCATCCAGCGGGGGGGGGGGGGCTTATATGTTCAATCAAGTTGATCAAATGAGTGTCCAGACTGTATTGCTGTAGTTTCACCATTCATCCCAATCACAGCCCTTACATTCTACCACGCCCCCTCTTCCACAGATTGTTCCCTAGGCTTAGAAAAGGGGTACAGGTGTATGAGAAGCAAAACAGTCTACTTTCTCTGGAGCTGTTGTTTGGACTCTGGTCAATTCTGGCTGTTTCCTTTCATGGGCTGACAGTTTGTCCAGGAATAACCTTTTGATCCTACTAATGAAGCACATGCAATTAGATATATAGGTATTTAAACAGCACAAATAGTTATGGTAGGTTACTTTGGTATAGACACATATGTTTGGATGGTATGTTAATCCATGAATTACATTTTTTTTCCTGTTAAATATGACAGGATCTTACTGTGGCTTATAACATCTCCTAACCTGTAGATGATGTAAGCTTGTGGCATCAGCCATGGGTTATTCATCCAAGGAGATAGCCAATAACCAATTAGGTCTGGGATATACAGTCATATTGCTGCCTCTGCTGCACAGTATTTCCAGGCAGGTGAGGGGTAGCTGGTGCTGACGGTGGAGTCTTGATTGACTCAAGGAGAGTCCATATTTGCTTTATTGGTTTAGTGGCCTTTGGTAACACTCTCTGGTATTCCAGAGGCCATCCGTATACTTGCATGTGTGGTCTCAATACATCTTTCCCATGTTAACGTCAGGTCTTTGGCAGCATGGCCTTATCACCTCTCTTCTTGCAGGTATCCCAGTTTAGAGGCAAGGAGCCTTTACCTTTTGTGGGGGCTTGGATCCACTGGCCAACATCTCCTTGGTAGAATTATCCATTGCTGATGTCAGAGCTCCTGTATTGATATATTTTGCTTAAGTGCATAGCTTCAGGACTTTAGTATTATATTTGGTTCTGAATATAGAATAATCCTTTTCACAGTTCCTATGTCTATTAGTCAATTAAAGAAGGCAGGTTTACCAGTTTTTTAAGAGATTACCTCTATAATAGTTGTCTCCAATTTACAGTTGGAGAACGACCTCATCTTCATCAGATTTCTCCTTTTATTTGGTGGGGAGGCAAGAAAGTCTCTTGTATTAAAACCTTTGCAGCACCTAGAAGGTAAGTTTCATTAGGACTCATTATAAATAGTTGTTATAAGTAGGATCCACAGAGGGGTTCGACGTTTGTAACAATCTGAGGCTTTTCTTTCTTTCAATGTTCAGAATCAACCTTTCAGTTGGCACTTTCTGGTACATCCTACTCAATGCAAAGATGTATCTTTTCTTTCTCAGCCATTGGTGGTGACATTTTGACCTTTTGGAACATTCAAATCTTTTCCCGGAGTTAGTTTTAAGATTTGAATTGCAAGGTTTTTGATGAAAAGGTTTCATGCCTATCTGTATCCCCCCTTTTTTTAACCCATGAGTCTCCAGAAGAGAGTTGTATTATAGATACCTATAGGGTGGAATCAAGGCACAGATTTCATCAAATTCACCCATGTTGTTTTGGGTGACTATATATGTTTAACTTGGGAAGCAAACTTAATTTTTATGTTAAATCATCTCATAGGTGAAAGAGAATGCTACAAAGTTATACTGTACAACAGAGAAATTATAGAGAACATTTGTATGTGCCAATCCAAAAGTTATTGTTCTACAGATTTTATGTAAAACAAATGTGGGCTACAGCGATTTATATCTCCATTTAACTCAGATGCATTACCGTTTATATCAGAGCCTGTAAACCAATGTTGTTTAAAATACACATATTTACTTTTACTAAGTCCTAAAACTCCATGTATACTGTAGACAGTGTCTGGGCAAAACTGGATACATGTTGAACTCATGTCAATTAAATATGCATTAATCGAATATACACCCATGTCCCTCTCCCGCCCCTCCCCCTTCCCAATTCACCATTTCATTCCTTTTTCTGATGCAGTCTTTCTGTTATTGTTCTTTTCCTATGCATCTCTCTCCACAAGAAATATTTATAACTGGGTTATTGGTACTAGCATCTTAACATTTTCGATGCTTATTTGGAACAATTCCAGTGTCAAAACCCTAACAACTCCTGAACTAAAAGGTTAGTTTATGGACATTTTAATTAGCTAAATTCTTCAAAGCATAAACTTAGAATTTTTGTCTTGGAAATGCTATAAAATTTTTATAGCAAAACATAGGAATAAAACATATTAACAAAACATATTCAATCATTTACAATGCAAACAAGAAATTTGCAGCCTGTTGTAGCCTGATGAGAGAAAACTACCCATTATGAGTCTGTGCACAATGTCATTGTAAATATGTACAGAAGTTTAAAAAAGCCAAAGAGGAGGACTTTTACAGAAGGAACGTAGACCAGGCTTCATTAGACCAATCAGACAATCAAAATATTAAAATTTTGTTAGCTAGTAATAAATTTGCACTTAAAATTTCCTGTTGTTTAACAATATTCCAGTTTCCTGTTGTTCAACAATATTACAGTTATATTCATATGGCTACAGTTGATGAAGCTGTTTGTTGATAGTTCCAGTAAATTATTCAATTCATTTGTGTGAGGAAAGATTGGCATGTCAACAAAAATTAATGAATTTTCACAACAGTTTTCCAGTTATACTATCATAGCTTCACAAATAAACTTCACCCGGGGCTGCAGAAATGGCCTAGCAGTTAAGAGGACCAACTGCTCTTGCAGAGGACCTGGGTTTGATCAAGGTCCCGGGTTCGATCCCCAGCACCCACATGGCAGCTGAGAACGGTCTTTGACTCCAGTTTCAGGGGAATCCGACACCCTCTTCTGACCTCCACGGCATTTCACAATACAGGTGCACACACCTACATGCAGACAGTACATTTATACACATACAAGAATAAATAAAAAATTAAAACAACAACAACAACAAACAAATGAACTTCACCCATGGTGTCAGTGGCTGAGCCCCAGCAGGTCAAACATTGAGCACCTAGGTGAGAGTCTGATCCTGCATCGCTGTGTGAATCAGAGGTGAAAGTGAGGGAGAGACAGATGTGAGCATACTTGAGTCTGCAGCACTGGGAATGGGTCCCAGAGTCAGCTCTCACTCCTGCAAGGTCACACAGCTGGGAATCCTGCTCCTCAGCCTAAGGCGAGGTGGGAATTAGGTACAAAAGACAGATTTTGTTAGCATTTTATGGAGAACAGCAGATAAGTTGGGACCTTTTTAGTGGTTATTGGGTGTTACAATTAAATCCAGTTAAAGCATGTGCAAACAGGATCTCCTTTGTTCAAAGTAGATGAGGTAAGATTGGGCCACTGTCTTCAGGAGTTGGGAAGCTCGTGAGATAAGAATGGTTTTAGTCTTTCTAGGTACCGTGTGCAGAGCTCTATGACATTGCGCCCAGCCACCTCAACCCACAGGGACTCCACAGGATGGGGACAGCACTCATACATGGCCAGGCCATGGGAAAAGTCGATGACCTCGTCCTCTGTTTCATGAATGACCAACACAGGAGAGGTAAATTCAATATCCTGACGATGCTGGTGAAAGCAATAAAGCAGTATGTTTTCCTGGTATCTGAAAAAGCCACACACAAACCAGAAATCAGAGGGGAGTGGAGGATGACAGCTGCACACTCATACTGCAAGGCCAGGTCCATAGTGGGGACCGTCCCAATGCTCTGCCTGTAGAGGATAGTGTTCTCAGGACTCATGCAGCACTAGGTGTGCAGCTCCTGCAATTTTGAATTGATGCTGGCCTAGAGGTTCTTCTTGCAGGCTTGCCCAAGCTCACACTGTAGAAGATGTTGCAGTTGATGCATGAGCCCAGGCCAGTGTAGAAGCTGCACATCTGGACCAGCCCAACTTCAAAAGCCCAGGTCCAGGTTGATTCACAGCAGAATTCTCTAAGACATTTAAAGAAGAACTACAGCTGCTACTACTCAAATTATTCAAGAGGATAGAAACAGAAGGAAATTTCCCAAATTCACTCTATGTAGCCAACCTCACTCTAATACCAAAAGCAGTCAAAGATACAACCAAAAAAGAAAACTATAGACCCATTTCCTAATGAACATAGATGCAAAATTTCTCAACAAAATACCTGCAAACCCCATACAGGCACATATCAAAAAGATCATCCACCATGACCAAACTGGATTCATAGTAGAGATGCAGGGATGGTTCAAAATATGTAAATCAATAAACATCATAAAGCACATAAATGGACTGAAAGACAAAAAACACACTATCTTCTCAATCAATTCAGAAAAGGGCTTGAACAAAATTCAGCATAGATTCCTGTTTAAAGTCCTGGAGGTAATTGGAGTGGGGAGAACATTCCTCAACATAATTAAAGCCATATACATTAGGGGATGGAGAGATGGTTCAGTGGTTAAGAGCCCCGAATGCTTTTGCAGAGGACCTAGGTTCTATTCCCAGCACCCACATGACAGCTAAGAACTGTGTTTAACTCCAGTTCCAGGGGAATCTGACACCTTCTGCTGATCTCTGCAGCATTGTATGACATGGCTGCACCAACCTACATGCAGACAGTACACTCATACAAACAATAATAATAAATAATAAAAAATTAAAAATCTATATATAATGAACCCATAGTCAGCATTATTCCAAAGTGGGAAAAACTAGAAATGTTCCCTTTAAAGTCAGGAACACAGCAAGGCAGCCCCCTATTCCCACTGCTTTTCAATATAGTGCTTGAAATGCTTTCGAGAGTAATAAGACAAGAAAATAATTAGAGGAGTACTTATTGGAAAAGAGAATAATTCAGGACATTAAAGATCTTTGAGTGGCTTTTATTTGGGTGAAGACTAGATAGATATTTAGTTATTCTCAAATATTCTGAGGAAGATCAGTTCATGGTCTTTGAAGGTGCAGTTGAAGGCAGAAACAAGAGATCTGCTGCCTTTGAGTTTCCAGTGGATTCTGTTTCAGTTGGATCTATGCATAGACACCAATTTTAGGAATTACAAGCATATCTTTACTTCATATTCTATCTAATAACTTAACTAAGAAGACATTTAGGGAATTCTAGTAGAAAGTGTGTAATCCTGTGAGAAGAGGTAATATCACTCACAGCAGTGACTGCTCACCTCACTCCTCACTTGCTAGAGTGACAGATGATGCCGGTGGTTGCTGCCAACATGTGAGAGCATGAAATGTTTACACACTGGGTCATTTTGCCATTGCGGAATTCCTATCTCTACTTTTTTCCTGTCTACCACATTTCCCTCTCTTTCCTTTTTAGTAATTTTATTAAGCGTATATGGATACTCCTACCAACATGAGCACTGTATACACATTGATCCTTTTAAAAAACTTAAGGGCACTGGAGAGAAAGCTCAGTGGTTAATACACTGGATGCTTTTGCAGATGCCCAATGATCAAATTCCAGCAGTCACATGCAGGCTTACAGCCATCTGTAAATCCATTACCAATGGATTTGGTGCTCTCTCCTGGCCTCCTTGGCCACTGCATGACATGAGTGCACTTACAAAACAGTTTACCTTTTATTTTTACTTTATGTATGTATGAATGTATTGCCTACATGTATGTTAGTGTCTCTGTGCTCTACCGTGCCTGTAGATTTGAGAAGAAAGTGTCAGATCCTCTGGAACTGAAGTTACAGGTAGTTGTCAGTTGTCATGTGAGTGCTGAGAAATGAACTCAGGTTCTTTACAAGTGTGGGAAGTGTTTAACCTCTGAGCCATCTCCCTAGCCCCTTCTCTGCTATTTTATGACATATCTAATTGCATAAGAATTACACAAACCTGCTGGCCTTGGAGGCAGAGGAAGAGATATTGCTATGAGTTCAAGGCTATCCTGGTGTACATAGTGAGTTCCAGGCAAGCAGGGGCTATAGGGAGACCCTGTCTCAGAAAGACAAAAAAAAAAAAAAAGGAATTTCCCATAGGTACTAAATAATTCTGATGCTTACATACAGTATTATTTTGCTCCAATTTCCTGGGAATTGTCATAACATTGTCGTAACAGAATCTGTAACATCTTCATCTTATGACAGGAGTAGGAGATGGTACTGAGCCAATACTTTGGATCTCCATGGTTACAGTATCAGTATGCATGGGGAGTGGATAGTGCCTGCTGTTGCAAAGCAGCTTCTACATGGAGTGTGATGTCGAGCTGGAGCCATCTCATTTACTTTTCATTTATAGAAAATATAAATTGTGGAAATAAATAGGATTTACAAATTGAATTTTTGTATTACCTCATAAAGCAAGTTAATACGTTTTGAGAAGATTTAAAATTTATTTATTTATTTATTTATTTATTTATTTATGGTTCTCCCTGTAAACCCAATGGCCTAGAGCTCTCTGTGCACCAGACTTAACTTGAACTCACAGAGATCTGCCTGTCTCTACTTCCAGAGTGTTGGAATTAAGAGTGTGCACCACCACACATGGCATAGAAGGAACTGACCTTTAAGGAAAACAATATAACCAGTGTTATAATGCTTTGGAGGGTGCGGGCGGGGGTAGTTACCTGGGCAGGCATCTGCCACCTCTGCCGCAGGTAGGGGGCCGTGGGTGGGACCTTCCTAGTCTCTTTTGTGCCGGGACCAGAAGGGCCGGTGCTAGTGGTCTGCACCTTGGTGCGGGTGGGGGTAGTTACCTGGGCAGGCATCTGTCGCCTCTGCCGCAGGTAGGGGGCCTAGGAAACAAAAACCCATCTATAGGCTGCTACAAGAAACGACCGTATGAGACGTCGCATACAAATATCGAAGTGAGGATGAGGGAAGGATCAATGAGCAGGCTGTAGAGATTGAGTGTTAAAGGGGGGAGAAATACAGAGATAATGTGACACAGAAGGGAAGTATGAATGGAGGGTAGACAACAGATACAAGAATTAGAAGAGTGGTCCGATAGAGGGAGAGGGATGGGAGACAATGTGAAGGTTGGTGATGCGGTATCCTACATATCATTGGGGGGGCGGGAAGCAGAGGAGTCGCATGAGA
Source organism: Rhizomys pruinosus (assembly GCA_009823505.1). Taxonomy (NCBI): domain Eukaryota; kingdom Metazoa; phylum Chordata; class Mammalia; order Rodentia; family Spalacidae; genus Rhizomys; species Rhizomys pruinosus. Next base: position 1,805,378 of record VZQC01007170.1, on the reverse strand, counting down.
CCGGGTGTGCGGGAGAAGGAGAGGGAGGAAAGAGGAAAAAAAACGGGGGCAAGAGGGGGGAAAGGGATACAGGACCGATGAGACAGAGAGGAGATGAGAAGAGGAAAAGCGAGAAGGGGAGAGGGTGAGCACAACAGACAGGGGATGAAGAAGAGAGCAGATGAGTAACGTCGCGAGAAAAGGAGAATGTATCGACCAATGGCAAAGAGGAAAAAGAGAAGAAGGAGAGTGAGAGGATAATGTGACGTGGACATGGGGTAGGGTGAACAAATCATAAACATATATGCACCAAACACCTTGTCACCCATCTTTATAAGAAATTCTTCAGGATCTCAAGGCACAGATTAACCCCCAGCGCACTAATACTAGGGGATTTCAATACCCATTAAGTCCCCTAGACAGATCAACAGGACAAGGGTACAACAGAGAGACATCTGAACTAAATGACACAATACCCAAATAGACCCACAGACATCTATCGAATATTTCACCCAAACACCAAAGGATACACTTTCTACTCAGCACCTCTAGGAACATTCTCCAAAATCGACCATATACTGGGGACACAGGAAAAAAACTCACACAAAATATAAAAAGATTGAAAAATCTCATGCATTCTATCAGACACCAGTGCAAATAAAACTCAATATCTACAACAGAATAAACCCTACAACTACAAGGAACACATGGAGACTAAAAACAACCCCTCCTGAATAATGAGTGGGTCAAGAAGAAATAAAGAAAGAAATAAAACATCCTGGAACCTAATGACAATGATAAACAACACAGCAAATCTATGGGACCTTTAAAAGCATCCTAAGAGGGAGTTTATAGCTCTACGTGCCTACATTAAAAAAACAGAAAGAGCACAAGTGAATGACTAACACTGCAAGCTAAAATACTTGAGAGACAACAACAAATGAACCCTAATGGAGCAGACAAGAAGAAATAACAAAAATCAGAGCAGAGATCAATGAAATAGAAACAAAGAAAACCATACAAAAATCAATGAATCCAAAAGTTGGTTTCTGAGAGAAAAATAAGATAACAGACCTCTAGCCCAGTTAACCAAAAGAAAGCAGGGAACAACTCCAAATCAATAGAATCTGTGATGAAAGGGGAAATATCACAACAGACAATGAAAAGACCAGACAATTATACGGGACACTTCAAAACTTAAATTCTACTAAGTTTGTGAAAACCTAGAGGAAATGGATGAATATCTGAAATCCTGGAAATCCCCAAAGTCAACCAAGAAGAAATCGACAGTCTAAACAGACCAATAGTAAAGAAGAAATCTAAGATGTATTAAGCGCGTCCCACCAAAAATGCCAGGGCCCGGATGGTTCACTCAGAATTCTATAAAATATTCGAAAAGACGTACAAACCATTACTACTTAAATTGTACTGAAGGATACAAACGGAGGGACTTCTCCCAGATCCTTCTATGAGCCAGCATTAGCCTACTACCAAAACAACGAAAAGATACAACCAAAAGGAGAAGGCGATAACCCATCTCCCTAATGAACACAGATGCCAAATTCTAAACAGGATTCTGCCAACTGCATACAGACTCACATCAAGAAAATCATCCACCACGACCAAGTTGGATTCACCAGAGATCAGGGATGTTCAACATATGAAAATCATAACATCACAAACATATCATGGATGAAGGACAAAACCACACATCATCATCCAAATTGATGCAGAGAAAGCCTTTGACAACAATCCAGCATCCTTTCATGTTTAAGTCCTGGAGGGAATTTGTCTGAAGGGATCATTCCTCAATGTAATCAAAGCCCATATACAGGAAACCCACGGCCAATATAATCCGAAATGGGGAAATGACAGAAGCATTGTCCCTTAAAGGGAGGAACTCGGCAAGGCGGCCCCCTGTGTCACCACTCCTTTTCAAGATGTGGAAACCTTGCCAGGGCAATAAGGCAAGAAAAGGAAATTAAAGGAGTTCTAACATTTGTGAAAATAGAGTCATGCTATCCGCTTTTTGCTGATGATTGATTGTCTACATAAGGGAGCTAAGAACTCCACCAGAAAACTCCTAGAAACATTAAGGCAGTGTTGTTGGAACTGTTGGCAGGATACAAAATTAGCGAGAAAAATCAGTAGCCTTTCTTTTACACCAACAACAAGCAAACTGAAGAAGGACTACAAGGAAGACCTTCCCACTCACAATAGCCTCAAAAACAATAAAATACCTAGGAACAAACCTAACCAAGGACACCAAGGATCTCTACACAAACAATTTTAAAACCCTGTAAAAAAGGAAATTGAGGAAGACTATGCAGAGATGGACAAACTCCCATGCTCTGGATTGGAAAATCAAATATAAGTAAAATGTCCATCCTACCCAAACTAGGTACAGATTTAATGCAACCCATCCAAATCCCCAAGAATTTACTTCACAGCTTGGAAAAAAAATCTCAATTTCATTTGAAAAACAAAAGACCCCGAATCCCAAAGCAACCGTGAGTGAAAAGAGCAATACAGGGGGGATCGCTTACCAGACATTCCCAAACAAATTTTGATTACAGGGCCTATAGTCATCAAAAACAGCAGGGGAGGGGGGGGGGTTGGTATGGCCACAAACAGACCAGTTGACCAATGGAATAAAACTGGAAGATCCAAACTGAGCTCCATACAATTTCAGCCACCTCATATTTGACAGGGGGCCAAGAAATCACAATGGAGGAAGGAAGACGCATCTTCAGCGAATGTGCTGGCAACATTGGATCACCACTTGTATGAAGAATGAAATTACAACCCCTGACCTCTCACCTTGTACAAAAGTCAACTCCGATGGACCAACAACCTCAGATGTGAAACCCCAAAACTCTGGAGGTGATAGAAGAGAAACTTGCCAGCACGGGACAAAGACATAGGTGTAGGAAAAAGACTTCCTAAATCAGACAGCAACGCCCTGCACAGAAATAAATCAACACATTGACAAATGGGATTCTCTTTTAAACTCAAAACTTTTGTACATCAAAAGAAACACTAAGAGAGTGAAGAGAAACCCACAGAGTGGGAGGAAACCTTACTGCAGACACATCTACAAAGCATTAAGCTCAGAGTAAACAGCTACTCAAAAAACAAAGAAGAAAAGAAAAAACAAATGAAACCGCTCAAAAGATGGAGCAAAAGATCTGAATAGAGACTTCCACAGAGGAAATAGAGATGGACGAGAAACACACTTAAAGTGTTCAGCAAGCTCTGATAATAAGGAAATGAGATTCAAAAACCACTTGAGATCATCCACCTTACTCCACATAAGACTGGCTAGGATCAAGAAACAAATGATATCAAGTGCTGGAGAGTTGTGTGGAAAGGGAGAACATGCATCCATTGCTGGCGGAATGTAACTGGTCAGCCACCCATGAGAACTCAGTGTGGAGAACCCTTAGAAGACTCAAACCTAGAGCTTCCCATTTGGACCCAGTCATTCCACTCCTGGGTATATACCCACAAGCACATACTTACTGGCAAAGACCAGCACAGCATGTTTGCAAGTCGCTTGTTACAATAGCAAAAAGATGGAAGACCACCCAGGTGCCCCTCACAACACAGTGGATAGAGAAAATCTGGTACATGATACATGGAGTCTATGTGCAGCTGTGTAAAAGAGGGACAACATCAGACATTTGCAGGTAAGTGGATGGAGCTGGAAGACATTATGTTAAGTGAAGTAACACCAGTCCAGAAAAACAAACGACAATGGTGTCCCTCATATGTGGAATGCTAGTACCAATACCGCAAGATAAATAGTTCTCATGGAGAGGGATGCATATTAAAAGAAAACAATAGAAAGACTGTCATCAAAATGTATACCGAAAATGGTGAATTGGGAAGGGGGGAGGGGGGTGAGGGACACGAGTGTATTTCGATTAATGCATTATTATTGACAGAGTTCAACAGTACCCAGTTTTGCCTAGCACACTGTCTTACAGGACCACATGGTGTTTTAGGATTTAGTAAAAGTAAATATGTGTATATTAAACAAACCATGGTTACAGACTCTGATAAAAAATGTAATGCTCCTGAGTTAAATGAGATATAATCAGCTGTTGTGTAACAACTATTTATAATGAGTCCTAATGAAACTTACCTTCTAGGTGCCAAAAGGTTTTGATATAGAGACTTTCTTGCCTCCCCCCCAGAAAAGGAGAAATATGAAGATGAGGTCGTCTCTCCAACTGTAAATTGGAGACAACTATTATAGAGGTAATCATCTTATAAAAACTGGTAAACCTGCCTTCTTTAATTGAACTAATAGATATCGAACTGTGAAAAGGATTATCTCTAGTTCAGAACCAAATATAAACTAAAGTCCTGTAACTATGCCTTAAGCAAAATATATCATACAGGAGCTCTGACATCAGAATGGATATATTCTACCAAGGAATGTTGGCCATGGGATCCAAGCCCCACAAAAGGTAAAGGCTCCTTGCCTCTAAACTGGGAACCTGCAAGAAGAGAGGGATAAGGCCACCTGCTGAAAGACCTGACGTTAACATGGGAAAGATGTCATTGAGACCACACATCAAGTAGTACGGATGGCCTCTGGAATACCAGAGAGTGTTACAAAGGCCACTAAAACAATAAAGCAAATATGGGTCTCCTTGAGTCAACAAGACTCCACCGTCAGCACCAGCTACCCTCACCTGCCTGGAAGTAATGTGCAGCGGAGGCAGCCATATGCCTGTAGATCCANGTGGGTCAGGACCGTCCACGTCTCTTTTGTGCTGGACCAGAAGGGCCGGTGCTAGTGGTCTGCACCTTGGTGCGGGCGGGGGTAGTTACCTGGGAGGCATCTGCCCCTCTGCCGCAGGTAGGGGCCGTGGCGGGACATCCTACGTTCTTTTGTGCCGGGACCAGAGGGGCCGGGCCTAGTGGTCTGCACCTTGGTGCGGGCGGGGGTAGTTACCTGGGCAGGCATCTGCCGCTTCTGCCGCAGGTAGGGGCCGTGGGTGGGACCGTCCTACGTCTCTTTTGCGCTGGGACCAGAGGGTCCGGTGCTAGAGGTCTGCACCTTGGTGCGGGTGGGGGTAGTTACCTGGGCAGGCATCTGCCGCCTCTGCCGCAGGTAGCGGGCCGTGGGCGGGACCGTCCTAGTCTCTTTTGCACCGGGACCAGAGGGGCCGGTGCTAGTGGTCTGGACCTTGGTGCGGGCTGCCGGGCGCGGGCTAGGTCAGGCATTCCCCCCCCCCCCGAAATTGGTGAGAATCCAAGTGGACATTTTCTTGGAGAACCTTCAGAGCAAGAAGAGAAGAGTGGTTTGCAAAATTGAAAACTAGACAAGTCAATACTCCATAAACAAGGGGGAGAAAGGGAAAAAAAAAAAGCAGCTAAAGGACGCAAAGTAAAACCATCCCCTAAATAAGTGAAAAGGTATTTGTGATCTGACACCACAAAAGGGAAGCCCACTTGCCAGGAACATGATGAAGGAACAACATGGGAAAGGCACAGGAAAATCCGCATCAAAATCTAATTGGCTATTGGCACTCTCCTTGGAGGAATGACCCATGGCTGATACCACAAGCTTACATCCTCTACAGGTTGGGAAATATCATAAGCCACAGTAAGACCCCGTCATATTTAACAGGAAAAAATGTAGTTCGTGGATCAACATCTCATCTAAACATATGTGTCTATAACAAAGTAACCTACCATAACTATTAATGCTGCTTAAGTACCTATATATCTAAATGCTTGTGCTTCATTGATAGGATCGAAAGGTTATTCCTGGACAGACTGTCAGACTATGAAAGGAAACAGCCAGTATTGACCAGAATCCAAGACAGCAGCTCCAGAGAGAGTGGACTGTTCTGCTTCTCATCCACCTGTGCCCCTTTTCTAAGCCCAGGGAATAATCTGCGGAAGAGGGGGCATGGTAGAATGTAAGGGCTGCAAATGGGGTGAAGGGTGAAACTACAGCAATGTAGTCTGGACCCTCATTTGATTAACCTGATTGAACATGCAACCCCTCACCCCCCGCTGGAAGGTGGGGCTGTGGGTGTTTGGGCACAACAGCCTGCAAATTGGTTTTACATGAAGGATGCTTGTACTCATGGATTTTCACTTATAGCTAAAAAATGGAAAAAAGAAAAGTACTGAGAGAGATATGCAGGACAGTCATGGCAGAATGCATGATCTCGGTTGGGGTGGGGGTGGGGGGGAAGGGAAGGGGAGATATGCCTGAACCGAATTGGAAAGTGATGTATGAAATGCACAAAGCATCAATAAAAATGTTATTAAATAAAAAAAAATAAATAATGCTTTGGAATGCAAATGTAATTATACTTAAGAACTAATCTGAATGTATAGCTTTAATCTTGTTCCTTGTTCTCCAGTTCTCCTTTGTTGATCAGTTAGGCCCATGACTCAGTACAATGTATGTGTGGATGAGATAGTTACTAGACCTAAGACCATCCTGCTGAAAGCAGGGATGATGTTGAAAACAATGAGTGCCCCACATATGTGGTCACCAGTTGATAAAAATGTGTGTGGCTTTGTCTTCTGTTCTGAATCAGAAGGGTTAAAAAATCCACTTCCCCCATTGGAAAAACTATTATCAATGATTGTTCATGCTTTTCCCATACCTTATTTAATATGATGTTCAATAAAAAGCCCTTTATTGAATACATGGTTCTGAAAGAAATCAGAATATGTCAGAAAAGATGGCTCACTCTTGGTTCAAAAAACTCTGAGCTTCTGTTCTCTTGAATGTGGAGCCTGACACAGTCAGTTTACTAATTATCCAGCATGTCTTCTAGAGGATGCATGTGTCATAAGAGGACGCAGATATCCCAATAGGATGTTGTCATGAGATTTGATTCAAAATATTTTGCTTATCATTTTTTGAGTTAATATATAGTTGAGAAAAGTTATCCACACCACTGAGCTTAATGTGAAGAGTATCGTTTCATTAAAGTTATATAAAATGTTAATTTTATTAGCAGGTATTTATTATATGAAATAAACATTATAATTATGACATTTTAATACATGCTGTGCTGGATAGCTTTAGTGTCAACTTGACACACTTGGGTTGAGGGAGCCTCAGTTGGGGAATTGGCTCCATTGGATTGGCCTGTGGCCACATCTGTGGAGTATTCTCTTGATGGTCGAGCAGTGTGGGAGGGCCCAGCCCACAAGAGTGGTGCCACCCTGGGAAGGTTGTTTTGTACTGTATAAGAAGGCAGGTTGGGCATGAGCCAGCAAGCAAGCCAGTGGACAGCATTCCTCCATGGCTTGTGCTTCAGCTCCTGCCTCCAGGTTCCTGCCCTGAGTTCCTGCCTTGTGCTATCTGAGTGGTGAACTGTGAACCAGGAGATGTAAGCTGAATAAACCCTTTCCTCCCCAATTGGTGTTGGTCAGAGTGTTTTGTCACAGCAATGGAAGACAAACTAGGAGATAAATTGGTACCGGAAGAGTGCGGTATTGCTGTGACAGACCTGACCTTGGTGTTTTGGGGAAGGATTGTGGAGGTGTTCAGAACTTTGGGCTAGGAAGATCATTGAATGCCTAAAGATTGTTGCTGTGGAGCTTGGAGCAGTTTTGCTGAAGGATTTGTAGAAGATGGAGGCCTGGCTTGTAAAGTTTCTAGTTTCAAAGGGGAACAGAGATCATCAGGACTGTGTAATCTGTGGGTTCTGGTCAGCTGGGGCTGAAAAATCAGCTGTAAGTAACAAGAGACCAGAACCTGAAGTGAAAGTTATGTTGTACTGGGATAATTGATGCTGGTTAGCTGGGGCTGAAAAATCAGCTGTAAATAACAAGAGACCAGCATGACTGTGGCGAAATCTTCTGGGAAGAATTTCTTCATGGTCAGCACACAGAAACTGTGTTCCAGAAGGGGCCTGAGCCTCCATCTCAAGCCAGAAGCAGGACTTGGTAATGTGTAAGAGTCTCCTATATGGTTCTGGTTTTGAAATTTGAGGGGGTCACAGATAGCAGCCGAGGCTTGGTACTGTGACAGGTCAGGAAAGACCATTGGTGGAAGTGAACCTTGGTTGCTGTGAATACCCCAGGATTGCAGGAGTCATGGAGAGAAGCTGAGGTTTTGCACCAGGAGAGGGCAGAAGAGACCATTGGTGAAGGTGCTGCCTCAGTTTCAGTGGCGACCCCAACTTTTTTGGAGATGCTGGTACCCTGGGACGACCACCAAGAGCAGCGGCAGGTGTAGAATGGAGTCAGCCTGGGCCTGCAAGATGAGCTGTGTGTGCCATGGGCAGCAGAGTCAGAGGAGGAGAGCTGCTGAAACCCTTTGGAGCCCAGAAGATAGTGAGAGTCCCAGGTGTCCAGCCTTGAGCTACTTTGCTGGACTTGGGTTTTGTTTGAGAGTGCCTGATTCTTCTTTTTGAAATAAGACAGTACTTGTTTTGGATTTTACAGCAGCCCACAGTTAAGAGACTTTTAATAGACTGTGAACTTTTAAGTGTTTGGACATTTTAAGGACTGTGGGGCTTTTAAGGATGTAACGTCTTAGGTTGTGATTAGTGTTAACATCATACTTTGGGGATAAGAACTGGAAAGGTGGTGGTTTAATAGTGATGTGTTTTGTGTGTCAAGTTGACAAGGGGTCAATTGTGCTGGATAGCTTTAGTGTCAACTTGGCACACCTGGGTTGAGGGAGCCTCAGTTCGGGAATTGGCTCCATTGGATTGGCCTGTGGCCACATCTGTGGCATATTCTCTTGAAGGTCGAGCAGTGTTGGAGGGCCCAGCCCACAAGAGTGGTGCCACCCTGGGCAGGTTGTTGTGTACTGTATAAGAAGGCGGGCTGGGCATGAGCCACCAAGCAAGCCAGTGGACAGCATTCCTCCATGGCCTGTGCTTCAGCTCCTGCCTCCAGGTTCCTGCCCTGAGTTCCTGCCTTGTGCTACCTGAGTGATGAACTGTGAACCAGGAGATGTAAGCTGAATAAACCCTTTCCTCCCCAAGTTGGTGTCAGTCAGAGTGTTTTGTCACAGCAATGGAAGACAAACTAGGAGACATGCCTATAAACTATGCTGATCACATACACTCCCCATTCCCCTCTTTAATACTTTCTCACTCCCAATTATTCCTGTCCTCTTACCAACTAGTTCTACTGTTGCTTTCACATTGTAATGTGTTTTGAAATATTTTTTCCTAGTGACTATGAAGCCAATTAGGATGCTCATCACACAAGATGGCTATCACCGTGGATGAATGAGGATACATTTACTAATTTATTTACATTTAGAAAGATTGTTATACCAAAAATCTAATATTTGAGCCAGACATGGTGACCTATACATTTAATCTCAGCACTGGGGAGGCAGAGGTGGACTAATCTCTCATCGTTCAAGGCCATCCTGGTCTACAGAATGAGTTCCAGGGGATCTGGAGCTACAGGGAGACCCTGTGTCAAAGAAAAATAAAACATAGATTTGAGAGCCTGATTGATGGTTCAGTGTTAAAGAGCACTGGCAGCTCTTGTGTAGACCTGGGTTTGGTTCCCAGCATGGTGTTTAACAACCATCACTAACTCCAGTTCCAGGGAATCTGACAACCTGGCCTCTGTGGACACTGCACAACTCTGGCGCACTTATGCTTATGCAGGGAAAGTACTCAAGCACCTACATTTTTTTAATGAAGATATTCATATAGATACATTGTTGTGTAGTTTTACTAAGATTATATAATAGTCTATTTATGCTTTTTCTGTGTGTGTTCAAAAATGTGTTTGCAAGACAGCAACATCTCTCTGAATTTGCTAAGTAGATCAGGTTGAATTTGAACTAACATAGTTAGGTCCACCTGCGTCTGCCTCTGTGCCTTGAGTACCAGGATTAAAGACATGCACTTACCATGCCTGACTCTTTGTTCAAATTTTATTTTTAAAAGTTCATAGTAAGCTCTGGTGTCCTTCATAATAAATAACCAACATGGTTTTTCTATTGTGCTTTCATAGTATTTTGAATATCTTCTTCTCAGACGTAGAAATATCCCTTGAAGAAAACTATTCAATACTGCATATGTAGACATTTCATCCTTTCTTTTTTTGCTCCTTTTTTGGATAAAGCATCCCTTCCAGCTGTCCTGGAACTCTAGATAGAACAGGTTGGCCTTGAACTCATAGCGATCTGCTTGCCTCTACCTCCTGAGTGCTGGGATTAAATGCGTCATCACAGATGGCATTAGAACTTTATTTCCTTAAAAATAAAAATTTGATTATCATATGTGTGCATGGTGTGTTTGCACACGCCAGTGCACATGTGTGGCTGTCTGTGTTATGATGATGCATGGGTCAAGTACTGAGGATAGTTTTCAGGAGTCTGTTATCTCTATCTATAATCCAGGTCCTGCATATTGAACATAGTTCACCACCCATAGTGTAAGGATTTTTATGCACTGAACCAACTTGTCTGTCCTAGATTTTTTTATTTTGTTTCTAAAAATTATTTATTTTTCATTTTATGTGTATGGGTGTATTGCCTGAAATTTTTTATGTCTTTTTGAGATAAGGTCTTCCTTTTGTCCCAGGTATCATGGAAATTTCTATGTAGATCAGGATGGCCATGAACTCACAGAGATCCACCTGCTTCTGCCTCCCAAGTGCAGGGATTAACTGGAGTTAAGAACACCTGTCAGTCACCATGTGAGTGCTGGAAATCAAACCCATGTCCTCTGCAAGAGTAACTAGTGCTCATAACTGGTGAGTCATCTCTCCAGTCTGGACTTTACATTTCTTAATTAATTAATTAATTAATTAATTAATTAATTAATTTTTATGTGTATGAATGTACTGTCTGCATGGAGGTTTGTGCACCCCTATCATGTAATGCTGCGGAGGTCAGAAGAGGGTGTCGGATTCCCCTGGAACTTGAGTTAAAGTCTGTTCTCAGCTGCCATTTGGGTGCTGGGGATCGAACCTGGGTTCTCTGCAAGAGCAGTCGGCGCTCTTAACCGCTAGGATCTGTCCAGCCCCTGGACTTTCCATTTCTTAAGCTGCGTAGAAACCATAATGCAGTATGAATAAAATTAGCCAGTTCACTAACACTTAAAAATACATTATTTTTCTTTCCTTTGATCGATTGTGTATGTGTGTGTGGGTCAAGGTCGAGGCTGGGGACAGCTTGAGGGGGTTGGTTATCTACTTCCTGTTTGTTCTATCCTTCTCCAAGGTGGGTCCTGAGTATTGAACTCAGGTTGTCATACTTGCTCTCTGATCCCTCTCAACTGCCCTTGCTAGCACTATTTTGAGTAAACTTACATGTCTTTTCAGGACAAAAAGTAATTAATAAAAAACTGTTTCTGTGGTTTATGTACAATCTCTTTTTGTTGTTATTTTGTTATTACCAGTTTTACTAGTATGTTGAATAATGGGGTTATACTATGCAATTCTGATACATGCCTGATGCTTCATTTGAAGTATTTTATTATTTTTACTTTATGTGTATGAGTGTATTGCCTGCACATAAGTGAGTGAGCACATATTGTGAAATGCCAGCACAGGTATAAAATAAAGGCCTTGGATCCACTGGAACTAGAACTATGGATGATTGTTACTCTCAGCAGTGCTAGGAACTGAACCCAGGCCCACTGCAATACTGTTCCTAACCACTGAGCCATCTCTCCAGCCCTGACATTGCATTTTGTTCACATTCACTACCCATTCCTCTCTTGCCTCCCTTCTGATTGACTCATTGTTCCTCTTGTTTCTTCATGATGTACAAGTGCATATATAAATACATCTCTTTTTGAGACAGGATCTCTCTGTTCCTCAGGTGGAGTGAAGCTCTATGTAGACCAAACTGGCTTTGAACTCATAGAAATCCTCCTGCCTCCTCCTCCCAAGTGCTGAGATTTAAGGCTTTAGCAATCATACCTGGCTTCTATTTTAATTATTAATGTGCACACCTCATGAGGTGGACAAATGTGATTTGCCTTTCTGAATATATCTTATATCATTGCTTCATGCATAATAGTTGCGTTGGCAATTTTGTTCTGCTAGCTGAATACAATTCTGCAGTTTCTTTTTTTTTTTTAATTAATTTTTATTGATGCTTTGTGCATTTCATACATTTTTTCCAATTCAGTTCAGGCTTATTTCCCTTTCCCTCCCCCCCACCCCCACCCCATCCCAGATCATGCATTCTGCCATAACTGTCCTGCATCTTTCTCTCAGTTTTTTTTTTTTTCATTTTTAGCTATAAGTGATAATCCATGAATACAAGCATCCTTCATGCAAAACCTATCTGCAGGCTGTTGTGCCCAAACCCCCACACGTTAGACATGGGAACTGTGAAGGGATTATACTCTGTTCAGAACCAATAAATATAAAGTCCTAGGGCTATGCACTCTGCAGTTTCTATATGACACAAATCTCAACTATTTGAGGTTTACCTTCATAAACTTTTAAAAATTTTCCTTAGAACTCATGCTTGCCCAGCTGTACAATAGTAGATTCAAGCTTTGTATCTTTTTCTTTCTTTCTTCTTTCTTTCTTTCTTTCTTTCTTTTTTCTTTCTCTTTCTTTTCTTCTTCCTTCCTTTCTTCCTTCCTTTTCCTTTCGTCTTCTTCTTTCTTTCTTCTGTTCTTCTCTCTCTCTTTCTTTCCTTCCTTTCCTTCCTTCCTTCCTTCCTTCCTTCCTTCCTTCCTTCCTTCCTTCCTTCTTTCTTTCTTTCTTTCTTTCTTTCTTTCTTTCTTTCTTTCTTTCTTTCTTTCTTCTTTCTTCTTTCTTCTTTCTTCTTTCTTCTTTCTTCTTTGTTTCTTCCTTACCTCCTTTTTAAATGTATTTATTATTTCACAAGTTTATACACATGGATAGTGTTCTTTTATCAAAGCTCCCCCCATTCTCCACTTTTCTCCCTCTTCACACCAAATGACTTCTCCTCCATCCCCTGTGTTTCTTGCCCTGTTTAAAGTGACCTACTGCATTTAATTAGAGTTCCCTGAATGAGCAATGGTGGGGAGTTATTACCTGAGTTGGACCAAGGTACCAGTGACCACACCACAGTGGAATATGACTCACTTCTGCCTGCAAAATAACTGTCCATCGCTCTTCTGGAGAGGTGGGCTTTATGAGGACCTTCTTCATCCTCAGTAGAGTACTGATGGTTCTGTCCTGTGCAGGAGGTCCAGTTTTGGAATCCACTCTTGAGCACCTTCTTATGTATAGCAGCCATATCATGTCCAGAATACAGCATTGTATCGATTCAACAAGTAAATTAAGGAAAGGGAGAAATTATCATTTGCTAAAAGACACTAATTGTATTTGACAAGCAGATCATCAGCATTGGAGCCTTGGCCATAATAAACAGTGTACTCCATTTTTTTAGGATGCCAACAAAAAACGACCTGTTTTATCTGACTTTGGATTTTGCCATTAAGGAAGTGAACAGGTACTCCCTTCTTTTATCCAACATGTCTCTTGAAATTCAGTTCATTGATATCAATTGTGCTGATATGGGGGCATTTCAAAGCTTATTAATTTGGATGAGAAATCAGGCCGAGATGATTCTGAATTACAATTGTATGGATCTAGGCATATGCCCAGTAGCTCTTACAGGTCCAAGGTGGACAACATCTGTGAATGTGGGAACATTCCTGCAGATTGAGCAGTTTCCACAGGTGAGGCTGTGTGGCATGGGAATATGTGAAACCATCTATCATTTGGTGCCATTGTCAGGGGCTAGGAAGGAGGATACTGGGTGAATGTGTCAGACGATTCATAGAAGACTTGATGGGATAATCAACTCACATTTATTTTGATTTAGGGAGGATGCATGGAGAAATAAGCAATTGGGTATTTTGGAAAACATAGTATGCATAACAATTATCCACAAGCTCTGGGAAAGTGAGACATGACTTTAATAATGGGTTCACGAAATTCATCCTACCACTTCCAAATGAGGATGACCACAATTCTTGTCTTTGAGATTCATGATGACATTCTTTTACTTTCTATGTTGCATTTTCTTCAGCTTACATATGGGCCTTTTCATCCTATCCTGACTGACTGTGATCAATTTCCTCATGTGTATCAGATGGCTCCCAAGGACACATCTCTAAACCTTGCCATGGTGTCTCTGATGCTTCACTTCGGCTGGAACTGGGTGGGGCTGGTTATCTCAGATGATGATGAAAGTGTTCAATTCCTCTCAGATTTGAGAAGAGAGATGGAAGGATACAGAGTCTGTGTAGCCTTTGTGAACATGATCCCACTAAACACACAGTTATACATGGCAAGAGCTGAAATATATTACAAGCAAATCATGACATCATCAGCCAATGCTGTTGTCATTTATGGTGACATGAACTCTACCTTAGGTGTGAGCTTCAGAACTTGGATCTCTCTGGGTTTACAGAGAATCTGGGTCACCACTTCACAGTGGGATGTCACCACAAGCAACAGAGTCTTGACCCCAGATTCCGTCCATGGGACTCTCATTTTTTCACACCACCATGGTGAGATTTCTGGTTTTAAAGATTTTTTCCAGACAGTGAAGTCTTCCAATTACCCAAAAGACATTTTCCTCACAAGACTTGGATGAATGCACTTTAACTGTGAAACTTTAACCTCTAAGTGTAAGGCACTGAAGAACTGTTAATCTACAGACCCTTTGCAATTGTTAACTGGGCAGAGTTCAGAGCTGTCTGTCTGTGATGTGTGTTATTACATATATAATGCTGTGTATGTGGTGGCCCACTCTCTCCATGAGATGCTTCTTCAACAAGATTTCCAGTCAGTACAAGAGGGAAAAGGAATAAAAGCTTACTGCAAGAAGGTACTGTGTCTTCTATTGGATAGTAATTTCTGTCCTAAATGTGATATTCTTTTTTTATTATAGGAAGTATCATATATATTCAAAGGTATATATGTTTGTTTACTGTGTTTGAGTTGTATTTAAAACAATTAACTTCTATTTTATGTATATGTGTGTTTGTTCTGTATGCAATCAAGAGCATCTCATGCATGCAGTGCCATCAGAAGCTAGAAGAGACTATTGGATCCTTTTTTTTTTTGGTCTTTTTTCAAGACAGGGTCTCCCTGTAGCCCCAGCTGTCCCGGAACTCACTCTGTAGATCAGGCTGGTCTTGAACTCACAAAGATCCGCCTGCCTCTGCCTCTCAAGTGATAGGATTAAAGGCATGCACCACCATGCCTGGCAGGTATTGGATCCTTTGGATTTGGAGATATGGACAATTACTTACTTTCTACCATGTAGGTGCCGAGAAGTGAACCCAGGTTCTCGACAAGAGCAGCTAGCTCTCTTAAGCACGTGGCGTCTTAGTAGCCCATGAAACATGCCATTGGTTGAGTCCCTCAGATAAACCTTTCATTGTGATGTACAACTTTAATCCCAGTGTTTGGGAGGCAGAGGCAGGAGGATCTCTGTGTGTTACTGGCCAGCCAGGGCTACATAGTGAGACACTGTCCCCAAAGAGGCCTTCAGTGCATGAACGAATTAGCTTTTGAAGAACTTCCCCAAATAGAAGGATTTCTGTGCTTTGTTTACCTGCCTAGGAGGTAAAACTAGATGTGAGTATATACCATAAATGAGAAGACAGTGGAATGGGAGATGGTATTTTTCAAGGAAGATCAGTGATTTTTCTTAGAGGACCTCAATATCACACACACACACACACACACACACACACACACCTGTTCTCAGTATTGACATGTAGGCAGTCTTTTCTGCTGAACTCCTTAAACGATAACCACGTGAGATCTTGATTTTTCACTGCCAAAATGGTGCTACTCAATCCAGTGGACAGTTTGTATATATGTCTTAAAGGGCTCTGCATTGACTGTAGGATTTGAGGACCTCTCTACTTGAGACTTAACTCAGTACCAGCCCTACAGTTATTGGATGTGCTGTGTCAGATTCTTCTGAGGGAACTTGTGGTTTACAAATATATTGACAATTTGTTTATTAATTTTTCTCCATTGTGCATATTCAATAATGCTGCACTTTTTAAAAGAGAGATTAAATAAAAAAGGTGAGTTAAGGATTTCATATTTTCTGATTTAAGGTATGAGTGGACTGCATTCTAAAATGCCTGTCTTTCACCTGTATCTCTTCCTGAAGAAGATCCAGTTCACTAATCCTGTTGGAGACACCGTGACTATGAATCAGAAAGAAAGAACGCTGGCAGAATATGACATTTTTAGCATTTGGAATTTTCCACAAGGTCTTGGACTTAAGGTGAAAATAGGATCTTTTAACCCATATTTTCCACGCGGTCAACAGTTGGATTTATCTGAAGATGCGATGGAGTGGACCACAGGCAGTAGACAGGTGGGTGGGACCTATTTGTAATGTAATGTTCTATACTTGATATACATAACCAAAACCCACTTGTGCTGTGTGCTTCTCCCCATAATGTAGGAAATTAAAAAAAAAAACTTTACCAATGAAGGATTCACTTTCCTGATATTTAGATTCTATTCTTTGAGTTTAGAATTTTATGTATGTATTTCCTTTCATTTTTGCCTGCATGTATGTAATTGCAGATGTGTTGTGCAATGCCCTTGTAGGGAAGAAGAGGGAGTTGGATCTCCTGGACCTGGAGTTCCTGGCAGTCCTTAGATGCCATGTGGGTGCTGAGAACCAAACTCAGGTCCTGTGTAAGAGAAGACTGTGCTGTTAACCGCTCAGCCATCATTCCAACCTTGGTTTTATGTAAAAAATATTTTAGGTATTATATTTATTTTTATGTGTGTATTGCTTACATGTGTGTAAGTGCACACATGTTGTGCAATTCCTGCTGTATTAGTCAAGGTTTTCTAAAAACAGAATTGGGGGCTGGAGAGAGGGCTCAGCTGTGAAAACACTGAATGCTCTTGTAGAGTACCCAGGTTCCATTCCAGGCATCCACATCATGACCAACAACCATCTGTAACTCCAGTTCCGGGCCATTCTAGGCCTTCTTTTCAACTCCATGGGCATTGTAAGACACAGGTTCATACACACACATGGGTAAAATACATGTATACATGTAAAATGAAAAAAATAAATGAGATAATTTAAAAAAGAAACATAAATGATAAAATAAAGATGTATATAGGGATTTATTGTATAAGCTTACAGGAGAGAGTCTGAGTAGTCCACCAATGGCTATGTCACACTGGAAAGGCTGAGATTTTGGTTGTTGGTCAGTCCAGGATCCTGGATGCCTCACCAGTCCCTGCCTGGCAGTGAAGCCTGGAATGACTCAGGGGGATCTGCTAGTCTTCAGTCTAGGTTGGAACAGGAAGAAGTTGGTTCTCCTATCAGCAGAGGAATGCCACAGCAGCAAGGTGAACTCTCCAGTGAGGCAAGGCAAGGGGCAAAAATACTTCCCTTTTGCCGTGAGACAGACAGAAAAAGAAGAGAACAGGAGAGGAGAGAGATATACAGGCTGCCATCACATGGTATCCCACATTTAGGGTGGGTCTTCCTGCTTCACATCATCCAGCCAAGAAAGTCTCATTTAGATCATTTCAAGTTGACAACCAAAATTAGACATAATGAGACTTAACTTGTATGATGGAGTACATGAGGTGTGTGTATGTGTGTGGGGGTGTAGGGGCATGGATCCAAGAGGAGCTCTATATTTGATGAAAAGTCCAAAGGCTCAATAAAATGTATTTTTAAATAATTAGTCATCCCACAGATGTCAGAAGAGGGTGTCATAGACCCTCCAAATGGAGCTATAGTTTGCTGTTAGCTGCCATGTGGGTGCAGGGATATGCACCTGGGTTTTCAGCAAGACCCATAGGTGCTCTTATCCGCTGACCGATTTCTCTAGCCCCCTGAATTGTACTTTTAAATAATGGATACAAAGTCTTCATTGGCTACTTTCACTATTATGTATAATAGAGTGAACAATGTATAGTTAGATAACACACTGATTACTGGAATGTTATTTCCTGGCTTCTGCTAGGAACTCAAGTAATGGAAATCTTGAATTCCATGTAAAGATTTATTTGGGGGTAAAGCTAATCAGGAAGATGCATTATTTATGTATTAGATATTATTTATTTACTTATTTATTTATTGTGTTTTTTTGTGTATGGGCATTGCTTTCCCTGCATGTATGCAAATGTGCTTGTGTCATGCGCTGGCCATGGAGGTCAGAAAAGGGTGTTACAGATGATTGCTGTCCATCTTGTGGGTGCTGGGATATGAACCTAGGTCTTAATTACTAAGCTATCTCTGTAGCCCTGCAGGGCATTCATTTGTATTTTAACATTTTGTTCATGTGTTCATTACCAATATCTCTAACTTTATAGTAACATATTTATGAGGCATTGTGTGTATTTCTCGAATCATAATGTTTTACTACACATATTTCAACTTTGTGGAAAAGTTTGGCTTGCTATAGGAAAATTTAATTGTTCATATACATCTAGCTTACTTCATTAAAATACACAAGTAATTGTCTAGATTTCTTTTCAGTGTGGAGATATGTTGGTAGTGATATAAAGTTTGCCACTTGTATAGTTATTTTATTTAGCACACACAAAATGAACCTAAAGTGTCAGAAGGGTCTGTCCTATAACAGTTAAGTATGCATTACAGTGCATTAGGACAATAGCCTTGCACCTAGGGATCTGGAAGGAATCCCAATGAATGACTCCAAAGGGGAAGGAGAAATGTGGAAAGATCCTAAATTAATTGCAGTTTATAAATGACAATGACTAGTTCCTCCCAGTCTGAAAAACTGAGTTGGATCTCAGGGATTCACATGGAGGAAGAAAAGAACTGACTCCTTTAGGTCGTCGTTTGACCTCAAAACACAGTGCTTTGGTACATGAACATGAACACACACACACATACACACACACAAACACACACAACTTGACCCATCACAAGTGCAGATGAATGATAAGAAACCAATGTAAATGAATAGGAATGATATTCAATTAAATATAGTAGCAAAATCAACTAAATCATGGGAAAGGGATTACCACATAGATAGAGGAGGCATTTACAATATCCAAATGACAACATCAGAGTAAACTTCCTTAAGTCATTTTAGACTCAAAAGTTTAACTATACAGAATGAAAAAAGTTATTTAAATTTGCAATAGAGGTGCTGCATATGCAGTCAAATCCGTGTGAATAACAGATTTCTCCACAGACACTGTACGAGGACAGGGAATAGAATGATCAATTTCGAGCTTTTCTTCAACATAAATTTCCATCAGTTTGGTCAAAATATTCATACATTTGACCTCATACAGTGGGTTGCTTTATTATCGTTCAATTGAGATACAAGTATATACAAAATAAGTTTATTAATTGCTTAATACACTAAAACATAGATATGAAATAAATATGTAAAAGTCTTGTCTGTTACCAACATGTTTCTTATTTTCCTCAGCCTCCACCCTCTGCATGTAGTGTTTCTTGCATTCCTGGATTTAGAAAATCCCGACATGAGGGAAAGGCAATCTGTTGTTTTGATTGTATCCCCTGTCCAGACAATGAGATTTCCAATGAGACAGGTGAGGATATGCTGCAGAGAGAAATTCTTGAGATTTGTTACTACCCAGCCACAAAACTAGGACCTTGAAAGGAACTGCAGAGATTAAATTGGTTATTTTCTTTCAAAAATTTGAGTGAGTATTTTGCCTGCAAGTATGTACAGGATGTGTTCATTGCTGGCAGAGGTCAGAGGAAGACATTGGATCCTTCAGATCTGGAGTTACAGATGGTTGTGAGTTACTATGTGGATGCTGTGAACTGAAGACAGGTGCTTTGGAAAGGAAACCACTGCTCTTAACTGTTGAGCCTCCTCTCCAATCTCCTTGACTCTTTTCTTCATGTAATCATTTAAAGCATATGATTAATGCTAATTTACTTTATTTGTTCAATAATAATTTCTGGAAATAGCACTCACTTGGTTTCTCAGATTATGTCTTTGTTTTCTTATAGAAACACTGCATATGCTATTTTTCCAAGGTTTAGGGACCAATCAACAATTTAAGTGCATCTCCCTGAGGCAATGCCACACATGTCTTTATGTATGGCTATTATTAATTTTTCTCTGAAGTTCCATACATTTCAGTTTGACATTTTGAATCTTACACAGCTTCATCTTGCCACTGCCCAGAAATGTTTCTGACAAAGAGCAAATGCTTAAATATGCTGTTTTGTTTAAGAACTTAAGAACTGTGTTTGTCTATGTGTGTGATTGTGTGCTTCTGTCTGTGTGTTTGAGACATGGTCTCTCTTTGTCCCCACCTGGTCTGGAACTCAATGTGTAGACCAGTGTGGCCTCAGGCTTATAGGGTTCTGCCTGTCTTTCCTTCCCAAATGCTGGCATTAAAGATGTGAAGCACCATGTCTAGCTACAAATGTGCTTTTATGGTGTGGGACAAGCTTTTGTTACAGAAGTTGATGAATGTGACATTTTGTATCACCATGTAGCTCCCAGAAGAGTAGGGTGGAAATCATAAAGATGAGAAGTGAGGGTAGTGCACAAGGGTGCACTAAACTCTCTATGTAAAGAGACCTTTGGGAGGATGTAAGTGTTGGTATATATGTGCTGAGATTGTTCCCATAGGCTTTTGGAACTACTGTTAATGATAGTATGACAGGTAATAGAAGAGTGGAAGTCATTATTGTCAAAATCTGGGTCAACATTTAACAAAAGATTCAGTGGTATCCAAAATAAAAGAAAGAAGGGGTGGGGGCTGGTGAGTGGGCTCAGCAGTTAAAAGAGTGAATTGCTCTTGTAGAGGGCCCAGATTCCATTTTCTGCACCATGTGGTGACAAACTACCATTTATAGCTCCAGTTCCAGGGGATCTGACCCCCTCTTCTGACCTTCATATGCATTGCATGGCATGGGTACACTTACATCCATACAGACAATATACTCATACACATATGATGTAATAAATAAAATATTAAGAAATTATGGATAGATCTTGAGATAAGATGTAGAAAGAAGACCAAAGATCTATACTACAGTATAGGTGTATCAGTATTTATTTCCCTTTAATTGTTTGAGAATATCCACTGCTCATTCTCTCCCTTCCAATTCCTCTCCTACCCAGAAAGTTTACCTCTCAACTTCATGTATTCTTATTCTACAACACAGAGTCCACTTGCACTGATAGTACGTGATGGGTATAAGAACATCTACTACAGCATGGGTAGCTTCTCATCTCTGAAGGAATGTTACTCACCACCACATCAGTAGCCACCTATAGTTTATAGCTCCTTAGCAGGACATGGGACATCATGAGCCCCCCTACCATTTAGCTGGAATTTTGGGTGACTGACACTGTTGTGTGCAGCTTTCTTACATGCTGTCATAGCTGTTGTCTTACATGGAATGGCCCTGACAATGTTCAGCAAATACCATTTCACTGCTGTCATCCATTAAATTGGCTCTTACAATATGCTCCCTCTTCCAAGTGATTTTTAAGTTTTGGGAGGAGTGGATGCACTAGAGATGTCCCATTTAGAACTGAGAGCTCTACCATCTCTTATTCTCAGCATGTTGGCCAGTTATGGGTCTTTCTCTTAATTACTAGGTACTGAAAAAATGCTTTTCTAAGGAGGGTAGAGAAGCACTATTTGAGTATAATGATAAGTCATTGGGAGTAATTTAACACTTACCATGTGTCACAATAACAGTACTAGTTTCACTCCTAGGATCTATGACCAAGCTAGTTGTGGGCTTTTTCACCAGTTAATGGTATAATGCATGGATTCTACCTTGTAGACTGTGCCTTAAATTCAATCAGAAAGTGGTTATTCTCCCCCCATAACATTCATGCCACTAGTTCACCAACGGCCACGTCTTCCCAGCCACTTGGTGTTGTAGCACATGGAGTCCACAGCCAGGTAAGAATGCTGGTGTCATTTCTCCTCTGGTAGCATGCATGGAATCTTTCAACACTATGAAAGCTAGCCAGTAGGAAAAAGCTCCAGGTCACTACCAGCTGGATTTCTCCATGTTCTTTGGTTCAAGTATGTGGTGTCTTCAGCAATAGAGTCTTATTACCAAGTTCTTCAGGGTACCTAAGAGCAATGACAATCACCTGTACTGTCTGTGGAGCCTACCAACCCCCTGACCAGCATCTCACAAGGAGGTAAGCCATACCTGGTACCAACTTTTTATTTGATAATTTATGTCATCTTGGAGGGGCATTGTTCCCGATTATCGGGTAACTCCATTTAAATTCATTTTATTTACATATATATTTGTGTTTTAGTAAGAATCTATGGTAATTGGTTTCCACGGGTGTTTTCAAAGATCTTTCCTGCTAGATTACTCTTCATTCTCTCTCCTCTAACCAGCTCACACAATCATCTCCATTTCAATACCTCCTGTTCCATTATTCCCCTTTTCCTCTTCATACTACCTACATTCTATTCTCTTCACTCCAAATCCTCTCCATGTCACTTACTGGTATCCTGACTTCTAAGGATACTCCCATTTAAATACACACATCTAAAAATTCTCCTCATTTGAGACAGACCTTGCAGCAATTCTCTTTCTAGGTCTCACTTACTTCACACAGATTATTTCATGCTCCATCCATTTCCCAAATGAATTTCATAAGTTCATTTTCCCTTACAGCAGAATAGTATTTCATTGTGTATGTGTGTCACTCTTTTATGACCCATTCCTCAGGTGAAGGGCATCTAGACTCTTTGCATTTCATGGCTATAGTGAATAGAGCAGTCATGAACTTGGATGAGCAAGTATCTCTGTAGTAAGCTATAGAGTGCTTTGGGTATATTCCCAGGAGTTGTATAGCTGGGTCATACAGTAGATCTATTTCTAGATTTTTGAGGAACATCCACACAGATTTCTATAGAGACTGTTATAATGTACACTCCAACAGGCAGTGAATAAATGTTCCCTGTCCTCCACATCCACACCAGCCTCTGTGGTCATTTAATTTTTATAATAGGCATTCTTACTGTTGTAAGATTAAATCTCAGTTTAGTTTGTATTTTGGTGGTGGTTAAGGATGTTGAACGTTTACAAATATTTTCTAGCCATTTGGATTTCATTGTGTGAATGTGTGTTTTTTTGTGTGTGTGTTTGTGTGTGTGTGGAGTGTTTGTGTTATAGATTATGGGGATAGGCTCTTTGCCCCAAGATATGCATATAGATGTTTGAGGATATCTTGTAACAGTCTGATTTCTGCTTCCATTACATGAGTTCTGTGGATCAAACACAGGTTGTCAAGATTGGCAGCAAGTGCTCTTTCCCAATAAGTCATCTTGAGAGTCCTTGTATTTAAGCCTTTTTTATTACAATCCCACATGGATGATATCAGAATAAAATAGAAAAAAACAGTATCTTATTTGTTCCAGGGGAATCCGACACCCTCTTCTGACCTCCACGGCATTGCACGACATGGGTGCACAAACTTGCATGCAGACATTACATTCATACACATACAGAAATAAATAAAATTTTAAAAAAGTTATCAAAATTATTCATTTCATACTATTGCATAAATATATAATCTACATTGTTTTTCAGTTATTGACTTTATTGTTGGTTAAATACAGCGTGGAGACAAAGAATTATTTTTCACTTTTAATTGTTAATCCTTTTGGCTGAAAATTACTTTGAAAATAGACATTTATGATATTTTAATATAATGACATACCTAGGAAAATGTAAGCTAAACTGCAATTAAAGTACAAAGAAAATTATGGGGCTGGAGAGAAAAAGCAAAGAGGTTTAAAGAAAGTGCTGCTTTTTGAGAAGATTGAGTTTGGTTTCCAGCACCCAATTCTGTCAACTAATAACTCTCTGTAACTGTAGGACCCGGGGAGCCACTGCCGTTTTCTGGCCTCCAAGGGTATACACATTGATACAAATAAAATAAATGTCAAAATTAAATAATTATACTAACATGATTAAAATGCCCCTGAATTTTCTGAATATAGTTTAGAAAAGTAAAACAAAAATACTTAAGCAGATAGATAGAAAGACATCATATTGGAAAGGCTTCATTTTATCATGATTTAGTGTAATTTGAGTCAAATTCTGTACATATGGTGAAAACACCAAGTTATGTGTAAGAGAAATTACTCACCATTTCAAGTATTCTATGTCACTGTATTCTGTGGGATGTTGGAAACTATCTTGATCATGCTATTTTCTCAGTGACTACGTGATCACTGTGATAGTATTAATAGTCCACATGAGTGAACATAGAATCATCTGGGAGGAAAGTCTCTGGACATGTCTGTGAGGCTTTATCTTGATTATGTTAACTGAGATGGGATGACCTACCCACTGTGGATAACACCACTCCCTGGCTGGGATCATGGACTGTAAAAATGGAGAAAGGCTGCTGACCAGCAGGATGCATCCATCACTCTCTGCTTCCTGATTGTGGATGTGATGTGACTATTTCTTCACACTTTTACTCCCTTGAATTCCCTCCCATGATGGACTGTATCCTTGAGCTGTGAGCCAAATCTGACATTTTTTCTCACTTTAGTTGCATTGTCAGGGTATTTTATCATAATGATGAGGAAAGTAATACAATGCTTAGGTGGACCAATATAAGCAAGAACCTGCATAAGTGGAATGTAGTAGAGTATGTAGGGACTATATTTCCTTCTCCAAAATTCATATGTTAAAATAGAAATTCCAAGATTATGATTATAATATAGAGGTTATGGGTGTTCATTATGATGTGAAGTCTCCACCTTCATTTAGAAGATTATTGTCCACAATGAACAAGAATTCAGGGGGATTTGTATGTTCCACTGCCACATGAGGACATGACTATGGGGAACCATTCCTGAGGTGGACAGAATTCATTGGATATGAATCCTGAGGTTGAAATGCACAATCACCAGAATTGGAAGTAATAACTTAACAGTTCAATGAATCACCCATTCTAAGCCATTTATTCATAACATCTTGAATGTACCAAGGTGATTTATATTGCTTACATGCACAATAATATCTCATAAATATGAAAGATGAACAGGAATAAATAATTTCTTTTGCAATAAAGGTGATTGATATTTTAAATTAGAAACATTGTCATACAACAATCATCTATAATTGCATCCATAACAACAACCAATTCGAAATTTGTAAAGTTCTCACCACAGTTATGGTTAATGGCATTTCAGTAAGATTGACTAAAGCTGGGTCATGTTTTCATTTGTCCATCAGATATGGAGCAGTGCATTAAGTGTCCAGATGACCAGTATGCCAACACAGACAGGAACCACTGCCTCCAGAGAGCTGTGCCCTATCTGGCTTATGAAAACCCCTTGGGGATGGCTCTAGCTTGCATGGCTGTGTGCTTCTCTGCACTCACAGCTCTAGTTCTTGGGATTTTCATGAAGCACAGGGACACTCCCATTGTGAAGGCCAATAACCGCACTCTCAGCTACATCCTGCTTCTCTCCCTCGCCTTCTGTTTTCTCTGCTCCTTGCTCTTCATTTGCCATCCCAACACAGCCACCTGCATCCTGCAGGAGACCACATTTGGAGTTGCGTTCACAATGGCTGTTTCCACTGTGTTGGCCACCAAAACTCTTACTGTGGTTCTGGCCTTCAATGTTACTGTTCCAGGAAGAAGGATGAGGATCTTTCTGATCTCAGGGGCTCCTAACTACATCATTCCCATCTGCACCCTGATCCAGCTTATTCTCTGTGGAGTCTGGATGGGAACTTCCCCTCTCTTTATTGACACAGATGCACATTCTGATCATGGCCACAACACCATTGTGTGTAACAAAGATTCTGTCACTCTCTTCTACTGTGTCCTGGGACACCTGGGTTCCCTGGCCTTGGCAACCTTCACTGTGGCTTTCATGGCCAGAAACCTGCCTGACACATTCAATGAAGCCAAGTTCCTGACATTCAGCATGCTGGTGTTCTGCAGTGTCTGGATCACCTTCCTCCTGTCTACCACAGCACCAAGGGGAAGGTCATGGTGGCTGTGGAGGTCTTCTCCATCTTGGCCTCCAGTGCAGGGCTAATGGGGTGCATCTTGGCCCAAAGTGCTACATCATTTTGCTGAGACCAGATAGAAATTTTCTTAAAAAATTCAGGGAGAAATAACCTGCATGACTTCACATAGGTAATATTCATTCATTTTAACTAATTGTCTAGTAGCATGTAACCAATGAATATTAAGCTACAATAAAAAGTGCATCTTCCTCCTCTGGGGACTCTGTTTTTTAATGCTGTTTGTTTGGCCTTTGAAGTCCATTGCTGGTCTCCATAACTTCTCCTATGTTGCTGCCGCTCATCTACCAAGGAAGACTGCTACTGACCATTACTGGATAGAGGAAATATTTTATCCTCTAAAATACAAAAACTGTTCATAACAAATGCAGAGAAGGTTTTGTTCAGACAACCTGATGAAAAGGTGGTCTTGTTTTTGGTTAAGTACTGAGAGGAAACACAGGATGCTCTGTGGGAAGTAAACTAAGGTGTGAAGCTGAAAGGCAAAGGCACTTCCTCATGCTGGGGAATTACAGCAGAATCCTGAGGGACTAATACAAATTGGACATGGGGAACTGAGGAGTGAGAAGTAGGCCTGTTAAAGAGGTAGGAAGAAGAATATAAGAACCCCACAGTTAGACTCTGTTTGTCAATGTGCACTGAAGATGCATTCTTTTCCCACAAAGTGTTCTGATTTCATATCTCATCATATTCTGTATCTTCAGTTATGAGGAATATCAAACTAAAATGAACTACACTGAGATGCCTGGAGTGATGGCTCAGCTGTTGAGTGCTTGTTTTTCTTGCAGTGGTCCCAGGATCTGCTCCTAGCCAACACATAGCAGCTCACAACTGCTATAGACCGACCCAGACAGGGGTCCTTCAGACTGTGGGAATCAGGGTCTTGGAAGGAGGGCACAGTTTTGGCGAAATGACAGACAGTAACGACACCAGAATGGCTTTGAATCTGCTGCATTTTACTAAGAGCAATTCTTTGATTATATAGCACAGAGCAGGGAAAATGGATCAGGATTGGTATGTCTCTAGGAATAATAAGCCCATTGCTAAGGAATTCACACCTGGGTTTCCAAGGACAACAAGCCAATTAAATTTACACATCAATCAGAAGCACTTACACATAGTATATTGCTCACGCTGTCTTGGCAGGGGAGATAAGACACAAACAGTGGTCATAAAACCACAAACCATGAATAGTTTATTTTGTGAGATGTGAGACACTGTTTTTCTTGGAAGTTTCAATTTGGTTTCTTCCCGTCCTCCCAAGGCCATTTGTTATCTTTAGGCTGTAATTCAAGCCATGGCCTGGGAGAGCCTTTTGATTAGTTATGTTTTTCTACATTACTTTTCCTTAAAGCAGAAGCCTGCCACGTGCCTCTGACCGAGTATTGTTCTTTATCATATATAACTGTAACTAAGATTTCTATTTTAATAATTCTATCAGGTGTAGCTCCTTGCTTAAGGGACTGAGCTTTTATTTTTATTAAGTCTGAAAAAACACTTTTGTTATTTGTAACTGACCTATGATATCACTCAGTGTAATGTTTGTACGATTTTGCTTAGGTTCGCAGATATCCATGCATGTTGTGTAAGTCAGATGTTAGTGGGTGGAAGCTTCTGTTCACCTGATTTATTTCCAGACCCATTTAACTGCCCCTTGTCTGGGTTAATGTAATTAACTGAAGCTTAGGTTGTGCTGTACTCAGGAAAAGTATCAAAAGACAATATGCAAAGCCCAATACCCAGGAAGCATAACATCTTTAAAGCGCATTGTGTTCTTGGAAGCTAAAGCAGCGCACTCTGCCACAGACCTCCAGGGAGCTTAGCCTCAGAGGGCAGGTATTTCCCATCTGTTATTAAGTCTTTCGTCACTGCTCACACAGACGACACTGGAGTTGGTGTGGCACACAACCACCTATCCACTTAAAGTATCTCCCCTTAAAGAATCTACCACCCTCTTCTAGCCTCTGTGAACACCGCACACACATGGTGCTCATGCATATATGCAGGCAAACTACATACACATAAAATAAAAGTAAAATAACCATTTAAGAACTTCCATTAGATTCTGTCATCCCAGAGATATAGATAACACTTAAAAGAAAACAAAATGTGTATAAGCATATAGGAGAGAAAGATCCCATGCAGAGTTACAGTGTCAGTATAAACTACATCGTCCTCTGCAGAAATCAGTACACAGCTGCTTCAATCACTAAAAGGAGATCTATCATATGATCCCATGCCTTTACTTGGATCATCCTGAAGTTACCATAAGTCATACTTAAATCAGGACACCGTAGAGACATTTGCACATCCATGTTCATTGTTGCATTGTTTAGAATATTCAAGATACGTCTGTATATCCCAAATCTAATTGGTTATTAGCTCTCTCCTTGGAGGAATAACGCATGGTTGATGCCACAAGCTTACATACATTAGGAGATGTTATAAGCCACAGTAAGACCCTGTCATATTTTACAGAAAAAACAAAATTCATGGATTAACATACCATCCAAACATCTGTGTCTATACCAAAGTAACCTACCATAACAATTAGTACTGTTTAAATACCTATATATCTAATTGCTTGTGCTTCATTAGTAGGATTGAAAGCTTATTCCTGGACAAACTGTAAGCCCATGAAAGGAAACGGCCAGAATTGACCAGAGTCCAAAACAAAATCTGCAGAGAAAGTAGACTGTTTTGTTTCTCGTCCGCTTTTCTAAGCCTAGGGAACAATCTGCGGAGGGGGGGGGGGCATGGTAGAATGTAAGGGCTGAGATTGGGGTGAACGGTGAAACTATAGCAATATAATCAGGATACTTATTTGATCAACTTGATTGTACACACATGCCCCCCCCTCCCAGCTGGATGGTAGGATCTTTGGGCTGTGTGGGTTTGGGCACAACTGCTTTCAAATTGGTTTTACTTGAAGGATGCCTGTACTCATAAATTATTACATATTGTTAAAAATGAAAAAAATAATGAATTAATAGAAGAAAAAAAGAATATTCAAGATATGGAACCTTTACTACATTCCCACTAACAGATGAGTGAATAAAAATATATTCTCTCTGGGCTGGAGAGATACCCTAGTGGTTAAGGGCACTGACCTCTCTTGCAGAGGACACGGGTTTGATCCCCAACACCCACATGGCGGCTAAGAACCCTCTGTAACTCCAATTCCAGGAGAACTCAAGTTCCATGGGAGTCGGAGAGCCTCTTCTGACCTCTATGGCATTGCACGACGTGAGTGCACAAACCTACATGTAGACAGTACATTCATACATGTACAAAAGTAAATAAAATTAAAAAAACAATATATTCTCAAAGTTTGTGACTTTGTTTTACTTTATGCTTTCATAAGGTCTCATGATCGACGTTCAGTGCATTTTTAGGATTTTATTTATAACAGTATTTAAATTGTATATTATGAGTATGAGTGCTTTGACTGTATGTCTGTAAGTGCACTAATGTTATGCAAAGCCTGCAGTGAACAGAAGAGACCACTGGATCCCCTGAACTGGAGTTATGAACAGATATCAGCTGCCATGTAGGAGCTGGGAACTCAACCTGGTTCCCCTGGAAGAGTAGCAGTTTCCCAACTGTTGTGTCATTTCCCCAGACCCCATTCTTGGAATTTTAAACATTTCATTTACCAAGTTGTCTTTCTTAAAGATGTACAGAGATCTTAACTAAATCATGAACCACCATTTTATAACTTTTAAATAAATAGCTCCTACTAGATGTGATAGTACATGGACCATTAATCCTAGCACTCCAGAGGCAGAGGCAGGCCAATATCTGTGAGTTCAAGGCCAGTCTTGTCTATAAAGTGAGGGCCAGGCCAGTTGGGGCTACAGAGAACCCCAGGCTCAAAAAGAAATAAATAGCTCCTACAGATATCCTAAATGACAGTAGCCATGAAGTTTAACATATAGAACATTGCTTCCAGTCTTCCAAGACATGTTAGAATTTAAATAATGGTCCCACAGAGGTTTCCCATGCTCCAATATATTGTCCCACACTCATGAACATTCAGACAGCACTAAATGGATTTCATAGGTGTTAAATTGAAAAAGAGAGAGCATATGAAACTGGGAGGTAGAACTTGGATTAAAAGAAGAGGATTTTGAGAGAAGGAAATGGGATGTGAATTATGTGCATGCATGCACATTAAATAAATAATTTTCTAAAGTTATATCAAACAAAAACAGTTNCCCAATGATAAAGGAAAATAAATTATATGAAAAGTGGGAGAACGATTTATGCCTATAAAAGGAATTCTCCTGAGGGATCCTTGAGCCAAAGGATATCCTCCTAGAGAGATTTTAAGTTTACACATGCTGGTTAGTCTTAAGTCTTGCATTTCTAGACTCTTTCACAGCTTTGGCTCTGAGTTGTATGATTTTTCACTTACGTCCTCATCAATTTATATATATACATATATATATATATATATGAGTTTTATACTCATTTCCGAAGAATTAAGTTATGTCATTGATTGAGATGGGTGAAAAACAGATTATCATAAGCTAAGTAAGTCATACTTAGAAATCAAATTTCCTGACTGTTATTTCCAGATACTAATCTTAACACTCTTTGTGTGTGTTTGTACATAAATACAAGAGAGTAGAAGAGGATCATGTAGGGAGAATAATGCATCTAAAGGCAGTTGGAGGGGGAACGTGTGATGGTAACAGGAGGAATGTAACAGAAGCCAGGTGTCACATTTCCTCTCATCATGGGAATGTACATGCATATGACATGAAGTCAGGACTTGGCTATGTAGAGTGAGGAGGCGAATCCATAGTAAGAAGATGAGCAACAAAGGAAGGTGGGGAAGAGCAATTCTGAGCAATGTGCACTGCTGTCCTTGTGTGCAAATGCCACAAGAACACTCAGTATTTCAAACAGGAACTAAATGAAAAAACAAGTATAAAAAACAAAACACTACTAATATACAACTATACATGGAAATATTTTTTAAATTCTTAGGTCTCCACTTATTAAAATTTTATATTTAGAGCAATAGTACACAAACCAGTATGAAACTTTCTTTTTTAATATTTTTTAATTAATTTATTTTTATGTGTATGAATGTACTGTCTGCATGTAGGTTTGTGCACCCGTGTTGTGCCATGCCATGGAGGTCAGAAGAGGGTGTCGGATTCCCCTGGAACTGAAATTAAGGATGATTCTCAGCAGCCATGTGGGTGCCGGGGATCGAACCTGGGTCCTCTGCAAGAGCACTCAGCGATCTTAACCACTAGGCCATCTCTCCAGCCTGAAACTTTCTTTATGGTGGTTTTGAGACAGGGTCTCTCTATATCCAGAGCTGTCTTGCAACTCACTGTGTACACCAGGCTGGCCTTGAACTCCTCACTGCCACTCCCTCCTGAGTGCTGGCATTAAAGACTGGCATCAACATAGCTGGCAATAAAGCTTTTTTTAAGTGAATTTTTGAGGATATCATACAGGAGTTCATATGTGTCAATCATATGTAGATCCTTTCTCTTATCTGAACTTCCCCAAGGTGAAATGAAACATTGGGGTTTAGTGTCATTCATCTATGAGTGGTGATCAAGTTTTGCCAGCACCATTTGCTGAAGATACTGACTTTCATCCATTGTGTGTTCTTGACCTGGGTTCTCACATTATGCCATTCATGTTAAGGCCAATCAAGCAGTGTTTGTTCCCAAATATCCTTAGCTGTGAACTGCAATGTGATCAAGCCATCTCTTGTCACATGTCTAAAGAAAACCAACTCTCCCTCACCAGCAATCATCAGTTGTCAATAGTTCATCAGCTAAGGTTGGGACTTCTTACACATTTTCCCAATTCTATGATGAAATTTTGTCTGGTATGAGCTTGCATGCACCTGTGCATGCTGTCACCATTGTTGACAATTCATATGAGCAAGTTCCCAGCCATCTGGAAAACTCTGCTTCCTTGTGATCATCCCACTATGAGCTCTTATAGTCTTTCTCTTCCTTCCTCTGTGATTGTCCCTGAGACTTGGGTGTCAGAAGTTTGATATATGTGTCCTATGCAAGGACGAGCCCTATGTAGTTTCTTATCTTCTGCAGTTTAGAGAGTTAATGCCTTCTGACTCAATTACCAACTGTTGCATGGGGATGCTTTGCTTACGAGAGTGGAGAAATGCATTGATATTCATTCTACCCCTTGTTTCACTATGTTCCTTGAGCCTTAGATATAGAAGTTGCATTGTAGATGTGTCACCTTCCTACATGCACATCCTACATTCTCCTGTTCTTTTTTGGCATTTAAATTTTTAATAAATGCTTTTATTGACGTTTTGTGTATTTCAGACTCAACCTACACTGCACACGGGAGCATCCTCCTGTTCTACACAGCACATTCTACATCCTTGTGCCCCACATGACACATCCTACATCCTGCTGTCCTACATAGCACTGTGTTCACAGAAAACTGTGCCAATTCTCTTGGCTTTTAGAACACATACCTTCACTGACACTATGTCCTTTTGATTGGATATATAGTGTGGGATTGTAAATGTAGCCACATGCAGTTATATTCCCATCAGGGATCCAGCTCTAGAAGGAAGCCTGGCAGTGCAGACAGCAATGCCCATCCTTCAGCATGCTTATGAATATGGCCTTGCTCTCCACAGAAAAAGATTACTGACCCCACATGGTATCTCCTCACTGGAGAGTTTTTAGTGCCACCATGAGAACCCCTGCACAGTACATAGCACGTTGCCATTTTTTGGACTTTGTTCCAACCAAGCCAGAAAGTTCCAACATCTTTACTTATCCAACCATGAAGTGGTGCCGTTTTGAATGTGCAACCACTTTCACTTGTTTGTAATGTTCCTTTTGAGGTGGATCTTTCTGTGATCACACCTGGCCTGGAACTTACTACATAGACCAGGTTAGACTCCATCTCTCAGAGATTCACCCTGTGTGTGCTCTGTTCCCTTCATGTTGGGAATAAAGGTATTTTCCATCACATCTGGCTTTATTTGAAACTTTTATTTGATATCATGTGCTGTATGCAGAGTTGCCATATGATTTCACTGGTCTTGACACAACTGATAGAAACACATCCCATACTGGCAAATCACATACAGACTCACATCAAGAAGATCATCCATCAAGACAAAGTTGGTTTCATAGGAGAGATGCAGGGATGGTTCAACATTTGAAAATCAATAAACAACATCAAACACATGAATGGAATGAAAGAAAAAAAACACACCATCACCTCAATTGACGCTGAAAAAGCCTTTGACAAAATCCAGCATCCCTTCATGCTTAAAGTCCTATAGGCAACTGGATTGGAGGTATCATTCCTCCATGTAATCAAAGCCATGTACAGGAAACACACAGCCAATATCATCCTAAATGGGGAAATGACAGAAACGTTCCCTTTAAAGGTAAGAACTGAGCAAGGGTGCCTCATCACCTCTCCTCTTAAATATAGTGCTTGAAACACTGGCTCGAGCAATAAGGCATGGAAAGCAAATTAAAGGAGTACTAATTAGAATAGAGGAAGTCAAGCTATCCCTATTTTCTGATGATATGATTGTTTACTTAAGGGATACTAAAAACTCCACCAGAAAATTCCTAGAAATGATTAATATATTCAGCTAAGTGGCAGGATACAAAATTAACCTAAAAAAATCAGTGGCCTTTCTTTATACCAAGAACAAGCAACTGGAGAAGGAATTCAAGGAGACCTTCCCACTCACAATAGCCTGAAAAACAATAAAATACCTACGAACAAACCTAACCAAAGACACCAAAGATCTCTACAACAAAAATTTTAAACCCTTAAAGAAAGAAATTGAAGAAGACATCAGAAGATGGAAAATCCTCCCATGCTCATGGATTGGGAAAATTTACATTGTAAAATTGTCCATTCTACTGAAACTCTTGTATAGATTAAACACAATCCCAATTAAAATCCCCAAGAGTTTCTGCACAGGCTTGGAAAAAAAATTCCTTAAATTCATTTGGAAAAACAAAAGATCCCGAATAGCCAAAACAACCCTGAGTGAAAAGGGCAACACAGGGGGCATCTCTGTACCAGACTTCAAACTATACTACAGGGCTATAGTCATAAAAACAGCCTGGCACTTGCAAAAAAACATACCTGTTGAACAATGGAACAAAACTGAAGATCCAAACTTGAGAACATACAATTTCAGCCATCTCATATTTGACAAGGGGGCCAAGTAGACACAATGGAGAAAAGACAGCATCTTCAGCAAGTGGTGTTGGCAAAACAGGATCATCACTTGTAGAAGAATGAAATTAAACCTTACTTCTCGCCCTGTACAAAAGTCAACTCCAGATGGATTAAAGACTTCAACGTGAAACGCCAAACTCTAAAGGTGATAATAGAAAAAGTTGGCAGCAGACTACAAGATATAGGCATAGGAAAAGACTTCCTAAGTCACACAGCAGCTGCACAAGAATTAAGGTGGACAAGTGATAAATGGGACCTAATTAAACTCAAAAGCTTCTGTACATAAAAAAGAAACAAATAAGGAAGTGAAGAGAAATCCCATAGAGTGGGAGGAAACCTTCACCACAGAAACATCTGACAAAGCATTGATTTCCAGAATATATGAACTACCCAAAAAACAAAGAAGAAAGAAAACAAATGACCCACTCAATAGATGGAACAAAAAGCTGAACAGAGACTTCACAAGTGAGGAATTAGAGATGGCTGAGAAACACCTTAAGAAGTGTTCAACGTCACTAATCATTAAGGAAGTGCAATCAAAACCACTTTAAGATATCATCTTACTCCAATAATACTGGCTAGGATCAAGGAAACAAATGATATCAAGTGCTGGAGAGGTTGTGAGGAAAGAGGAACACTCATCCACTGCTGGTGGGAATGTAAACTCGTGCAGCCACTATGGAAAGCAGTGTGGAGAACCCTTGGAAGACTTGGAATGAAATTACTACCCCATGCAGCCATACCACTCCTGGGCATGTACCCTCAAAATTCACCCCACCACAGAGATACATGCACAGCCTTATTTATTTCAGCTCTCTTCACAAGAGCAAGGAGCTGGAACCAACCCAAACACCCCTTAACTGATTAGTGGATAGAGAAAATGTGGTACATCTAGACAATGGAGTTCTATGCAACAATACATAAAGATGACATCATGAGCTTTGCAGGAAAATGGCTGGAGCTAGAAGACATCATCATGAGGCAAGTAACACATTCCCAGCAAAACAAATGATGAATGGTATCCCTCATCTGTGGATGCTAGTGCCAATTACATAGTTGTAAGTGTTTCTTGTGCATGGCCCCTTGAGCTTTTGTCCAAGCAGTTGGGAGTGATGCATATTGGAAACAACAACAACAACAACAACAACCACAACAGAAAGGACTGCATCAAAGTACTGACTGAAACAATGAACTTCTACTCCAAACAATCAACTTCCACATGGAGAATTTTGGGAAACACTGAGAAAGAGATGAAAAGCATGTTTGGCAGAATACATGAGCTCTGGTGGGGTGGGGGCATAGGGTGGGGGACACAGGTCTTGATTTGAAAATCTTGTAGAAAAAAATATATATATATATTTGTGTTTAATCTATACAAGAGTTTCAGTAGAATGGACAATTTTACAATGTAAATTTTCCCAATCCATTAGCATGGGAGGATTTTCCATCTTCTGATGTCTTCTTCAATTTCTTTCTTTAAGGGTTTAAAATTTTTGTTGTAGAGATCTTTGGTGTCTTTGGTTAGGTTTGTTCCTAGGTATTTTATTGTTTTTCAGGCTATTGTGAGTGGGAAGGTCTCCTTGAATTCCTTCTCCAGTTGCTTGTTCTTGGTATAAAGAAAGGCCACTGATTTTTTTAGGTTAATTTTGTATCCTGCCACTTAGCTGAAGATATATATAGTATAATATATATAATTTAATAATATATATATATATATAAAAGAAAAAGAAACAACATCCCAACCTTGACATGACAGTAAAGGAAATTAATAAGGTACCCTTGGAGTTACATATTTCTTTTCATGTTTAGAGGGAAACAGAAATCCCTTTAATAAATGGTGGAGTTTTGTCCTGTTGGAACAAACAAAATCTTTTCCCATAAGTTTAGTTTTAAGAATTGAATTGCAGGGGTTTGATTAAAAGGTTTCATGTCCTTTCTGTATCCCCCCCCTTTTTTTTTAGCATATGAGTCTCCAGAAGATAGTTGTATTATACATGACTATAGGTGGAGTCAAGGCACAGATATCATCAAACTCACCCATGCTCTTTGGGTGACTATTAATATGAATTTAACTTGGGAAGCAACTTAATTTTTACGTTAATCATCTTATAGGTGAAAGAAAATGCTACAAGGTTATACTGTACAACAGAGAATTATAGAGAACATTTGTATGTGTCCATCCCAAAGTTATTGCTCTACAGATTTATGTAAAGCAAATGTGGGCAACAGCGAATTATATCTCCATTAATTTCAGATGCAATTAATCCATTTTAATCAGATCTGTAAACCAATGTTGTTTAATATACACATGTTTACTTTTTCTTTTACTAAGTCCTAAGACACCATGTTCCCTGTAGACAGTGTCTAGGCTGAACTGGGTACCTTGCTGGAGGCTCATTCATGTCAATTAAATATGCCTTAACGAATATACACCCGTGTCCCTCTCAACCACCCATCCCCCCTTTCCAATCAAACCAATTCAGTCCATTTTCTGATGCAGTCTTTCTGTTCTTTTTTTTTTTTTTTTTTTTCAGCTTGCCTTTCAGTTGGGTATTTGGTGTTAGCATACACATATGAGGGACATCATTTGTCGTTGTTTTTTTTTCTGGGACTGGTGTTACTTCAACTTAACATAATGTCCTTATTCCAGCCTCATCCATTTCTACCTGCCAAATTTCATGGTGTTGTCCCTCTTTACTGCTGCCTAGAACACCATTGTGTAAATACATGTAACCTACATTTTTTTTATCCACTAGTCAGTTGAAAGGCACCTGGGCTGGTTCCAGCTTTTTCCTATTTGTGGACAGAGCTGCAATAAACAATAGCTGTGCATGTACTTTTGCAGTAAGTTGTGTCTTGTGGGTATATACCCGCAGGAGTGGTATGACTGGGTCAAATGGAAGGCTCATCTTGAGTCTTTAAGGGTTCTCCACAGACTGCTTTTTCCCATAAGTGGCTGTACAGTTACATTCCCACCAGCAATGGATGAGTGTTCCGACTTTCCCCACAACCTCTCCAGCACTTGGTTTCATTCATGTTCCTGATCCTAGACTAGTCTTATTGGAGTAAGGTGGTTCTCAGAGTGGTTTAATTTGCCATTTCCTTATTATCAGAGATCGTTGAACACTTCTTAAGATGTTTCTCACCATCTCTAAT
The DNA here is from genome assembly GCA_009823505.1 of Rhizomys pruinosus. Taxonomy (NCBI): domain Eukaryota; kingdom Metazoa; phylum Chordata; class Mammalia; order Rodentia; family Spalacidae; genus Rhizomys; species Rhizomys pruinosus. Next base: position 1,768,030 of record VZQC01007170.1, on the reverse strand, counting down.
CCCTCACTTGGTGAAAGTCTCTGTTCATCTTTTTGCTCCATCTTTTGGCAAATGATTCATTTTGTTTTTTTCCTTCTTTGTTTTTTGAGTAGCTTGTATACTCTGGAAATTAATGCTTTGAGTCAGATGTATCTGCGTGTGAAGTGTTTCCTCCCACTGCTGCTCTGTGGGTCCTTCTCCTCACTACTTTATTGCCTTCCTTTGAATGTCCAAAGAAGCTTTTAGTTTAATGAGTCCCATTTGTCAGATGTCGATCTTATTTCTTGTGCAGCTGCTGTCTGATTTAGGAAGTCTTTTCCTACCCAATGTCGTTGATAGTCTGCTGCCACTTCTCTTCTTATCACCTCCAGAGTTTGGCGGTTGTCACGTTGAGGTCCTTTGGTCAATCTGGAGTTGACCTTTGTACAAGGTGAGAGCAGGAGGTTTATTCATTCTTCTATCCCACCGTGGTAGGATCCATTTTTGCCAGCAACCACTTGCGAAGATACTGTCTTTTCTTCCATTGTGTCTTCTTGGCCCCATCCAGGGTTGTCAATTATGAGTGCCTGATTGTATGAGCTCAGTTTGGAACTTCTGTTTTATTCCATTGGTCAACTTGGTCTGTTTTTGCCAGTACTAGGCTGTCTTATGACTATAGCCCTATATGTATGTTTGATGCCTGGTATAGAGATTCCCCCCTGTAATTGCTCTTTTCACTCAACGGTTGCTTTGGTATTCGGGTTTTGTTTTTCTCAAATGAATTGAGGATTTTTTTTTCCAGGCCTGTGAAGAAACTCTTGGGATTCTAATTGGGATTGCATTAAACTGTACATCAGTTTGGGAGATGGACATTTTTACTTATATTTATTTCCACCAATCTGAGCATAGGGAGGTTTGTTCAATCTTTCCTGGATTCTTCCCTCGAATATTCCTTCTTAAGGGGTTTAAAACATTTTTGTTGTAGGAGATCCTTGTGTCTTTGGTTAGGTACTTGGTTCCTGAAGTATTTTATCTGTTTTCTTTTGAGGCTATGGTGGAGTGGGAAGGCGGTCTCGCTTGTACGTCCTCTTCATTTCTTGTGTGTTGGTGTACAGAAAGGCTACTGATTTTCTAGGTTTATTTCTTTGTATTCCTGCCAATCTTTAATAACCAAGCTCTAATCGGTTTCTTCTAGGGATTTTCTGGTGGAGTCTTAAGCTATCCCTTAAGGTAGACAATCATATCAATCAGACAAAAAGGGATAGCTTGAACTTCCTCTTTTCCAATTAGAACTTCCTTTTAATTTCCTTTTCTTTATCGCCTTATTGCCGTAGCTAGGTTTTCTAGCACTATATTGAAAGAGGAGTGGTGGTATTGGCATATGAGTAGGATGTACCGAGAGAAGGGCAAACGGAAAGGTGACGACACTCGTCTGAACATTGAAAGGAAAAAAGCCTCAGATTGCCATAGACATCGAACCATTCTGTGGATCCTACATGTAACAAACTAGTTTTTATAAGAGTACTAATGAATAATTACCTTCTAGTGCCACAAAGGTTCTGATAAGAGAGACTTCCTTGCCTCCCCCCCATAAGAACAAAGGAAAATTGACAATGATGAGGTCGCTCCCCAACTGTAAATTGGAACAACTATAGTAAAGAGGTAATACTTATAAAACCGGTAAAACTGCTTTCTTTAATTTGACTACTAGACATGGAACTGTGGAAGGGATTACACTCTGTTCAGAAACAAATAATAAAATACTAAACGTACTAGGCTATCACTAGGCAAAATATGATTAAATACAGGAGCCTTGACATCAGCAATGGATTTGTCTACCAGGTGGATGTTGGCAAGGGGATCCAAACCCCCACAAAAAGGTAAGGGCTCCTTGCCTCTGAAGTGGGATACTACAGGAGGTGAGAGGCCAATAAGACCCTGCTGCCGGAAGAACTCTGACGTTAACATGGGAGGGATGTATTGAGACCACACAATGCAAGTGTACAGATGCCTCTGGAATGCAAGAGAGAGTTACCAAAGGCCAATAAACAAAACCAATAAAGCAAGTATGGGTCTCCCTGAGTCAAGCAAGACTCCACCATCAGCACCAAGCTACAACCTCACTGCTGGAAATAACTGTGCAGTCAGAGGGCATAAGCCATGTGCCTGTATATCCCAACTATAATTGGCTATTGGCTCTCCCTTGGAGAAATAACCCATAGCTGATGCACAGGCTTACATCCTCTCCAGGTTAGATGTTATAAGCCACAGTAAGACCCGGTCATTTAACAGGGGGAAATTTTTAATTCATGGATTAACATATCCAAACATGTGTCTATGCTAAAGTAACCTACCATAACTATTAGTGCTGCTTAAATACCTATATATCTAATTGCTTGTTCTTCATTAGTAGGATCGAAAGGTTATTCCTGGACAAACTGTCAGCCCATGAAAGGAAACAGCCAGAATTGACCAGAGTCCAAGTCAACAGCTCCAGAGAGAGTGGACTGTTTTACCTCTCATCCACCTGTGCCCCTTTTCTAAGCCTAGGGAACAACCTGCGGAAGAGGGGGCGTGGTAGAATGTAAGGGCTGCGATTGGGGTGAATGGTGAAACTACAGCAATGTAGTCTGGACACTCATTTGATCAACTTGATTGAACAAACAACCTGTCACCCCCCACTGGATGGTGGGGCTGTAGGTGTTTGGGCACAACAGCCTGCAGATAGGTTTTGCATGAAGGATGCTTGTACTCATGGATTATCACTTATAGCTAAAAATGAAAAAAAAAACTGAGAGAAAGATGCAGGACAGTTATGGCGGAATGCATGATCTGGGATGGGGTGGGGGGGGAGGGAAAGGGAAATAAGCCTGAACTGAATTGGAAAAAATGTATGAAATGCACAAAGCATCAATAAAAATTAATTTAAAAAAAAATAAATGGTGGAGTGATTCAGGGTAGTCTATAATTTAAAATTCCTTGAAATGACAACAACTCTGACCTTTGGTTCCATATAGCAAAGCCTATGCCACAACTTAAACTCCTTCAGAGAATGATTAGCCTGCTTTCTAGATAATGAGTGTCTATCACTATAAGTATTAATAGGGACATTAGATAGTGATCTGGTAGGGGGGTTGGAAGGAATTCCACTGGCTAGGAAAATATTCTCTAATACAGCCTCCCAGCCTACAGGTCTCTAGTGGTTGTGTCTCAGTTGTCCCATGGTTGAATGATTCTAATAGACACTCACATGAATTTCACTGTCCTTATCATGTGCTCCTTAATTTCCTGAATTTCAAAATATTAATTAATTTTGAAACAGGTGGGGCAGCTCACCAGGTAAATGCATGTAAAAACTTGTGTTCAGATCCCCAATACTCATGTAGAAGTGAAGTGTAAATATCTAGAATCTGGTGCTGTGGGACAGAGACAAGAGGATTGAAGGGGCTTTCCAGTCACCAGCTTAACTCCAGGTTCAGTGAGAGACCCCGTTTCAAGGAAATACTGTGCAGAGTGATAGAGGAGGGCACTGATATTCTTCTTTAGCATCTACGTGCATACATGGGAGCATAGCATCTTACCCACTTGAACATACGCTATACACATACACATACACACGGTGACACATATGCCATTACACACACACACACACACACACACACGCACACATTGAAAAATTACTTTGCCTCAATAACAGCATATTAGGTTGTTCCCTCTCTCCTTTTTACCATTTATCATGGAGAAATATATGTTGGGTATAGTCTGGCAAACATTAACAAACCTACATACAGCAATACAGCTACACTGCCCATCTCTGCCACTCGGTAGATCTGTGGTCTGGAAAACTTCATGTCTCCTCATATTCACATTGCTCCTCTGCAAATTTCACAGTATGACAAGTATGCACCTCCCTCACAGAGCTGTATATCATATAAATAGCCATGGAATACTTAGCACAAGACACTACATTTCTTTTTTCTTTCTTTTTTTTTTTTTAAGACAGGGTCTCTTTAGTCCCAGTTGGCCTGGAGCTTGCTGTGTAGACCACACTGCCTGCCTCTGCCTCCCATGTGCTGGGATTAAAGGCAAGTGCCACCACTCCCAGCCACAACACTACTAATGAAGTAATTACTAACTGTTCACCACTGGATGGGTGTGATGGTTTGTACTGTTCACCTGAGTTTTCTCCTCTCAGAAATTCTGCCACCTTTTTCCCATGATAAGATGATGCAACTTTATTAATTACTGGAATTTTTCAAACAATAATCAACTTAACTGGACGTGATGGCACAGGTCTCCTCAGGGGAGGCAGAAGCAGGTGAATCTCTCTGAGGTCCAGTCCTGGCTGGTGTATACATAGTGAGTTCAGACCAGCTGGGGCTATAGTGTCTCAAAATTCACACCAAAACAACAACAAAAAACCCACAAAAAATCAAAACAAACAAATCTCCATCCCCAAAGAAAAGCATTTTGTTCTACATGTCTTTTAATATTTTATCAATCAAATTTGTTATAGGTTGAACTTAAATAAAATTTGAAATTGCTGATAGAGAGAACAGATTCCAATAAAAAAAAAAAAACGTTTATTGAATTCTTTCACTTTTCATACAGAAGCTCTCAATCAATCTTGATCATCTTTATAAACACTTCCTCATTCATGCCAACTACAGTCCCCCCCATTGGAATTCATGCATTCTGTCATTTGTGCTAAGGCTTGTTGTGCCAAATTCGTGTCCACAGACATTCCTCAATGCATGTTCATCCACTGAGGTCTAATCAGCCTATCTAGAGTCCTTCCCTGAATGAAGATCAGCTCCTCCTCATGCAACAGTAATCAGCTGTCAATGATCCTTCAGGTAAGATTGAGGTCTGCTACCCATTTCCCCAGTTCCATGCTGGGTTTCTATCTGCTTGCATTTGCATGGGCTTTGTACATGCTGACACCATTGCTGTATGTTCATATGTGCAGTGTCCTAGGATCTTGTAGGATTCAAATTCCATGTGTCATGCGGCACCTCCCTGGCTCTTACAATCTTTCCTCCCCCTCTTCTGAAATGGTTCCTAAGCCCTGGGTGAGTGATACTTAACATGGGAGTCCTGTACAAGGACCCACATTCTGCAAACTCCTAATCTCCCTTCTTTGACCATTTATGATCTTTTGTGTTCCAGGCCCTGTGCTGTAAGAGGGAGCTTCCATAATGAGAGTTGAGAGATTAGTCTCCTCTTGGCCACTTGTTCTATGATGTGTGAACCTTAGATGCTGAGGTTGCATTGTGGATTTGCCCATTAGGCTTTGGCAATTCATAGTTGATGTCTGTGTGATAAATTATTTCTTCTTTGAAATGGGCTTATCACCCAGAGAAACTGTGTACTTAGTGGGAGGAGCTGATATTTAGGCTCAACTTCACAGTGAATTTCCCCACAGCACTTACATTTGTGATGCTGGTGTTTCCATGGAAGCTGCATGGGACTTTGCAATTCTAGGACTTTGGGTGGGCAGAGACATATAAAAAGCCCAGCAAATGAGGCTGGGACATCTCGCACCATTCTACCAGCAAGGGCAAAGGGCATGGTTTTCCAGTCAGCCATGTTGAACGGGGACCGGGCCTCTGCCTTTTTTTTGAATGAATTTACTCTTTCCAGCCATTCCTTTGCAGGTAATCTCAATATATTCTGGTCTAGTCTGAGATTGGAGCGTTCTTTCCCTTGCTTTGCCTAGCAAGGGGGACCAGGAAGCTTGCAGAGACTGCGGGGTTGTAGGGTGCTCCATGCATTGCTGTGAGGCTAAGGGCGCCCCCTCCCCTGACAGGAAAATTCCTCTGCTACAACATCTGTGTGTGACCAGTTGTGGTACTCTGTAATAGTCTTTGGTGCAAAACAAGATTCTTTATGAGTGATAACTGGGATATTTCCTATAAATATAAGCATTCATTTTGTTGCACTTACTAAGATGTTACATTAGTCTCACCTTACATGATAGCTTGTGGAGTTCTCTAAAATCTAAATATCTCTAGTTAAATGTGTATTTGTGTATGTTTACAGTACCACACATGTGTTAAGTGCAGTTAAGTAGCTGATGATTGCCCACAAGGTAAAGGTGCTACTACTACACCAATATTGTATGCTGGATTTATGTTACTGTTTGGTCACTGACTGATGCTCTGTCTTTGCAGCTTACATAGTGCTCTCCAAAGGTATTAGAGCTAGTTTTCAGGTGACGTGGCATCCAGGTCATTTCAAGCTCCATTCTTCAAAGTCCTGTCTGTGAAGTTTGTCATGTCTTCAGCAATAGGATGTGGCCTTTAAGTTCTGGGAGGTAATCAAGGACTGTGGCAATAAGCAATAACTTGTGTAATTTTGGAGCCTTATGTACTACACTAACCAAGAACACAAAGGAAGGTTTCTCCTGTCTAGCACTGTTTCTTGTTATGAACTCTTAATTATGCACATAGAATAATGAAGATATATTATATGTGTTATTTGTCATTAATTGTTAGACTAACATGATTCCCTCTGTTTTTTTTTACTATCTTTAATGAAGATTTGTGCATTTAATACATCATTTCTCAATTCAGTTTAGGCTCATTTCCCTTTCCATGACCGCAGCCCACCCAAGTTCATGAATTGTGCCATACCTGCCTTGTATCTTTTTCTGAGTCTTTTTAAAAGTTTTCCAAAGCAGAGGATTATATTTTGGGAGAGAACTTAACTGTTTCAGGTTTCAGTCGGTGGTTCTTTGTCCAAGTTCTTTTGTTGTTGTTCCCTCAAATTTCTATTGCTTCAACATATATATATATATATATATATATGTGTGTGTGTGTGTGTGTGTGTGTGTATCACCTATGCTAAAATTATGTCATCTGAAAAGAAGCTATATGTCATTTACAAATCATATTTCAGGAGTGACATTTTCCCTTTTAAATTTATGTTACTCTAAAATATACCTACGTACCTTCCACCCATTTCCCAAGATCACAAAGTCTGAAAATAAATAGTAAGTTAATTCTAGAGTCTATTAAGGAATTCACAGTATAACAGCACATTTGCTTTCAGATAAGAGAAATATAACCTTAACATTAAGTTTAGCTTACAATGAGGTACTTGTTGCTAGCATCCACAAATGAGGGATACCATTCATTGTTTGTTATTCTGGGACTTTGTTACTTCCCTTAGCAAAATATTTTCTAGTTCTATCAATTTGACTGCAAAGTTCATGATGCCATCTTTCTTTACCACTGCATAGTGTGCCACATTTTCTCTATCCACTCGTTGGTTGAGGGGCACTTGGGTTGGTTCCAGCTCTTCACTATTGTGAAGAGAGCTACAAAAAACAGAGCTATACATATGTCCACAGTAGGATGAGTCTTGCAGGTTTATATCCAGGAGTAGTACGACTGGGTCAGGTGGCAGGCTCATTTTGAGTCTTTTAAGTGTTATCCATATTGCTTTCCACAGTGATTTTATGATTTTACATTCCCACCAGCAGTGTATATGTGTCCCTTTTCCCCACATTGTCTCCAGCATTTGGGATCATTTATTTTCCTTTTTTTTAATTTTATTTACTTTTTGTACGTGTATGAATGTACTGTCTGCATGTAGGTCTGTGCACCTGTGTCATGCAATGCCACGGAGGTCAGAAGAGAGTCTCAGATTTCCCTGGAACTGGAGTCAAAGACAGTTTTCAGCTGGCATGTGGGTGCTGGGGATCGAACCCAGGTCCTCTGCAAGAGCAGTCGGTGCTCTTAACCACTAGGCTATCTCTCCAGTCCCTCATTTGTTTTCTTGATCCTTCCCAATCTTATTGGAGTGAGATGATATCTTAAATTGCTTTCAATTTGCATTTCCATAATTACTACTGATATTGAACACACTTTAAGATGTTTCTCAGCCATCTTTATTTCCTCACTTGTGAATTATTTATTCAGCTCCTTACTCCATCTTTTGAGTGAGTCATTTGTTTTCTGACTTCTTTGTTGTTTTTCTTTAATACCAAAACTAGGCAAAAGACTTCTTTGTTTTTTGAGTAATTTATATATTCTGGATGTTAATGCTATATCTGAAGTATCAGAAGCAAAGGTTTCTTCCCACTCTGCGGGTGTTGTCTTCACTGATTGTTTCTTTTTTTTTTAATTTTTTTTATTAATTTTATTTATTTCTGTATGTGTTTGAACGTACCGTCTGCATGCAAGTTTGTGCACCCGTGTCGTGCAATGCCGCGGAGGTCAGAAGACGGTCTCAGATTCCCCTGGAACTGGAGTTCTCCTGGAATTGGAGTTTCAGACGGTTCTCAGCCGCCATGTGGGTGCTGGGGATCGAACCTGGGTCCTCTGTAAGAGCGGTCGGCGCTCTTAACCGCTAGGCCATCTTACTGATTGTTTCTTTAGCTGTACAGAAGCTTTTGAGTTTACTGAGGTGCCACTTGTCAAACTTATATCCTGCACAGCTGCTGTCTGATTTCTTTTTTGATTGTATCTTTGCTTGGGTTTGGTATTAGAGTGATGCTGGGTCATGAAAAGAATTTGGGTGATTTCCCTCTTTGTATCCTTCTAAAAAGTTTGAGTAGTAATGGTTATAAGTCTTCTTTAAATGTTCTATAGAATTCTGCCATGTAACCATCTGGACGTGGGCTTATTTTAATTGGGAGGTGTTTTATTATATTTTCAATTTCCTCAAATATTATGTGTCTGTTTAAGCTGTCAGTCTCTTCTTGGATAAGCTGTGTTGATTTCTGGGATTTCAGATATTCATTCATTTCTCTAAGATTTTCAAATTTCGTAGAGTATAGGTTTCATAGAATATAGTGGATCTTTTCATTTTCTGTTGTGTTGTTTTCCATTTAATTATGAATTCTATTGATTTGGAGTTACTTGTGCTTTCTTTGGTTAACTGGGCTAAAGTTAGTTTTTACCTTGTTTATCTTTTCAAAAACCAACTTTTGGATTTATTGATTCTTTCTATTGTTTCCTTTGTTTCTATTTTATTAACTTCCACTCTGATTTTTATTATTTCTTCCTTTGTGTTGGGTTTAGGGTTCATTTGTTGTTGTCTTACAAGTGCTTCTAGGTGCAGTGCTCTTTCTGTTTGTTTGTTTGCTTTTTCATGCAGGGCTATATATTTCCCCCTTAGGACTGCTTTTAAAGTATTCCATAGGTTTTCCTGTGTTGTCATTTTCATTTAGTTCCAGGAATTCTTTTATTGCTTTATTTCTTCCTTGACCAATTAATTATTCAGGAATGTGTTGTTTAATCTCCATGTGTTTTTGTAGATAGTAGGGCTTATCCTGGTGTTGATATTGAGCTTTATTGCACTGTGGTCTGATAGAATGCATGAAATTATTTCTTTTTGTATTTGTTGAGGTTTTTTTCTGTGTCCCTGTATGTGGTAGATTTTGGAGTATTTCCATGGGGTATTATGTAGAAACTGTCTAGTGTTTGGGAGGACTATATGTTAGATGTCTGTGAGGTCCTTTTGGTGTATTGTTCAGTTCAGAAGACTCTCTGTTTATTCTTTGTTTGGTTGGTCTGTCCAAAGGGCTCAGTGGAATATTGAAATCCCCTACTATAGGTGTTCTGGGATTAATCTGTGCTTTGAGGTCCTGCAGGATTTTGCTTATAATGTTCCTTGCAAAAAAAAAAGTTCCTTGCACCAGAGTTTGGTGAGTACATATTCCTGATTGTGAAATCTTCATGGTTAATTGTTCCTTTGATTAGGATGTAATGACCCTTTTGTCTCTTATGATTAATTTTACTTTGAAGTCTATTTTGCCTGATATATATTTTAATTTTTTTATTGATTTTAATTATTTCTTTATGTGTGTGAATGTACTGCCTGCATGCAAGTTTGTGCACCTGTGTCATGCAATGCTGCAGAGGTCAGAAGAGGGTGTCGGATTCCCCGGGAACTGGAGTTCTCCTGGAATTGGAGTTTCAGATGGTTCTCAGCCATCATGTGGGTGCTGGGGATTGAACCCGGGTCCTCTGCAAGAGTGCTCGGTGCTCTTAACCGCTAGGCCATTCTCTCCAGCCCTATTTTGCCTGATATTAAAAGAGCAACTCCTACTTGTGTTTTGCTACCTACTCCTACTTTGCGTTTTGCAACTCCTACTTTGTGTTTTGTTTGGAATATATTTCCATCCTTTCACTTTATTCTTTTTAACTTTGCGTTTTGCAACTCCTACTTTGTGTTTTGTTTGGAATATATTTCCATCCTTTCACTTTATTCTTTTTAATTTAATTTTTATTGATGGTTTGTTCGTTTCATACATCATTTTGCAATTCAGATCAGGCATATTTCCCTTTCCCTTCCCCCCCACCCCCACCCCATCCCAGATCATGTATTCTGCCATAACTGTCCTGCATCTTTCAGGTTTTTTTTTTTTCATTTTTTAGCTATAAGTGATAATCCATGAGTATAAGCATCCTTCGTGCAAAACCAATCTACAGACTGTTGTGCCCAAACCCCCACAGTCCCACCATTCAGTGGGGGGTGGCAGGTTGTTTGTTCAATCAAGTTGATCAAATGAGTGTCCAGACTACATCGCTGTAGTTTCACCGTTCACCCCAATCGCAGCCTTTACATTCTACCACGCCCCCTCTTCCACAGATTGTTCCCTAGGCTTAGAAACGGGGCACAGGTGGATGAGAAGTAAAACTGGCCTCTCTCTCTGGAGCTGTTGACTTGGATTCTGGTCAATTCTGGCTGTTTCCTTTCACGGGCTGACAGTTTGTTCAGGAGTAACCTTTCGATCCTACTAATGAAGCACAAGCAATTAGATATATAGGTATTTAAGCAGCACTAATAGTTATGGTAGGTTACTTTGGCATAGACACATATGTTTGGATGATATGTTAATCCATGAATTTAACTTTGTTAGCCGACCTGATAAAATATGACAGGGTCTTATTGTGCTTATAACTCTCCTAACTGTAGAGGATGTAGGCTTGTGGCATCAGCCATGGGTTATTCCTCCAAGGAGAGAGCACAATAGCCAATTAGATTCGGGATATAACAGGCACATGGCTGCCTCTGCTGCACAGTATTTCCAGGCAGGTGAGGTGTACTGAGTGGCTGACTTGAGGGAGGGGGATCAGAGACACACATGAAACCTTTAGTCAAAACTGCAATTCAAATTTTAAAACTACTACAGGAAAAGATTTGTTTGTTACAACAGGACAAAAATGTCACAACTTAAACAGCTGAGAAAGAAAAGATACAGCTTTGCATGGAGTGATGTACCAAAAAGTGGCAATGAAAGGTTGACCCATCTGAATCATGAAAGGAAGAAAAACCTCAGATGCCATAAATCATCGAACCCTTTTGGGATCTTACATGTAAAAATATTATATATAATGGTCCTAATGAAATATAACCTTCTAGGTGCAACAAAGGTTTTGATATGACTTTCTTGCCTTCCACCCCCCCATATGAACAAGGAGAAATATGATGATGATGAGGTCGTTCTCCAGCTATAAATTGGAGACAACTATTATAGAGGTAATCTCTTATAAAACCGGTAAAAATGCCTTCTTTAATTGACTAATAGACATAAGAACTGTGAAAAGGATTATACTCTGTTCAGAACCAAATATAATACTAAAGTCCTTGGGCTATGCACTTAGGCAAAGTATATTAATGCAGGAGCTCTGAAATCAGCAATGGATTGTTCTACCAGGGAGATGTTGGCCAGGGGATCCAAGGCCCCACAAAAGGTAAGGGCTCCTTGCCCCTAAGTTGGGATACCTGCAGGAGGAGAGGCGATAAGACCCAGCTGCCAAAGACCTGAGGTTAACATGGGAGGGATGTATTGAGACCGCACATGCAAGTGTACAGATGGCCTCTGGAATGCCAGAGAGTGTTACCAAAGGCCACTAACCCAATAAAGCAAATACGGGTCTCCCTGAGTCAAGCAAGACTCCATCCTTTCACTTTAAATTGGTGCCTATCCTTGGGGGTGAGATAGGTTGCTTGTAGACAGCATATAGAGGTGTTCTGTTTCCTACTCCATTCTCCCAGTGTGGTGGTTTGAATGGGAGTGTCCCCCATAGGCTTTAAGTATTCAGACATTTTGTCCCCTCTTGGTGGCACTGTTCTGGGAGATCCTAGTAGGTGTGACCATAGTGGAGGAAGTATGTCATTGGGGGTGGGCTTAATGAGTTTAACAAGCCTTGCAGTCTCCAGTCTTTCTCTCTCTCAACTTCCTATGCTCATTGGAGATGTGACGCTGGGCTTTCTGCTCCAGCTTCTGCCACCATGCCTCCTGCCACAATGGACTCTAATTTCCTGGAACCATCAATTGTAAGCTCAAATAAACTCTTCCTTTTATAAATTCTCTTGATCCTGGTGGTTTTATCACAGCAACAGAAAAGTGACTAATACACCTAGTCTATATCATTTGATTGGGAAATTTAGTCCATTAATACTTAAAGTTATATTTGAGAGATGCTTGTTTCTTCCTTTCACCTTATTTTATGATTGCATTTCTGGTCTAGTTTAGTACTTCTGCAGTTAATGCTTTTATTAAATTCTCTTTCTAGGTGCTTGGGTATAGTTGTTCATTTCCTCTGTCTTTTTAATTTCTTTGAGTAGTCTCTGAAATGTTGGTTGTCCATATATGTATTCCTTCATCTTGTTTAATGTCATGAAACTTGTTTTTCTCTTGTGGCTTTCAGTATTCTGTCTTTCTTTTGGACATCTATCATTTTAAGTATGACTTGGCATGGGGAATTTCTTTTCTGATCTTGTCTATTTGGTCTTCTATGTGCTTCTTTCATTTGTATAGATTTGTCTTTTTTTAGTTTGGGAACATTTTCTTGTATTATCTGATCAATACCATTCTCGGGATTATTCTTTATCTCTGTGATTCAGAGGTTTGGTCTTTTCATAGTCTCCCACATTTTCTGGTTTTTCCACTCTTGTGTATTTTTAATTTTTCATAGTCTTCACTTACATATTCTAGTTGTGCTGTGTTATCTTCCAGGCCTGATACTATTTTTCTGCTTCCTCCATTCTGCATCTCAAGCTTTTCCCCCATCCTTTCCTGGTGATAGGATGAGTGATCAATTTCCTTTTTCATTTCGTCTTGAGATTTCTTCAGTATTTCCACTTCCTTTTGGAGCTTCTCGTTCTCTTCTTGTAGCTCCTTGTTTGGCTGGTTGGTTTCCTTTTTCATTTAAGTGTGGGATCTTTTTGGCATTTCAATTTCCTTCCAGAATTAATCATTCTCTCACTCTAGTTACATCTGGAGTTTGACATATTCTCTCCCTCTAGTTCTTTCCTGAGTTTTTCATAATCTCCCCGTAGTTCTCTGATTCTTTATATTATTTGATTTTTTGAATATGCTTACTATCGTTCTTCTAAGGTCTGTGCCCTGAGTAACCTCCAGGGAGATCTCATTGTTACAGGTTCGGTACAGTTGTGCTTTTTCCATGTAGCTCTTTCATTGTGTTGTTGGCATGTGGGTTTGTTCTTTTTTTTTTTTTCATTTTGTATTCTTACATGAATCTTGGATGTTTCTTCACTGTGTTGAAGGCTTGCTTTTCTTGTTTCTCTCAAACACCTTTATTGTTTTCTCCTTATTTATGGAGGTTTGGCTGGTCTATGTTTTATGCTTTCACTTTTGGTTCTATATAGGAAGGTATAGCTCACTCTTCCCTTTTTGTTCTGAAGTTTCTCCAAAAACTGGGTAAGGAACAACCAGGTCATAATCCTGCAGCCAGTTCCTCTAGGTTGTTTGTGGGGTTTGGTAGTCCAGGACTAACATTGTGTAAGATGTGTTGTTTCTTTTATTGCCTTGCTTCCTGGAACCACTTCTCAAGTGGGCAGGGGGAGGGACATTTGAGGGGAATGTTGCTCCCTTGGCATGCACACCCGTACCCTGTGCTTTGGCTGGCCAGGTAACTTCCCTCAAGCTGCATATGTCTGGTGAATAATCCACCTAGCTGAAGTGCCTGGCCTCTATGCGCATGCCTCTGCAGCTTTAGCCCACCTGTGCTCTAGGTTGCATAGCTGAAGTGACTGATCTCTGGATGTGATTTTTGCCCTGCTGCTTTTCGGTCTTCTTTCAGTTCTGTATTGCCTGACTATGCCTCTATTCCTCCCTTTTGGATTGGGATTGTGTATTCGGTTCCACTGTACTTTGAGCGTATATAATTTGTCTTTTGATTTTCCAGGAGCTTACAGTTAAAAGACTGGCCTGAGTCTCAGAAGAGACTTTGGGCTGTAGAATTTTGAACAGAATTGAGACTGGTAAAAGTATGGGACATTTTAATGTTGGACTAAATGCATTTTGCATTTTTATGGTCATGAGCCTATGGGGGCCAACGAGTGGAATGTGATGGTTTGAATGAGACTATCCCCCATGGGCTTCAAGTATTCAAACATTTTGTCCCCAGTTAGTGGTGCTGATTTGGGTGGCCTTAGAAGGTGTGACTATGTTGGAGGAAGTACATTCCTGGGGGAGGGCTTAGAGAGTTCAAAAAGCCTTCCCAGTCTCCAGTTACTCTCTCTGCTTCCTGTGCCCACTTGAAGATGTGAACTTCAGCTTTCTGATCCAGCTCCTGCCACCATGCCTCCCCACCAGGATGGACTCTAATTCTCTGAACCCTCAATTGTAAGCTCAAATAAACTTTTCCTTTTTTTTTTTTTTTTTTTGGTCTTTTTGAGACAGGGTCTCCCTGTAGCCCCAGCAGTCCTGGAACTCACTCTGTAGACCAGGCTGGCCTTGAATTCACAAAGATCCGCCATAAAATTTTCTTTTTATGTGTTCCCTTGGTCATGGTGGTTCTATCACAGCAACAGAAAATTGAGTAATATGTACACTTAAGGTAATTGAAGATACAAGTTGTTATTAATATTTGTTTTACTCCTAAATTGTACTAGATTTCCAGTGACAAATTTCAATTAAATGTACACAAATGCTTTCTATATTTTCTTATATTGTATAATATTACCTTTGACATTTCTTTGCCTATAAGAGAATTTGACTGAAGAAAGACTGGGTTTTTCCTCCTCGAATTAACAGTATGCAGTCCAATGAAAAACAGTTCAAGCCAGTCGTGGTGGTGCACGCTTTCAATCCGAGCATTTGGGAGGCAGAGGCAGGCGGATCTTCATAATTTCAAGGCCAGGCCTGGTCTACAGAGTGAGTTCCAGGACAGCTGGGGCTACAGGGTGACTCTGCCTCACAAACAAAAAAAAAAAAAAAAAAAAAAAAAAAAAAAACAGTTCAAAGGGAGTTAATGGACCCTTACATTTTGATTGCTGTCTATGGGTACGTAGTATAACTAACTTTAAAAATTATTGATCAGGAGCTAGAGAGATAGCCTAGAAGTGAAGAGTGCTGACCGCTCTTACAGAGGACCTGGGTTTGATCCCCAGCACCCACATGGCAGCTGAGAAACGTCTTTAACTCCAGTTCCAGGGGAATCCTACACCCTCTTCTGACCTCCACAGCATTGCATGACATGTTTGCACAAACCCACATGCAGACAGTACATTCACACACATACAAAAATAAATAAAATAAGAAAATATTGATCAAAATATAAAAGCCTAAAAAATGAGAGAGACTTTCCTATTCACGGTGGTAATACAAAATTGGCATGGGCACTATGGCTCCCTTTGTGAAGCAGTTTATAGAGAACTGTCTACTGTAAATAATTTGTCAATTTTTCAGTTTTAAAATGGAAAATGACAACTCCAGTCCTTTACTAAAAATGGGAAAAGCGTTTGCTTGTATGGTCCCACAGACAGAGACACAACCACCCTTGGAGCCTGCGAGAGGTGTTTGTCCTTGGACAGTGGAAATGGACCAGAGGCCATAAGCAAAGAGATTGATTCATCTAGACATCAAAAAATGGGAGAAGACTGAGAAAATATCACTTTACAGGGAACCAACACACAAGGTGTTATGTAGATGTTACTGTTGTCATCTCTCTGAGTTGAGTCAATTGTGACAGTGGCTCCTTATGGGACGTGCTTGACTGCTTCCTTTGACCACCAGGCATAAGATCTGCAGGATGGGTATCCTTTATCCACAAAAATTAATTAAAGAGAGTACCACAGCCAGGTATAATTTTAAAATATTTAAAAGATTAATAGTTAAATAAAACATATTAGTCAAGAGGAACTTTGGTACCAGTAAGGAAGTTAATTTCTCTATACATCTACACAACTAAAAGATATGGTGATGGAAATTTGTGCCTATCCCTTTGGATAATCCCCATACTTTCAGATTTTGCTTTATGGTCAGGTGAGGCATCTGGATGGGTGAAAACTTATGGTACTATTTATAGACTACTTTTAACGAGGAGCTGTTGGGCAGGGCTCTCTAACCCCACCCCCCAAAAAAAACCCCAAAGGCTATTTACCTACAATAATGGGAGACAATAAAAGGAGACAAAAGAGGATTCAAAAAAGGAGATAGTAAGACATTACTGTTGAACACATGGTGTTAGTATGGAAAGGATGTTTAGAGTCCTCACTTGCAAATGGACAGTTAGTTGGTCTCCATGGTGCCAAAGATCACCACGTGGATCACAAAAAATGGTCTCTTAATTCAAGCAACACTCACCAGCCACAACTAACTTTCCCGGATATTTGTGCATTCAGTGGCAGCCTGATAGTTGTGTGCCTCAAAAAATGTTTACTGACTATCAGCTCATTCTTTCCTGAGGTAGTCCACAGTTGATACCATAGCTTGCACCCTCTAGTGAGTAAGAAGAATTATAGGCCCAAAGAGAAATTTAGTGTAATCCATTGGCACAAAAGCCACAGTTCTTAGACTAAGATACCACCTAACATTTATGCCTGTTCCCATAACGTGACTTGTTATGATATTTAATGTTGTTTAAGTGCCTGTACTTCTTACTATTTGTGTATTATTATTAGAATTAAAAAATGAACCCCTGGATGAGCTGCCAATCAATTGGCAGGGAGCCTGAACAGACCCCAGAGTATGATGTGTCACTTCAAAGAAAAATGGGGTGTTTCACTTCTCACCCTCTCATACCCTTTTCCTCAAAGCCTAGGGACCACATGCAGAAGAGGGTCACATCAGAGTGTAAGGGCTGAAGAGATGGGTGTGAAAAGTGAGATCACTGCAAATGTGGACTGGACTTTATTTGGTCAGGATAATTACAAACGCAGGCCTTGTCAGCCGGTTTGAGACAATGAGATAGAACAAAATCCCTATCTGTGTAAAATTGGACACAGGTGTTTGCTAATTGGGTTTTTGCAAACATAGCTTTTATTTGCTGGATGGTTTTCTCTATATTAAGTTTTTATTTGGGCATAAATTAGTCAATATTTTTACAGAGCAGTCATGGCTATTTGGGCCAGACAAAGATAGTTGGCCACTATTTCTATAACACTATCTGAGGCTAATACAAAAAAGGGATATGTAGGCAAATTCCAGTCTGATTTTAGGTGTGCATGAGATAACATTCCAGCCAGTGCCTCCCAGACGCAAAAGTGAGAGTCATGGGACCTTCCAGGCTATGACCATGAATTGGGATGTGATGAGGCAAAGGTCTGGAATTGGATCCTGGGAGGTGAGGTCACACTCTGTATATAGTCTGTTCATTTTTAATAAAGTTCCATTATATACTTCATTCCTACCCTACCATTTGTTTGTGGGTTGTGCTTCTCATGCACGTACTTCCTGCATTCCTTGGCCCACCATGGAAATAAATGGGCTGAACTACAACATTTCTCATTCAAGCAGCACATTATCTAAGTTAATGTGCTCACATGGTAAAGTATAGTGAGCATATGAGAAATACACAAAGAAGGATTTATCTTGATCATTCATTTACCTGTTTCATCTTTAGGAATCCAAAATGAGAGCTCTTCATATTCTCAAGAAACATATCTACTTCTGCTGTCTATTCAATGGACTTGTCTTAGAAGGTGACATTTGCTTAAGTGATTCCAAATTTTAAAAGTATGGATAGGATTTGTCAGCTGTGCTTCTGAATGGCTCTCACCATGTTCACATTAGTCACAGTTAAATATTTTTCCACCACATTGTCCATTTTGTACTCTTCCTAGAATTTTATCATGTTATCACATATATTCTCATTCCATTATGCAAAGTAGCACAATATTTTCCAATATGTATTTTGACTTTACATTAATCCTTCATGAGAAATTCTAAAATCTCTGATTCAGTCATATTATGGGGTACTCTACAGGGAGCTAAGTTAAGGATCAGTAACTCATTATCTAATTGTATTTCTATTTGGAGATTTAAACAAATGGGACACATAAACATCTGTGGGAATCTCACACAATCACACCTCAAAGTTTTCCACACTTTTGTCAGGAGTCGTTGTCAGCCTGCAGGAATCATAAGCAGTTAAAACATTTTCAAGGTTACACATTGTGTCTTGAAGACACTCACATGGCATCCTGAATTGGTTTGTGTAGTTGACAGCTGGAAGACATTTCAGAAACATTCCTGAGTCTCAAGGCCACTTCCATCATTGCCTTTGCAGGTGAAATGAAATTTGCAATTCTGAAGGGAGGTGAGATCACAGATTCACAGACCTTTATCTCAGAGTAGATCTGCCTCCCTCTGTGACAGTGCTGATTATTAGGAACTGAAATTATGTCCTCTGAGTGCACTCTCTTGCATAGACTGGGAACCAGGTGAGTGTCTTCTGTTTCATTCTGAGGGGAAAACCATGACAGACACAGATCTGGGTAAGTATATCTGGTGAGGCAATGTGATGTGGATGCAGACCAAGGAATGGAACATAGAAGATCTAGGCTAATTCTGTACTTAAGGGAGTGCTACTGAAGTTGTCCTCACATAACTCCAGTCCAGGGTGGCTACTATTAGTCCATCATGAGCTGTCTACTGAGAAGGATTGTGTGTGAGAATGCACAGGGTAATGAAGTGTGTATGAGAGTGCTTAAAATCTCTAATAAACCAGTTCTGTGCTCACATCCAATGAGAGGAAGCAAACACTGATTTTTCAGTACTGTGACCACTGGTTTTATAGGTGGATTAATACTGATTTCATATCTTCAACAAACATTGGCATGAAATATGAGACTGACCTTAAAAAGTTATTATATTGGGCTGGAGAGATGGCCTAGCGGTTAAGAGCGCCGACCGCTCTTACAGAGGACCCGGGTTCGATCCCCAGCACCCACATGGCGGCTGAGAACCGTCTGAAACTCCAATTCCAGGAGAACTCCAGTTCCAGGGGAATCCGAGACCCTCTTCTGACCTCCGCGGCATTGCACGACACGGGTGCACAGACTTGCATGCAGACAGTACATTCATACACATACAGAAATAAATAAAAAAAAAATTAAAAAAAAAAGTTATTATATTATTCTGTTGCTGGATTGACCTTAGTGTTTCTTAAGAAATACTAAATTTAGGATGGAGTTATGGAGACAGTGATCCAGAACTGAATGGTCAGTGATATGTTGACATTATTTCTAATGTTCCACAATTGAGCTTGGGTGCATAACTGTGAATGGAATGTATAGTCAGAATACTGGGCCATAACTGTCAGAAGAAAATGTGTTTTGGAGATCTCCTGAGACCAGCGGAAGTGTAGGAAGGCAGGTAGGAACTGGGTGCTTCAGCAAGGCTGATTGTTGACTGACTTAACCTAGCTAATCCATTAATCCATCCAGTTGTTTTTGGTTTAATTGGCTTTTGTGGCTGTGGGGGCAGAGTTATCTTCCCAGTTGGTATAAAAAGTAGGGTTGTTTGAGTCTTGACATCTGAGATCTCCTGAGACCAGCGGAAGTGCAGGTACGAGGGTGGGGGCTAAAGATCCCCCCCCCAGCAACTGGGATTATGAAGGCATCTGATGGAGACAAGCAAAGCAAGCCTTCAACACAGTGAAGAGGCATTTAGGACTCACACTGGAATACAGGCAAGGAGAAGCCCATACGCCAGGAACACGAAGAAGAGACAACACGGGAAAGGGGCAGGATAACCCCACACCAAGCTCTACAAAGACTATGGAAGATTCCTACAGTGGGATCCCTCTGGGGATGCGCCAGGACACAGATATCAGAAACACAATTGGGAACATACTTAAAGAATGCAAGGTTATAAAGAGCAAATCAAAGAACTGAGAAAAGAGAATGAAGAACTCAAGAAGGACCTAGAGCGAGAGAATGACAAACTCCAGAAGGAAGTAGAAACACTGAATATATCCCATGCTGAAAAAGATAAGGAAACCAACCAGTGAAGCAAAGAGCTACAGGAAGAGATTGAGAAGCTCCAAAAAAGAAGTAGAAATACTAAAGAAATCAGAAGAGGAAATGAAAAAGGAAATCAAGCACCCATCCAATCAAGAGGAAAGGAATGGAAAAAGCCTCAGAAGCAGAATGGGGTAAGCAGAACAAAAAATATCAGACCTGGAAGGTAACACAAAACAGCTAAAAACCTCAAGGAAAGATTATGAAAAACTTAAAAATACACAAAAGTGGAACAACCGGGAACTGTGGGACACTATGAAAAGATCAAACCTACACATCATAAGAATAGAGGAAGGAGAAGAATCCCAAAAGAATGGTATTGATCAGATCTTCAACATTATAATCGATGAAAACTTCTCCAAACTAAAAAAGGACAAACCAATATAAATACAAAAGCACATAGAACTCAAAACAGACAAGATCTGAAAAGAAATTCTCCACACCACATCATAGTTAAATGCTAGACACCCAAAACAAAGACAAAATCCTTAAAGCCACAAGAGAAAAACAAGTGACTTATAAGGGGAAACCTATCAGAATTACAACTGACTTCTCAATGCAAACTATGAAAGCAAGAAGAACCTGGAGCAAAGCATTCCCTGTGTTAAAGGACAATAGATGCCAATCCAGGTTACTATACCCAGTAAAAATGTCAATTATAATTGAAGGAGAGAGAAGAACCTTCTATGACATAAACAAGTTGAAAGAATGCATGTCCGGAAAACCAGCCCTTCAGAGAATACTTGAAGAAATTTAAAGGACAGGAGAAAGGAGCAGCCAACCCCAGGCAACTAGAAAGAGAAATCAATAAAAGCAAAACTGCAGAAGTAGAAACCTAAACCCAAACCACAAAAGGATAATAAGGCAAAATTAAGCAACACAAACCTATCAGTCATAACCTTAAATATTAATGGACTAAATTCCCCAATTAAAAGACATAGTCTGGGAGATTGGATTAGGAAACAGAATCCATTGATAAGCTGCCTATAAGAAACACATCTTACCTTCAAGGACAGGCACCACCTTAAAGGGAAAGGGAGGAAAAATTATTCCAAGCAAATGTTACCAAAAAGAAAGCAGGTGTTGCTATTTTAATATCAGACAAAATAGACTTCACAGTAAAAGAAATCAGAAGAGACAAAGAAGGCCATTACATTTTTATCAAAGGAATGGTTATCTGCATCAAAAAATTTAAATTTGTTTTTAATTTTCTTTTTTATTTATGTGTATGAATGTACTGTTTGCGTGTATGTCTGTGCACTTGTGTCGTGCAATGCCGCAGAGGTCAGAAGAGGGTCTTGGATTCCCCTGGAACTGGAGTTCTCCTGGAATTGGAGTTACAGATGGTTCTCAGCCGCCACGTGGGTGCTGGGAATCGAATGCAGGTCCTCTGCAAGAGTGGTCAGCGCTCTTAACCGCTAGGCCATCTCTCCAGCCCTGCATCAAAAATTTTAAAAGAGATTGAAATAAATGAAAAACATGTTTGGCAGAATGCATGAGCTCTGGTTGGGCAGGGTGGGGCAGGGAAGGGCAATGGGTCTAGACTTTATTGGAAATTTTGTATGAAATACACAAGTCTTCAATAAAAATTGGCTTCAAAAGAGTGATTCATGAATTGTCAGTTAATTTTTACAGTCATATAATTAACTCCTAAGTGTATTATCAAAATACAGCTGTCATTAAAACTATTTCAGTGAGAACATTTGATTCCAGCGATGTGATGAATGTCACTGTCCTCTGCTTTTGTATCTGCAACCCTGTGTCTTTGTAGACAGATGCTCATGATTATAAGAGGGCAGGGTAATCTCCATGTGTCAGGACATGGGAACGGCCCACATGTATCAGACTGTAAATAGAATTTTGCTTGTTTCTCTTTCTTAACATCAAACATTCCTTCACTACACTAAACTCAGGTTAGAGACAAGTACAGAGGTCTCAAGAATGTGGAGACAGACAAAAATTTTTTCCATCAAATATCCGAGTTTAAGTACTAGTAGAATTGTAGAAATTCTTTGAATTTTTCCATCTTTTTTTGTATCTTGTGTAAGAGTGCTGTGCATTGAACAATGTCTCTCTCATGACCCTAACCCAGATATGCATCCATGTGTATATTTTTATGAGAATTGATGCTTCATTTGATCTTCTAACTAGTCTTTTCATGAGTATGGATCGAGTATTGAGATATTTGAACATGTTTCTTTTGAAATATTGTAGACATATCATTATTATGATGAAATGTTCACAATTTGTCTTGTAATGTAGATAAAAAATCTATTCAAATATGTTTTCATACTGCTGATGTTGGCTGTATTTGTCATTTGTTCTTGTGCAGCAAATATCAGTTCATTCTGTCAATGTGGTGTGTTGTTTTGCCTGCATCTTGTCTCCATCTCAATGCTTCTCCAAAAGCAGCTCTGTGATGCTTTTTCAATGAGAAGTTCTCAGAATCCAATTTTCAAAAGACCATCTTGAGGCTTTAGGATATCACACTAACAGCTATTATTATTGCCCCAAACGCCCACGTTCTTTAAACATGATGATGCCATTTTCTTTGTCTTTTCTAGACAGGGTCTCTCTGAATCCCCAGCTGTCCTGGGACTCACTCTGTATACCAGGCTGGCCTTGAACTCACAAAGATCCGCCTGCCTCTGCCTCCTGAGTGCTAGGATTAAGGAATGTGCCACCACTCCCGGCTGATGACGGCATTTTTAAGGATCACTTCACACTGAGGACCTCAAATTATCCTGCTTTCAGCCTCCCAAGAAGATTTCAGAGATGCAGGTGTGCAGTTTACTGGTGTCTGCAAAATTTTTTATTTAGTTATTTTGATCAGAGGAATGATGGTGCTATAATTTAAAGGAAAATGTAGTGGATTTCAGAATGGAACACAGAGATTTGGCCATGGCAAACATGTTCTTGTCATAGGTGATAATGAGAACTCTGGGAAACTTCTCCCTCTTTCCTACTTTATAGAACTTTCCAAACATAAACATGCATGGAGAGCCACAGATTTGTCACAAACTTGGTCATAGCCAACTTCTTGATCATTCTCTTTAAAGGTGTACCCCAGACAGTGGCACCTTTTGGATTCAAGCAGTACTTCAATGACTTGGTATGTAAAGTGTTTGTGTATGTTGACATTGTTGGCAGAAGTGTGCCCATTGGCACCACCTGTCATATGAGTGTCTTCTAGGCCATCAGCATAATGCCCAGGGACTTAGGTTGGAATAAATTTAAAGCCCAAAATCCAAAATATGTGGGCCACTCCATTTCAGTCTGCTGGATCACATACATGATGTACACTTGATTTTCACTTTATATAAGTATACTGAAATGTACAGGAAAAACATGATCATGAAATGTAATTTGGAATTCTCCACCATTGCAGGCCATAGCACATTCATAGAGTCATTCTCTATAGTATTACTGGTGTTTCCTAAAGTCCTTTTTTCTGTGCTTGTGCTGGATAGCTTCAGTGTCAACTTGACATATCTGGGTTGAGGAAGCCTCAATTGGGGAATTGGCTCCATCAGACTGGCCTGTGACTACATCTGTGGAGTATTGTCTTGATTGTCTAGCAATATGGGAGGGGTCAGCCCACTATGGGTTTTCTCTGTGCACATTGTCTGCTATGTTTCATTGACCTTAGGTGCTGTGGTGCTTTTTATCATATCACCTTCCAAAGTCAATATGCCAATTTATGGCAGAAATATTTATTCTTGGACACCTCAACCACAAAGCATATAAGAAATTTTTCCCATGGTCAAATGTACAGCATACTGAACTGATATGATCAGAAATGTCCCATTTCATCATATGATTTACAGTGTTCTGACCCCTCCCTCTTATCCAGCTGATTTTAGAAACAAGATCTGAGTACAGGAACCCTCATCTAGGCTCTCTAGCAAGCTCTAATGTCAGTCCCCATGCTTTGAACTTTTCAAAGACACCTTGAGAATATTACTATCTTATGGAAAGAAATACTGTAAATTTGGCCACTGTTACGTACACCACCTAATTCTGGTCCAGCACCAGCTTGACTTCTTCATGATATAGGTCTCAAGTATGCAGTGTCTATAGGAATATGGTAGGATTATCAAGTTCTGAAGGGTAACTTAGAGCACTGACAATATTCTATAATGGTTGGGGATATGAAATATGCATTCACCAACAAATTCCAATGAAACAATTCATTCTCAGAAGTGTGATGTTCATTTGCTAGGGCATGTTGTCTAGTATGGGCTTTTTTTCTAAAATAAAATATTTGTATTGGTGTTTTGTGTGTTTCATACATCATTACTCAGTCCTATTTAGACACACTCCTTTTAAATAACACCCATCCCACCCCAGTTCATGTATTCTGCTATACATGTCTTTCATATTTTTTTCAGTCTTTTTAAAATTTTTCTCTGCAGAGGTTTATTATCTAGGCAGAAGTTAACTGTTTCAGTCAGTTCCTTGATCCATTCCTTTTTGTACTCATTTGTATTACTGCAATGTATGCCTATGTATACATCATATATATTTATATATATACCAAAATTATGACCTCTGAAAATAAACTGTGTGTCAATTCCAAACTATGTTTAGGAGTTCACATTTCCCTTTAATTTTATACTACACTAATACATGAATATATACCCTCCACAAATATACCAAAATTACACAGTCTTAAAATAAATGGTCAGTTAAGTCTAGGGCCCATTAAGGGATTCACATTATAACAGCATAGTTGCCTTCAGATTAAAAAGAAATATAACATTAACTTTGCTCAGCTTGGCTTTCAACTAGGGATTTGGTGCTAGCAATCACAATGAGGATACTATTTGTCATTTTTTTCTGGGACTGTGTTACTTCACTTAGCATAATGGCTTCAAGTTCTATCCATTTACCTGCAAAGCTCATGATGCTATCTTTCTTTACCAGTGCATACAATTCCATTGTGTAGATGTACCAAATTTTCTCTATCCACTAATCAGTTGAGGGACACTTGGTTTGCTTCCAGCTCTTCACTGTTGTGAAGAAAGCTGCAGTAAACCTAGATGTACATGTATCTCTGCGATAGGATGAGTCTTGTGGGTATATACCCAGGAGTAGATGACTGGGTCAGGTGGTAGGCTCATTTCAGTTTCTTGAGGGTTCTCCACACTGCTTTCCATAGGGGTTGAAGGAGTTTTTATTCCCACCAGGAGTGGATGAGTGTTCCCATTTCCCCATGACCTTGCCACCATTTGGTATCCTTTGTTTTCTGGATCATAGCTAGTCTTACTTGAGTTAGATGAAATCTTAAGGTAGTTTTAATTTGCGCTTACTTAATTATTAGAGATGATGAATACTTTTTAAAATGTTTCTCAGTCAGCTTTACTTCTTTATTTGTGATGTCTCTCTTTAGCTCTTTACTCCATCTTTTGCACAGGTCATTTGTCTTCTTCCTCCTTTGTTTTTGAGTAGTTTATACACTTTGAATGGTAATGCTCTATCAGATGTATCACTGGTGAAGTTTTCACCCCACCCACTCTGTGGGTTTTCTCTTCAGTTCTTTGATTTTTTCTTTTGCTGTACAGAAGCTCTTGTGTTTACTAAGGTACCATTTGTCAATTATTAACCTTATTGTTTACACAGCTTCGATCTGAGTTAGAAAATCTTTTCCTACACTTATGTGTTGTAGGTTACTAACAACATATTTTGGTATCATTTTCAGAGATTCTGGTTTCAAATTGAGGTATTTGATCCATTTGGAGTTGATTTTTGTAAATGGTGAAAGGTAGGGGTTTAGTTTTATTCTTCTACAAGTGCTGATCCATTTATGCCAACACCATTTACTGAAGATGTTGTCTTTCCTCTGCTGGGTACGAAAATTGCACAGAAAAACTCTCAAGCCCAGGATTCAATCTTTAATTCAAAATTTACTTAATTTGCTGGTGCACCAGAACCCAATTAAGAAAACTGATGGATCATGGGAGCCAATTGTTAATACATCAAGGATAAAACCCACGCCAGGCAGCAATGGGTGTGAACTTGACCTCAACTGTCTGTTACAGAGAGCTCTTAAAGACAAAAACCACAATCTACAGGAATTTGGTGACATCATACAAACACAATTGTGATGCTATAGAAACACAATGCAAGCAGTGGTGACCTTTAAGCTGATTGGTTTTGTTTAGGAGCCTGAAGCCCGTTGGGGAGTGTATGCACTCCTTCAGGGCTGGGAAAGTTCATGCTGACCTCAGGTAGCTCTGGGAAGTAAGAACACAAGAGCCGAGTAGCAGCAAGGCAAGCCTGGTTTACAGGGTGAGTTCCAGGACAGCTGGGACTACAGGGAGACCCTGCCTTGAAAAGACCAAAATATTATTTATTTGTATTTTTATGTGTATGAATTTACTTTCTGCATGTAGGTTTGTGCACCTGTATCCTGCAGTGCTTTGGCGGTCAGAAGAGGGTGTTGGATTTCCCTGGAACTGGAGATAAAGATGGTTCTTAGCCACCATGTGGGTGCTGGGAAATGGACCCAGGACCTCTGCAAGAGCAGTCAGTGCTCTCAGCTGCTGAGCCACATCTCCAGCACAAGCTTTTTTTTTTTAATAAAATATATTTATTTATGTTTTCTGTATTTCATACATCATCTCAGTCCAATTTAGACATATTCCCTTTTCCATGTCCCACTGAACCCCAATTCATGCATTCTGCCATACATGTCTTGAATTTTTTTCTCAGTCTTTTAAAAGTTTTTCTCTGCAGAAGTTTATTGTTTTGCAGATGTTAACTGTTTCAGTGCATTCTTTGACACAGTCCTTTTGTCCTTGTTCTGTTTTGTATCCCCTCCCATTTGCATTGCTATAAAATATGCCTGTATATACATCACATATATACCAAATTTATGACTTCAGAAAATAAGCTGTATGTCAATCAAAAAATATGTTTAGGAACTCACATTTTCCCTTTTATTTTAGGCTACACTAAAATATGGATCCATACCCTCCACCCATATACCATAATTGCAAGTCTGAAAATAAGTGGTAAGTTAATTCTAGAGCTTTTTAAGGGATTCACATTAGAACAGCATTTGCTTTCAGAAAAAGGTGATATAACATTAATATTGTTCAGCCTGTCTTTTAACTAGGGATTTGATGCTAGTATCCACAAATGAGGGATACTATGCATTGTTTGTTTTTCTGGGACTGCGTTATTTCACTTAGCATAATGGCCTTGAGTTCTACACATTTACCTGCGAGGTTCATTATGTCATCTTTCTTTACCTGCCACAGCAGCTTCGGTTCAATCTGAGTGACACGATCACCAGAGCGAGGCAGATGCTTCAAGGAAGTTTGCCTCCTGGAACAGCCTGTGCCCTCAGCCTTTTTCTTGGAATAGGCTGTACCTTGTTAATTGTTACTGTTGTCTGTGCTATGACTGTTTGGGGATATGGATTAATCTGTTACCTTGTTCTTAGCAGGATACATGGTCCGGACACTGTCCTAGATAATGAAACCACACCATTTCCTCCTTTAGTCATTGATTTGCCTGAAATTATGCAAGTACTTATGATCAGACATAAGAGGGCCACCAACTAGATAAGTAAGCAAGTCAAATTATTAAACTCTTCAGGAAACTTGTTCAGATGGCAACCACTGTCTATCACTTGACAAACTTAAAAATGCATAACTTCCTGAAAACTAATGATCTGGAAACCAAAGTTCTTTCAGTCTTCCTATTAAAATGTTAACTGTTCTATTCTTAGTAAACTTGTTATATAATCAAATAACCACATAGCTTCCTCATGAAGCAAGTAGTGTATTAAATCACTGAGACTTTGAAAGTAATGTTGCCACTCAGATCAAGTCTTCTTGTGTCTGTGGGTCATTTCCTTTGCCAAATCCCTTGTCCACCTTCTCTTCTCCCTGTTCCCGTCGGACTGATTGCTCCTGACTCAGTTGGTCCCTCGCATTGACCACTGCGTAGAATTCCACTGTGTGGATGTACCACACTTTCTCTATCCATTCATCAGTTGAGGGACACTTGGGTTGCTTCCAAATCTTTGCTACTGTGAAGAGAGCTGCAATAAACATAGATGTGCATGTATCTCTGTGATAGGACGAGTCTTGTGGGTATATACCCAGGAGCGTAATGACTGGGTCAGGTGGTAGGCTCATTTTCAGTTTCCTTAGGTTCTCCACACTGCTTTCCATAGATGTTCCAGGAGTTTGCATTAGCACCAGCAGTGGATGAGTGTTTCCCTTTCCCCACAACCTCACCATCATTTGGTATCCTTTGTTTTCTGGATCATAGCTAGTCTTACTGGAGTAAGATGAAATCTTAAGTTGGTTTTAATTTACATTTACATTTCCTTAATTATTAGCTATGTTGAACACTTTTTAAGATGTCTCTCTATCATTTTTACTTCCTTATTTGTGTTGTCACTGGTCAGCTCTTTCTCCATCTTTTTGCACAAGTTGTTTTCTTCCTCCTTTGTTTTTTGAGTAGTTTATACACTTTGGATGTTAATGCTCTATCAGATGTATCACTGGTGAAGGGTTTCTCCTAGTCTGTGGGTTTATCTTCATTTTATGAATTGTTTCTTTTGCTATACAGAAGCTCTTGAGTTAAGTTCCCATTTGTCAATTGATGACCATATTATTTGCATAGCTGCTGTCTGATTTAGAAAGTCTTTTCCTATGCCTATGTCTTGGAGGTTATTATCAATGTATTTTTTCTATAATTTTCAGAGTTTCTGGTTACACATTGAGGTTTTTGATCCATTTGGAATTGATTTTTGTACATGGGAAGTTGTATGAGTTTAGTTTTTATCTTCTACAAGTGGTGATCCAGTAATGGGCCAACACCATTTGCTGAAGATTCTGTCTTTCCTCCATTGAGTCTTTTTGTCTTTCCTCCATTGAGTCTTCTTGGCCCCTTTTTCCTATATGAGGTTGCTGAAATTGGATGTGCTCAGGTTTGGATCCTCAATTTTGTTCTATTGATCTAAGGTCAGGTTTTTGTACCAATACCAGGCTGTTTTTATGACTATAGTCCTGTAATATAATTCCAAGTCTGGTATGGCAGTCTCCCCCCCGATATTGTTCTTTTAGTTCAGAGTTTCTTGAGCTATCTGGGGTCTTTCGTTTCTCCGTATGAACTTCAGGATACTTTTTCTAGGTCTGTGAAGAAGCTTGTGGGGATTCTAATTGTGATTGCATTGAATCTGTATATTACTTTGGGTTGGATGGTCATTTTTACTATATTGATTCTTCCAATCCATGAGCATGGGAGGTTTTTCCATCTACTAGTATCTTCCTCAGTCTCCTTATTCAGAGATTTAAAATTTTGTTTGTAGAGAATTTTGGTGTGTCCTAGAGAACTTAGTTTTTGGAGGTTATTATGAGTGGAAACGTCTCTTTGTATTCCTTCTCCAATTGCTTGTTATTGGACATCTTCATTTTACTATTTTTTTCATATTATTGTTTTTTTTGCAGACTTTAGTTCTTTCCATGGAAGACCAGATCTGTTAAAATACATCAAAATGTCTGCTCAAGATTACATATCATCTAGGCCACGCTGCTCTATAAAGAGATATGCATTGGTGCTACCATATCTGTCCTGCCACTGAGGATTTAACTTCTGGGTGTCATGTGCGTTTTCTTGTTCTGTTGGGGAAATAGGACCTTATCTCAATGTAATAAAGACTGAATAAGAGAAACGTGTATTCACAATTATATTAAATATGGAAAAATTGGATGGATTTCCCTTAAAATCAAGTTTGTTAATTTCTAATTGCTTCAAGAAAGAACAGCATAAATAATTGGATATTTTGGTTCCTGCACCTGAGCATGCAGTCCATCCTGGGGAATATCATGGCCAGAGCATCAGGAGGCAGCTGGTCTCATTCTATGTGTGATCATGAGGCAAAGAGATAAATGACCATGGCTAGGATTTCTCCTTTTTATGTAGTCAAAGCTTCAGCCTAGGAAATTGTGCCACCAGCCACATTCGGGGTGCATCTTTCACCTCTATATATGTAATTAAAAAATCCTTCACGGACATTTCCAGAAACTTGTTTGCTTGGTTTCTGTCAAGTTGTTAGTCAATGTAAAGAATTACAAGGAATTCCATGGTTGTAAAATTGCTATAAATAAGTAGCAGAATTAATAGTGTGAAAAGACTATAATATCAGAAGCAACCTTTGGATTAAATGAAATGTCCACAATTCCCATGATTTTGTTTTTTGTATTTTTGAGACAGTGTCTCCATGTAGCTCCAGCTGGCCTGGTACTCACTATGTAGATCAGGATGGCCTAGAAATCACAGAGGTCCACCTGACTCTGCCCTGAGTGCTGGAAATTAAGGTGTGTGCCACCTTGCCTGGTCCCATAACATTCTTAACAGAACTAGGAAAAAGTATCCTAAAATTCATATGCAAGAACCAAACACCTTGAATAGCCAAAACAATACTAAGGAGTAAAAGGAAGCTGGATATTTCATAATATCTGATCTTAAATTATAATACAGGAAAGCAAACATGATGTTGGTACAAAAGAATTGTAGATACAGAATAGAGGATAAAGAAATAGACCCACACTGTGATAGCCACTTAATTTCTTTATGTGTGTGAGTGTTTTGCCTGCATGTATGTAAATACACTTATACCATGCCATGCCCATGGAGGCCAGAAGAAACAATCACATTCCCAGAAACTGTAGGAATGAATGGATGTTAGCCGCCCTGTAGGACTGGAAACCAGTCCCAGGTCTTCTGCATTATCAGCTAGTACTTTTAAGCACTGAGCTATCTCTCGAGCCCCAAGCCACCTAATTTTCAACAAATGTGAAAAAAAACTCTGGGAAAGCCAGGCTCTTCAAAAATGATGTTGAGAAAATGGGATAGTGGCTTTTAAAAGAATAAACCCAGAAGGGCAGAAGAGATGGTTGAGTAGTTAAGAGCACCGACTGTCCTTACAACTCTTGCAGGGGACTGGAGTTTGTTTTTAGCACTCAAATGGCAACTGACAACCACCTTTAACTTCAGTTTCAGGGGATCTATCACATTATATTTCCTCCATGGGAACTTCACTTTTGTGGTGCATTTAAACAGGAAACACTCATATACATATACAATTAATATAATTATTAAAAAGAATAATAAAACTAGGTCCTTATGACTCAGCCTGTATGGAAATCAATTCAAGATGGAGGAAAGTGTGCAACATTAGGTATAAAACTCTGAAATGCTGCAGCAAAACTTTGGCAGAACACCTAAAGATAAGGAAAACTGTAAAATCACTCCCATAAGAGAGAAAATACTTCTAACGTGATATCTGGAATACAGAAAAGTAAATGCTTCTGTAGAGATAAAATAATCATGAGGAGTATATCTGAGCAGAAAACAAGATTATATATATTTGAAGATACAGTCATGATACTAAGCATCTCAGATGCTGCCTCCATTACATAATTAAAAGAATACTAACACCAAGATGCATTCCCAACATTAAGAACTGGATTGTCTTTAGAGATAATTTTGAAAGGTGATCAATCTCCTTTATTCTGTCTGTTTCCTCCTAGTGAGTAACTCTGTCCTGGACTCTAACAAATCTATAGGTAAGTTCATCACAGTACTCAAACTTGTGCAGTTGGCAAGTACTAGTTTTAGAAACTCACACCAGATATGGAACAAACCTGTTCCCTTCATGCCAGCTGCTGAGATCAACCACCACTCTTCCCCCAGACCTGCCCTACATATGTGCCACATTATCTGCAGTCTGTCTTAACATAAGGAGAGTTATCGACCACACTCCTTTGTACAATTCTCTTCTGACAATGTATACATTAGAATAGCAATAACAAAACAATTCTGTGTATTAGAAAGTTGAAATAGAATCTAGAGCTGATTCCCAGTGACTATCAGGTTATAAAATAAGCATAAGCACTAGAAAAAACCAATGACATATGTGAATAAATGATGAAGATGTTGATCCATGGAAACTAAAGAACAGAGTGTCAGGTCATGCTTTAGAATTCATATACTCTGTTTATTTTCTACATTGGACCTGGGGTCTGACTGGGTACTTGTGGCTTTCACATGATTTGTAGAATTTCTGGTGGTGTAATGACTAATGGTTTTCCACACAATGGGAAACACAGTTCTTATATGGGTATTCAGTACATGGGAATCGTGAAAAGTAGGGCTCAGGCCACATAGTACATGCTGTGTGGTTGGTTGGGTGCTGTATAGGTGAGGCTGCCTCTCCCTAACTTGGAATGTGAATACCCCATGTATTCATATGGTCTCTGACAGGCCTGGGCTCTTCCTAAATTTCACATCTTACTTCAGCTCTCCTGATACAATTCACTTACATCATTTCAAATGGTGTTTGTACAAACAGGTTGTTGATATCGGACTGAATCTGCCCCAAAAGTGTTCCTCTCAGGGGTTTGAGTGACAATGGATCAAAGTGACATCATTGCACCTGAGGCTGAGCTGATTTCCAAATATATTTTTCCAACTTGTGTTTATCACCTGGACTGAGGACCTCAGCTGCAGAGCCCCAGGGTAGAGAGTGTCCCGGATTCCTCCGGGGAAATAGTCCTACTTGGAAAGTAAAAACGGAGGAGGGTGGGTAGCTTCCACTTAACAACAGTAATAAAAGCCAATACATGTACATATATACATGCCCATTTGATCTTTTTCTCTACATTATTTCACACTTGACCACTGCTCAAACTTAAAGCATTGCAGAAATGAAAAACATGGTCACTTTGATTTTGCTTTTCTTCCTCTTGAATATTAGATTCCTTGTATCCAGTCTCACTGATCCCAGGTGCTTTTGGAGAATGAAGGAGAATAAAGGCCCGGATGGTGATGCAGTGAATTACTGTATTTTTATCATCACCGGAATTCCCACCACTCAAGAGACAGATGATATCAACCATGGACTTCTGGATGGGTAAGTGCCCTTTTCATTTCTTCAATTTGTCTGATTATCATCACTGAAGGTTTAAATGCTATTGATCCTTGGAAACTGAATGACGGGGTGGTAAAAGATCATCATTCTGTATGTTGTACTATTTTCTATTACATTCTCCTCATCTCAGCTTGTGGAAGCAATCCAAATCTTGCACTTTTAATACCATTTTCACCCACTTTGAAATGGTCCAGAGTGTTTTGTTTGTACTCACCTTAACCTCCCACTTGCAAGGCTGGAAATGAGTGAAAACATCAGTCTAATCTATCATCAGAGACATCTCTCCTCACAACATGTAACATGGCACGGTGTCCCATGACTCTCCAGTTAAATAAACTACAATCCTATGAAGTAAGGTCTGTACTAATAGGCTATAGCTCACTGTTTCTGCAAGGGTCTGCTAATGTTTACCCCATCTTCATGGGATTTCTTAATGCCTATGCAGGATATTAAAGATCTTTGCATGGCTCTTACTTGAGTCAAGACGAGATAGATATTTAGTTATTGTCAAACTTGGTGGCTGAGAACCGTCTTTAACTCCAGTTCCAGGGGGGTCTGACGCCCTCTTCTGACCACTGTGGCATTGCATGACATGGGTGCACAGACCTGCATGCAAACAGTGAATTCATATACATAAAAAAATGGATACAATTAAAAAATATGTATTTTGCTTGTTTTTTTGAGTTAATATGTAGCTAACAAAAGTTATCCACAACACTGAGCTTAATGTAAAGAGTACATTAAAAATTCTATAAAATTTTAATTTTATTAGCATGTATTCATTATATGAAATAACAGGTATAATTATGACATTTTAATACATGCCTATAAAATATGCTGATCTCATTCACTCCCCATTCCTCTCTTTAATACCTTCTCACTCAAAATGATTCCTTTCCTCTTAACAACTAGTTCTACTGTTGCTTTCATGGTGTAATGTTGTGTTTTGAAATAATTTATTCCCCAGTGACTATGAAGCAAATTAATGTGTTCATTACACAAATGGCTCTCACCATGAATGAATGAGGGTAGAGTTTCTAATTTATTTACTTTTAGAAATATTGTTCGAGAAATATACTTTAAAAAAATAATATTTGAGCTGGGCATGGTGGCATACACCTTTAATCTCAACACTCGGGAAGCAGAGGCAGATGAATCTCTGTGAGTTCAAGGCCAGCCTGCCCCATAGAGAGAGTTCCAGGCCAGCTGGGGTTACAGGGAGACCCTGTCTCAAAACAAAAATAATAAAAAAAAACCAGAAAAACAAAACCAAAAACCAACCAAACAAACAAAACACTACAGCATTTGAAAGCCTGATAGATGGTTCACTTGTTAAAGAGGTTAAACTGAGTAGACCTGGGTTTGTTTCCCAGCATGGTGTCTAACAACCATCACTAACTCCATTCCAGGAAACCTGACAACCTGGCCTCTTCAGACACTGTGCAACATGGGTACATTTACTCTTGTGCAGGGAAAGTACTCATGAACATAAATTTTGTTTAATGAAGATATTCATATAGATATATTGATTGTGTGGTTTTACAAAGATTACATAATAGTCTATGCTTTTTCTGTGTGTATTCAAAAATGTGTTTTCAAGACAGCATCTCCCTGTAGGCCCAAATGTCCCAGAATTTGCTATGTAGATCAGGTTTACCTTGAATTAATGTAGTTCCACCTGCCTCTGCCTCTGGTCCTTGAGTACTGGGATTAAAGACATGCACTTACTATGCCTGAGTCTTTGTTCAAATTTTATTTGTGAACTTCATAGCAAGCTCGGGTAAGCTTCATAATAAAATTCAGAAATAGTTTTTCTATTTTCTATTATACTTTCTTAGTATTTTGAATATCTAATTCTCAGATTTAGAAATAATTCTTAGAGAAATCCATTCAATAATTTATATGTAGACTTTTTTTCGTCTTTTTTTAGATAAGGTCTCCATGTAGCCCCAGCTGTCCTGGAACTCTATGTAGAACAGGCTGGCCTTGAACTCTCAGAGATCCTCCTGTCTCTACCTCCTGAGTGCTGGGATTAAATGCACGTGCCATTACAGCTGGCATTAGAAGTGTATTTCCTTAAAAATAAAAATATTCATTATCATATGTGTGCATGGTGTGCTGGTGCACATGCCATTGCACATGTGTGGCTGTCTGTGTATGATGATGCATGGGTCAAGTACAGAGGGCAGTTTTCAGGAG
This sequence comes from Rhizomys pruinosus, assembly GCA_009823505.1. Lineage (NCBI taxonomy): Eukaryota > Metazoa > Chordata > Mammalia > Rodentia > Spalacidae > Rhizomys > Rhizomys pruinosus. The sequence continues at coordinate 1,732,689 of VZQC01007170.1, read as the reverse complement.
TCTGTTATCTCTATCTGTAATCCAGGTCCTATTGATTGAACATAGATTGTGAAGTCTGCTGTAAGAATTTTTATGCATTGAATCAACTTGTTTGCCCTAGGTTTTTCATTTGGTATATAAAAATAAAAATAATTTATTTATTATCATTTTAATTTTATGTGTATGGATGTAGTGCCTGAATGTTTTCTTCTTTTTTTTTTTCTTTTTGAGACAGGGTCTTCCTTTTGTCCCAGGTGTCCTGGAACTTGCTATGTAGATGAGACTGGCCTTGAACTAACAGAGATCCACCTGTTTCTGCCTCCCGAGTGCTGGGATTAAAGGTATGTGCCACTAGGCCCAGCACTTGCATGTTTTTAGCACACCTGTGTTGTGCAGTGCCCAAGGAGTTCAGAAGAGGGTATTGGATCCCCTGAAACTGGAATTAAGAACAGATGTAAGTCACCATGTGGGTACTGGCGATCAAACGCAGGTCCTCTCAGCAAGAGTAACTAGTGCTCATGAATACTGAGCTATCTCTCCAGCCCGGACTTTCCATTTCTTAAGCTACATAGAAAACATATGGCAGTATGAATAAAATGAGTCAGTTTTACTGACAGGTAAAAATACAGTTATTTTTCTTTCCTTTGATTGATTTGTTGTGTATATGTGTGTGGGTCAATGTGGAGGCAAGAAACAGCTTATGAGAGTTGGTTCTCTCCTTCCTGTTGGTTCTCTTCTTCCAACAAGTGGGTCCTGAGGATTGAACTCATGTTGTCAGGATTGGTAGGAAACATCATTGCTCTCTGATTCCTCTCAGCAGTCCTGCTAGCAATACTTTGAGTCTTTTCAGGACAAAAAGTAATGAAGTTAAAACTGCTCCTATGATCTATGTATAATCTCTTTCTGTTGTATTTTTGTTTTATTAGTTTTATTAGTATGTCCAATGATGGGGTTTTGTTATGGAATTTTGATACATGCCTGTCACTGCATTAAAATATTTTATTGTTGTTACTTTATGTGTACGAGTGTACTGCCTGTACATATGTAAGTGCACCCATGTTGTGAAATGCTAGAAGAGATATAAATGTAGGCCTTGGATCCACTGGTACTAGAATTATGGATGGATGTTACTCTCAGCAGTGGTGGGAACCTACTGCAAGATTGTTCCTAACCACTGAGCCACCTCTCCTGCCCCTACATTGCATTTTGTTCATATTCACTCCCCATTCTTCTCTTGCTTCCCTTCAGGCTGCCTCATTGCTCTCCTCGTTTCTTCATTTTATTTATCTATATCTATATCTATATCTATATCTATCTATCTATCTCTATATCTCTATCTCTATCTCTGTTTCTGTCTCTATCTCTATCTATATCTATGTCTATGTCTTTATCTGTGTGTGTATGTCTTTTTGAGATGGGGTCTCCCTGTACCTCAGGTGGTGTGAAGCTCTATGTAGTCCAGGCTGGCTTCAAAGTCACAGAAATCCTCCTGTCTCTGCCTCCCAAGTGCTGGGATTTAAGGCTTTAGCAACCATGCCCAGCTTCTATTTGATTATTAATGTACATACCACATGAGATGGACAAATATGACTTGCCTTTCTGAATATATCTTATATGATTCCATGCATAATAATTGTGGTGACAATTTTATTCTACCTGATAGCTGTATATAATTCTGCAGTTTATATATGATACAAATCTCATTTATCTGAGGTTCAGTTTCCTAAACATTTTTTTAGATTTTTTATTGACATTTTGCATATTTCATACATCAGTACTCAGTTCAATTTAGACACATTCCAATTTCCATGCCCTCCCACCCTACCCCTGTTCCTGCTTTGTGCCATACATGTCTTGCATCTTTCAGTCATTTTTTCTCACATTTTCCCCCTTAATTTTATATTACTTCAAAATATGTATAAATATCCTCCACCCATATACTGATATTACAAAATCTGAACATAAGTAGTAGGTTAATTCTCAAGCCCATTAAGGGGTTCACCTTTTAACCATACTGCTGGTTTCATATAAAAAAATAAAACAGATATTTTCTCAATTTGCCTTGCAACTAAGGATTTTGTGTTAGCATCCACAAATGAGGGACACCATATGCCGTTTGTTTCTCTGGGTCTGTGTTACTTCACTTAGCATAATGTTTTCTAGTTCCATCTATTTACCTGCAAAGTTCATGATGTCATCTTTCATTACTGCTGCGTAGAACTCCATTGTGTAGATGTACCACATTTTCTGTATCCACTTCTTGGTTGAGGGACATTTGGGTTGCTTCCAGCTTTTTGCTATTGTGAAGAAAGCTGCCATAAACATAGATGCACATGTATTTTTGCTATGGGATGAGTCTTGTGGGTAGATAGTCAGGAGGGGTATGACTGGGTCAAGTGGTAGGCTCATTTTTAATCTTTTAAGAGTTCTCCACACTGCTTTCCATGGGGGTTGCATGAGTTTGCATTTCTACCAGTAGTGGATGAATATTCTGCTTTCTCCACAACCTTTCCAGCATTTGGTATCATTTGTTTTCTTAATCTTGGGTATTCTTATGGGGTAAGGTGAAATCTTAAGCTGGTTTTAATTTGCAACTTCTTATTAGTGACTTTGAACAATTTCTAAGATGTTTCTCAGCCATCTTCACTTCTTCATTTTTGAATTCTCTATTCAGCTCTTTACTCCCTCTTTTGATAGTGTCATTTTTTTCTTGATACTTTGGTTTTTGAGTAATTTATATATTCTGGATGTTAATGCTCTATCTGATGTATCACTGGTGAAGATTTCTTCCCACTCTGTGGGTTTTATTTTCATTTCATTGATTGTTTCTTTTGCTGTACAGAAGCTTTTGAGCTTAATGAGGTCCCATTTGTCTATTATTTACCTTGTTTCCAACGCAGCAGCTGTCTGATTTAGAAAGTCTTTTCCTATGCTGTTGGTAGCCTGCACGAGTGTGCTGTGTCGCTCGCGACCACACCTTAAAGATGGCGTCGACTTCCTGAGTCACTACAAGCCGTTTCCTGCCGTTGCCTTTGCATTAGACAAACTGCGCATGACTACTACTCTCTGGGCCCACGCCTTGGGCATGCTAATGAGGCATCGGACAGTGCACCTATCCAGAGCATACATGAACCCTCTAGACTGCTATTTAAGCAGTGCTTCTGCCCCATTTCGGGGTCCTTCTCACAAAAGAGCTGTGCACAATAAATATTACCACAGAAGAATCCTGTTGTCCGCGTGAAGTTCTTGCTGGCGAGACTACAGCGCGTGACACTATGCCTATGTCTTGTAGTTTACTGCCAGCATTTTCTTCTATTATTTTCAGAGTTTCTGGTTTCACATTGAGGTCTTTGATCCAGTTGGAGTTGATTTTTGTGCATTGTGAAAGGTTGGGTTCAGTGCATCTTTCCACAAGTGGCAATCCAGTTTTTCTAGCACCATTTGCTGAAGATGCTGTCTTTCCTCCATTGGGACTTTTTGCCCCCCTTATAAAATATGCAGTTGCTAAAATTGCATGCGCAGAGGTTTGGATATTCAGTTTTTTCCATTGATCTACTTGTCTGTTTTTGTGCCAGTACCTGGCTGTTTTATTACAATAGCCCTGTAATATAGTTTGAAGTCAGGTATATTGCCTTGTGTTGCTCTTTTTGCTCAGCGTTGATTTGGCTATCTGAGGTCCTTTGATTTTCCATATGAATTTAAAGATTTTTTTTTAAGTCTGAGGAGAAACTCATGGGCAGTTTTATTGGGATTGCTTTGAATCTGTATATCAGTTTGGGTAGGATGGACATTTTTACTAAATTAATTTCTCCAATCCTTGAGCAAACGTTGTGCTTCAATATTCTGGTGTCTTCTTCAATCTCCTTTGTCAGGGATTTAAAATTTTCATTGTAGAGATCTTTGGTGTCTTTGGTTAGGTTTGATCCAAGTTTTTTTTTTTTTTTTTTTTAGGCTATTGTGAATGAGATGGTCTCTTTGTATTTCTTCTTCATTTGTTTGTTGTTGGTGTAAAGAAAAGCTTCTGATTTTTCTAGGCTAATTTTGTATCCACCTATATTACTGAAACTCTTGATTGTTTCTAGGAGTTACTTGGTGAAGTTTTTTTGTGTCCCTTAGGTACACTATCATATCATCTGCAAAAAGGGATGTTTGGCTTCCTCTTTTCCAATTAGTTTAATTTCTTCTTCTTGTATTATTGCTGTAGCAAGTGTTTCAAGCACTATATTGAAGAGGAGTGGAGATAGGGGGCAGCCTTGCTGAGTTCCTGATTTTAAGGGGAATGCTTCTAAATTTTCCCCATTTAGGATGATGTTAGCTGTGTGTTTCCTGTATATGGCTTTGATTATTTTGAAGAATGTTCCATCCAGTCCAATTTCCTCTAGGACTTTAAACATGAAGTCATGCTGTATTTTGTCAAAGGCTTTTTTTGCACCAATTGAGATAACCAGGTGGTTTTTGTCTTTCAGACCATTTATATGTTTTATGATATGTGTTGTTTTGCATATGTTGAACCCTCCCTTTATATCTCTGATATAATTCTAACTTGGTCATGGACACCAAATCCCCAGTTGGCAGGCAAACTGAGCAACTTTATTATTATATTTCATTGCATCTGAAAGCAACTGTGTTATTCCAATGTGAATCTCTAAATGGGCTCTAGAATTGTCCTACCACTTATATTCACACATTGTAATTACCATATATGGGTGAATGATCTTTTTGTTGTGTGCTTGTATGTGGTTTGCAAGTATTTTGTTGAGAATTTCTGCATCTATGTTCATTAATGAAATGGGCCTATACTTTCTTTTTTTGTTGTATCTTTGCCTGGTTTGGGTATTAAAGTGATACTGCCTTTGTAGAAATTATTTGGCAGATTTCTCTCTGTATTATTTTGAACAATTTGAGTAATAGTGGTTGTATGTCTTCTTTAAAGGTTTTATAGAACTCTGCTGTAAATCCACCTGGGCCTGGGCTTTTATTAATTGGGAGGTTTTGAATTACTATTTCAATCTCCTCATATGTTATGGGTATGTTTAAGCTGTCAATATCTTCTTGAGTAAGCTTTGGTAAATTCCAGGATTTCAGATATTGTTCCATTTCTCTGAGGTTTTCAAATTTAGTAGAATATAGATTTTTAAAATATTCTCATATTATCTGAATCTTTTCCATGTCTCTCATGATATTTAACTTTACATCTTGAATTCTATCAATTAGGAGCAGCTCTTTCTTTCTTTTGGTTAACTGGGCTAGAGGCCTATCTATCTTGTTTGTCCTTTTGAAGAACCAACATTTCATTCATTCATTCTTTTTATCATTTTGTTTGTTTCTATTTCATTGATCTCTGCTCTAATTTTGTCATTTCCTTTTGTCTTTTGGGTTTAGGGTTCAGTTGTTGTTGCCTCTCAAGTGCTTTCAGCTGCAGTGTCAGATCATTTATTTGTGCTCTTTCTGTTTTATTAATTTAGGCACTTAGTCCTACAAATTTCCCTCTTAGGACTGCTTTTAAAGTATCCCATAGGTTTTGTTGTGTTGTATTGTCTTTTTTATTTTGTTCCAGAAATACCTTTATTTCTTTCCTTATTTTTCACGTGAACCATTCATTGCTTAGGAGTGCTTTGCTTAGTCTCTATGTGTTCTTGTAGATAGTAGGGCTTATTCTGGTGTTGATATTGAGTTTTATTGCACTGTGGTCTGATAGAACGCATGGGATTATGTAGGAGTTTAATAATTGTCTGGTAGTCCTTTAGTCATGCACATGGCTGCTATCCACATTATCTTCTTCCCTCTCTTGAACCAGATTTGGTGTTTCCACAGGTCTTCCAGCTTCAAGGCTGTCTCCTGTCTGCAGGTTGACAGTCGCTAGGATTAGCTCTGGCAAGGAGGGGGGAGGAGACTTAGAGAAAGCTACCCGATGGAATAGAAAGACAATAAATGATGGACTCAGAGTGTCAGGTCCTGGAGAATAGAGTCTCCCTTTATTCATGCCAGCAGTGTGCTTATATACCAAAATTTACTGTGCTCTGGGCAAGGAAGTGGGGGGGCGGGGCAGGTGGAAGGGAGGGGCAAGCCACATTGGCTCTAATTGGGGGGCTGCAGAGTTCCTGTTTGTGCAACAGGTAAACTAGAGGTTCAACATTTTGCTCACTGCCTCAAGGGAAGGGGCCATCTGGTACTAGAACTTTGCAGAGATAGGGCAAGGCAAGTAAACACTGTAATATCCCAGCCTTCCAGAGCTATAGATAACTCACAGAAGTTTTACTGGACAAGTCTACAGGTCCTGCCTCGAGCCAGGCAATGTTTCATTCCTACAGGATTAATTTTATCCTTTTATATTTGTTGAGGTTTATTCTGTGTCCCAGTATGTGGTCAGTTTTGGAGAATGTTCCATGCGGTGATGAGTAGAAAGTATATTCTCTGGTATTTGTGTAGAATATTCAGTAGATATCTGTGAGGTCCATTTGATGTATTGTGTTGTTCAGTTCAGATGTCTCTCTGTTTATTCTTTGTCCAGTTGACCTGTCCAAATTGCTCAGTGGAGAATTGAAATCTCCTACTCTTAGTGTAGTGGGATTAATCTGTGTCTTGAGGTCCTGCAGAATTGTGCTTATCAAGTTTGCTGCACCAGAGCCTGGTGCGTATATATTAGTATTTGTGAAATGTTTATGGTTAATTGTTCCTTCGATAAGGATGCAATAGCCCTCTTTGTCTCTTCCAGTTAGATTTACTTTGAAGTCTGTTTTGTCTGATATTAGAATAGCAACCCCTGCTTTCTTTTCGGTTCCATTTACTTGGAATAAACTTTTTCCATGCTTTCCAATTAACTAGATGCCTATCCTTGAGGGTGAGATGGGTTTCTTGTAGACATCGTATAGATGGGTTCTGTTTCCTAATCCATTCTCCCAATCTATGTGTTTTGATTGGGGAGTTTTGACCATTAATATTCAAGGTTATTTTTGAGAGATGTGCATTTCTTTCTTTCATTTATTTTCTGTTTGCATTCTTGGTATAATTTAGTATTTTTGTAGTTATGCTGTTATCAATTATTCTCTATAGCTGCTTGGGTATACTTGCTCCTTTCCTCTGACATTTGAATTGCTTCAAGTATTTTCTAAAAGGTTGGTTTTCTGGACATGAATTCTTGCATTTGCTTATGTCATGAAAGATTTTTCTTTATCCTTAAACTATAATCAACATTTTTGCTGGGTATATTAATATGGGTTGGCATGTATAGTCGTTTAGCATTGGGAATACTTGGTCTATGTTCTACAGGCTTTCATGGTTTGCATCAAAAAGTCAGCTGTAATTCTCTTTATATGTAACTTGTTTTGCTCTTGTGGCCTTCAGTATTTTGTCTTTCTTTTGGGCATCTAATGTTTTAACTATGATATGGCATGGGGAATTATTTTCTGATCTTGTCTATTTGGTGTTCTATGTGATTCTTGTATTTGTATGGGTTTGTCATTTTTCAGTTTGGGGAAATTTTCTTCTATTAGTCTGTTGAAGACCTGATCAATACCATTTTCCTGTGATTGTCTTTCCTCTATCCCTATGATGTAGAGGTTTGATCTTTTCATAGTGTCCCACATTTCCTGGCTGTTCCACTCATGTTTGTTTTTAAATTTTCATAATCTTTACTTGATCATTCTAGTTTGTCTATATTATCTTTCTGACTTGATATTACATTTTCTGGTTCATCTCATCTGTTACTGAGGCTTTCTCACATCCTTTCCTCCTGATTGGATGATTGATCAATTTCCTTTTTCATTTCACCCTATGATTTCTTTAGTATATCCATTTCCTTCTGGAGCTTGTCTTTCTCTCCTTCTAGACCCTTGATTCTCTGCTCATTTTCCTCTTTCACTTCAGCCTGGGATCTTTTCAGTGTTTCCACTTCCTTCTGGGGTTCTTCCTTCTCTCCCTCTAGTTCCTTCTGGAGTTTGTCATACTCTCCCTTCAGTTCTTTGATTTGTTCTTTACATCCCTTGATTTCTTTGAGTATGTCTATGATTGTTCTTTTAGAATCTGTGTCCTGGTTTACTTCCAGGGAGAATTCACTGTTGGACATTTCCATGGGACTGAGAGAATTTGTTGGGGATATATTGTTTGCCTTTGCCATGGTGTTGGGTTTTCCTTGTGCTTCTATTATGTGGATTTGATTTGTTTTGTTTGTAATCTGATGTGTAATTGGAATGTTTCTTCTTTGGGTTGAAGGTCTGTTCCTCTAGGTTAACTGAGGTGTGGCAGGTTTGCTGTCTCTTCTTTGACCTTGTGACCCCAGTCTCTATAGCTGTTCTCACAATGATGGCCACTCTCTGGCTGTACTCCATGAGTCCTGCAGAAGTGTGCAGAGGTGCCCACATCCTTACTGTCTGAACAGGAATTTGAACCTCTGCGACATACCTGGGCATAGTCCCTACCTCGCCTCTAGTTCATGAGTCCCGCAGATATGCCTGGAGTTGCCTGCAAACTTATAGGTCAGAGCAGGAAGTTAAGCCTCTGTTGGCCCCCCGGGCAAAGTCCCTACTTCTCGCTCTAGTCCCACCTTCTTAAAACTTTAAAATTTTTCTTAGATCTCATGCTTGCCCAGCTGTACAATAGTAGATATAGTTTTCTTTCTTTCTTTCTTTCTTTCTTTCTTTCTTTCTTTCTTTCTTTCTTTCTTTCTCTCTCTCTCTCTCTCTCTCTTTCTCTCTCTCTCTCTTTCTTTCTTTCTCTCTTTCTCTCTCTTTCTTTCTTTCTCTTTCTTCTTCCTTCTTCCTTACCCCCTTTTAACATGTATTTATTCTTTCACAATTTTATACCCATGGATAGGGTTCTTTTATCAAAGCTCTCCCCATTATCCTCCTTTTCTCCTTCCTCACACCAAATGACTTCTCCTCCACCCCCTGTATTTCTTGCCCTGTTTAACGTGACCTACTACAGTTAATTAGAGTTCCCTGCATGGACAATGGTGGGGAGTTATAACTTGAGTCAGAGCAATATACCAGTGACTGTGCCACACTGGAATAGACTCTCTTCCACATGCAACATAACTGTCTACAGCTCTTCTGGAGTGGTGGGCCTTGTGAGCCCCTTCTTCATCCCTAGTAGAGTACTGATAGGTCTGTCTTTTGCAGGTCTTGTGCAGGAATACACTTTTGGGAGGATTCATAGGTAGAGGCAGCCATGCCATGTCCAGAAGACAACATTGTATAGTTTCAACAGAGTAAATTAGGGGAAGGGAGAAATTATCATTAGGTAAAAGGATACTCATTGTATTTGACTAGCAGATCATCATCATTGAAGCCCTGTCCATAATAAACACTGTACTCCCCTTTTAGGATGCCAACTAAAAACCATATGTTTGATCTGACATTGGCTTTTGCCATTGAAGAAGTGAACAGGAACTCCCTTCTTTTACCCAACATGTCTCTTGATTTTCACTACTTTTACATAAATTGTGCTGATATGGGGACATTTCAAAGCTTATTAATTTGGATGAAAAATGTGGCCCAGATGATTCTGAATTACAATTGTGTGGATGTAGGCATATGCCCAATAGCTCTTACAGGTCCAAAGTGGACAACATCTGTGAATGTGGGGACATTCCTGCAGATTGAACAGTTTCCACAGGTGAGGCTGTGTGACATGGGAAAATGTGAAACCATCTTTTGTTTAGTGCCATTGTCAGAGGCTAGGAAGCAGGAAACTGGGTGAATGTCTGTGTCAATCTGCACAGCTCAACAGATGATTCATAGGAGACTTGATGGGGAAATCACATTTCTTTTGATTTAGAGAGGATGGATGGAGCAATAAGCAACAGGGTACTTTGGAAAACATAGTATACATAACAATTTTCTATAAGCTCTGGGAAAGTGAGACATGACTTTAGTAATGGGTTCAAGATAATCTCCATCCTACCACTTCCAAATAAAGATGACCACAATTCTGGTCTTTGAGATTCATGATGATCTTCTTTTACTTCTTATGTTGATTTTTCTTTAGCTTACATATGGGCCTTTTCATCCTATCTTGAGTGAACATGACCGATTTCCTCACGTGTATCAGATGGCTCCCAAGGACACATCTCTGACTCTTGCCATGGTGTCTCTGATGCTTCACTTTGGCTGGAACTGGGTGGGTCTGGCCATCTCAGATGATGATGAAGGTGTTCAATTCCTCTCTGACTTGAGAAGAGAGATGGAAGAAAACAGAGTTTGCTTAGCCTTTGTGAACTTGATCCCACTAAACACAGAGTTATACATGACAAGAGCTGAAGTATATTACCACCAAATCATGACATCATCAGCCAATGCTGTGGTCATTTATGGTGACACAAACTCTAACCTAGCTGTGAGCTTCAGAACCTGGATTGCCCTGGATTTACAGAGAATCTGGGTCACCACTTCACAGTGGGATGTCACCATAAGCAAAATAGACTTAACCTTGGACTACTTCCTTGGGACTCTCATTTTTTCACATCACCATGGTGAGATTTCTGGTTTTAAAAATTATGTCCAGACACTGCACACTTCCAAATATGCAGAAGACATTTTCCTTGCAAGGCTTGGATGGATGCACTTTAACTGTGAAGCTTCAGCATCTAAGTGTAAGACACTGAAGAACTGTTCATCCACAGATACTTTGCAATGGTTAATTCGGCATATTTCTGAGCTATCTGTCTGTGATGAGTGCTATGATATATATAATGCTGTGTATGTAGTGGCCCACTCCCTCCATGAGATGCTTCTTCAACAAGACGATTTCCAGCCAGTACGAAAAGGGAAAGGAATAAAGGCTTACTGCAGGGAGGTACTTTGTCTTCTGTTGGATGATAATATCTGTTCTTCATGTGAATTTCTTTTTTTATTTATAGGAAGTATCATATACATTCAAAGGTATATTTATGTTTGTTTACTGTGTTTGAGTTGTATTTAAAACAATTAACTTCTGTTTTATGTATATGTGTGTTTGTTCTGTATGCAATCAAGAGCATCTCATGCATGCAGTGCCATCAGAAGCTAGGAGAGTGTGTTGGACCCTTTGGAATTGGAGCTATGAACAGTTACTTTCTACGATGTGGATTCTGGTAACTGAACCCAGGTCCTTTACAAGAGCAGCTAGTCTTCTTAACAACTGTGACATCTTAGCAGCCCATGTAACATGACATTGGTTAAGACTCCCTCAGATAAACCTTTCATTGTGGTATACAACTTTAATCCCAGTGTTTGTGAAGCAGAGGCAGGAGAATCTCTGTGAGTTCCAGCCCATTCAGGGCTACATAGTGAGATGTTGTCCCAAAAGAGCCATTCAGTGCATGAACCAAGTAGCCTTTGAAGAACTTCCCCAAATAGAAAGATTTCTGTACTTTGTTTTACTGCCCAGGAGGTAAAATTAGATGTGGGTATACACTATAAATGAAAAGACAGTGGAATGGGAGATGGTATTTCTCAAGGAAGATCAGTGATTTTTCTTAGAGGACCTCAACATAACACACACACACACACACACACACACAAACACACACACACACACACACACACACACACACACACACCTGTTCTCAGTATTGACATGTAGGCAGTCTTTTCTGCTGAACTCCTTAATTGATGACCATATGAGTTCTTGATTTTTCACTGCCAAAAAGGTGTCACTCAATCCAGTGGGCAGTTTGCATACATGTTTTAAAGGATTCTTCACTGACAGTAGGATTTGAGGACCTCTGTTCCTGATGCTCTGAGGATGATCATGGAGGAAATGCTCTTGGGATTTAGCTCAGCACCAGATTTGCATTTATTGGATGTGATCTCTCAGATTCTTCAGCGTGACCTTGTGGTTTACAAATATGTCGACAATTTGTTTATTAATTTTTCTCCTCTGGGTACCTTCAATAAAGCTTTTTTAAAAAGAGAGATTAAGTAAAATAAGGTGAGTTAAGGATTTCATATTTTCTGACTTCAAGTATTCATGGACTGCATTCTAATATGTCTTTCAGCTGTACCCCTTTCTGAAGAAGATCCAGTTCACTAATCCTGTTGGAGACACCGTGACTATGAATCAGAAAGAAAGATTTCAGGCAGAATATGACATTTTTAGCATTTGGAATTTTCCACAAGGTCTTGGACTTAAGGTGAAAATAGGATCCTTTAACCCATATTTTCCACGTGGTCAACAGTTGGATTTATCTGAAGATGTGATGGAGTGGACCACAGGCAGTAGACAGGTGGGTGGGACCTAATTGTAATGTAATATTCTATACTTGTTATAAATAACCAAAACCCACTTGTGCTGTGTGCTTCTCCCATAACTTAGGAAACTAAAATAATGCCAATTAAGGACACTCCTGATTTTTAGTTTATATTCTTTGAGTTTATAATTTTACATATATGCATATGTATGTATGTATACATGTAAAATTCATTTTTGTTCTAAGTGTTTTGCCTGCATGTGTGTAATTGTAGATGTGTTGTACATTGCCCCTGTAAGATGGAAGAGGGTGTTGGATCCCCTGGACCTGGAATTTCTGGCAGTCCTTAGCTGCCATGAGGGTGCTGAGAACCAAACTCAGGTCCTGTTTAAGAACAGACTGTAGGGCTGGAGAGATGGCCTAGCAGTTAAGAGTGCTGACCGCTCTTACAGAGGACCCGGGTTCGATCCCCAGCACCCGCATGGCGGCCGAGAACCATCTGAAACTCCAATTCCAGGAGAACTCCAGTTCCAGGAGAATCCGAGACCCTCTTCTGACCTCCGCGGCATTGCACTACATGGGTGCACAGACCTGCATGCAGACAGTACATTGATACACATACAGAAATAAATAAAATTAAAAAAAATAAAAAAAGAACAGACTGTAATTTTAACCACTCTAACCTTAGTTTTATGTAAAAATACTTTAGTTATTTTTATTTTTATGTGTATTTGGTTATTGCTTAAATGTGTGTAAGTGCATACATGTTGTGCAATACTCACTGTATTAGTTAAGATTCTCTAAGAAAAAGCAGAATTGGGAGCTGGAGAGATGGCTCAGCTGTGAGTAGCACTAAGTGCTCTTGTAAAGCACCCAGGTTCCATTCCAAGCATCCATATGGTGGCCAGCAACACCTGTAACTCCAGTTCCAGGACATTCCATGCCTTCTTTTGAACTCCACATGAATTGCAAGACACAGGTGCATTCACACACATGCAGAAATACACGTATACACATAAAATGAAAACAATAAAATGAAATAATTTAAAAGGAAACAGATCTGATAAAATAAACATGTGTATAGGGATTTGTTGCGTGAGCTTACAAGATAGAGTTGGAGTTGCCCAACAATGGTTGTGTCACAGTGCAGAGCCTAGGAATTCAGTAGCTGGTTAATCTATGATGATGGATGTCTCAAATGTCCTAGTCTTGCACTGGAGGCCAGAATGATTACTGGAGATCTGCTAGTCTTCAGTCTAGGTTGGAACTGGAAGGAGTTGGTTCTACTATTAACAGAGGAATGCCACACCAGCAAGATGAACTCACCGGTGAGACAAGGCAAGCAGCAAAAAAAAAATGTTCCCTTTTGCCATGAGACAGAGAGAAAAAAGAAGAGAGAGAGAGAGAGAGAGAGAGAGAGAGAGAGAGAGAGAGAGAGAAGAGAGAAGGGAGAGGGGAGGGAGAGATAAATAGGCTGCTATCAGATGGTATCCCCCACATTTAGAATGGGTCTTCCAGCTTCATGTCATTCAATCAAGAAAGTCTCATTTAGGTCCACTGAAGTTGACAATAAAAATTAGACATCATGGGATTTAACATGCATGATAGAGGGCATGAAGTGTGGAAGGAGAGCATGTAGAGAGATGGGTGTACGAGGAGCTTTAAATTTGATTAAGAAATATTGTATGAAATGTACAAAATCTCAGTAAAATATATTTTAAAAAATTATTCATGCCTATGGAGGTCAGAAGAGTCTGTATGTTCCCTCCAACTGAAGGTATAGATGGTGGTTAACTGCCACGTGGGTGCAGAGAAATGCACCTGGGTCTTTTGCAAGAGCCTATGGGGTTCTTATCTTCTGAGCTCTCTCTCTAGTCCCCTGAATTGTACTCAAGAAAATCGATAGAAAGTGTTCATTGGCTAACTTCACTATATAATAGAGTGAACAATGTATAGTTAGTAACATTCTCATTACTACAATGTTCTTTCCTGGCTTCCGCTAATAACTCAAATAATGGAAATCTTGAGATACATGTAAGGGTTTATTTGGGGGTAAAGGGAAGCAGGCAGATGCATTATTTATGTTGTAGATGTATTTTATTGGTTTATTCATTATTATATATCTATATATGAGCAGTGTTTTTCCTTCATGTATGCAGGTACACTTGTGTCATGCACTGCCCATGCAGGGCAGAAGAGGGTGTTAGATGTGATTGCTGGCCATCATCTGAGTAACGGAGTTGGATCTCAGGGACTCACATGGTGGAAGAAAAGAACTGACTTCTTTAGGTGTTATTCTGACCTCCAAACAGTATGGCGGTACCTGAGTGCGCACACGCACGCGCGCGCGCGCACACACACACACACACACACACAACGTACACATTATGAGTGCAAATGAATGACTAGAACAAATGTAAATGCATAGAAATTGTATTCAATTAAGTATAGTAGTAAAATTTCCTAAATAATGGGGAAGGGGATTATCACACAGATACAGGAGGCATTTACAATGCCCAAATGACAACATCAGAGTAAACTTCCTCAAATCATATTAGCCTCAAAACTTTAACTGTACAGAATGAAGAAAAGTTATTTAAATTTGGAATAGAGAAGATACAACATATGCAGGCAAGTCCATGTGAATAACAGGTTTCTCCCAGACACTGTATGAGGATAGGGAATAGAATGACCAATTTCAAGCTTTTCTTCAACATAAATTTCCATCAGGGTGGTCACAATGTTCATATATTTGATATCATACAGTGGATTGGGATATTACCATTCAATTGACATAAATATATAGAAAATAAGTTTATTACTTGCCCAATACCCTAAAATATAGAAATAAAATAAATATGTAAAACTCCTGTCTGTTACTAACATGTTTCTTATTTTCCTCAGAATCCATCCTCTGCGTGTAGTGTTGCCTGCATTCCTGGATTTAGAAAATACCAACAGGAGGGAAAGGCAATCTGTTGTTTTGATTGTATCCCCTGTGCAGACAATGAGATTTCCAATGAGACAGGTGAGATTATGCTGCAGAGGGAAATTCTTGAAATTTGTTACTACCCAGCCACAAAACTAGGAACTTGAAAGGAACCACAGAGATTAAATTGGTTATTTTCTTTCAAAAAGTTTAGTGAGTATTTTGCCTGCATGTATATAGAGCATGTGTTCACTGCTGACAGAGGTCAGAAGAAGGCATTGGGTACTGTCTGCATGTAGTACTGTCTGCATGTAGGTTTGTGCACCCGTGTCATGCAATGCCGGGGAGGTCAGAAGAGGGTGTCTGATTCCCCTGAAACTGGAGTTCTCCTGGAATTGGAGTTACAGATGGTTCTTAGCCACCATGTCTGCTATGCCATCTGTCCAGCCCATAATTTCTGGAAACAGCATTCACTATTTTTTTAGAATATGTATATTCTAATATATATCATATATATATATATATATATTCGTTATAGAAACACCGTATATACTATTTTTCCAAGGAACCTTCTTTAGGTACTAATCAACAATCTAAGTGTATCTCCCTGAGGCAATGCCACACTTGTTTTTATGCATACTTATTAATTTTTCTCTGAAGTTCCATACATTTCAGTTTGGCGTTATGAATCTTACACAGCTTCATCTTGCCAATGCCCAGAAACATTTCTGACAAAGAGCAAATGCTTAAATACACTATGTTTGCTTAAATAAGTGTGTGTGTGTGTGTGTGTGTGTGTGTGTGTGTGTGTGTATGCGTGTATGTGTGCTGTGTCTACGTGTTCAAGACATGAACTTTCTGTATCCCCAGCTGGTCTGGAACTCAATATGTAGACCAATCTGGCCTCAATCTTACAGGGTTCTGCCTGCCTTTGCTTCCCAAATTCTGGGATCAAAGATGTGAAGCACCAGGGGATTTCCCGGGACCACCTGAAGCACAGGTAGGAGCTGGATGCTTCAGGCAGGCGGATAGTTTGGTTTAATCCATTCATCTTTGGCTCGATTGGCTTGTGTGGCTGTGGGTGCGGAGTAGTCCTCCTAGCTGCTGTAAAAGGGCTAAATAGCAGCAATCCACACAAACGCGCCAGCCAACTGGGATTGCTGAAGGAGTGTCCACGTGGAGTCTTTGGAGAAACTTCAGAACAGAAAGGTAAGAGAGAGTTAGACTTCCAATAGAAAGGCTAAAGCTTAGACAGATCAATACTCCATAAGCAAGGAGTAAGAGGATATCTTAAAGTGGTTTTAATTTTCATTTCCTTAATTATTAGCGACGTTGAATACTTCTTTTTTTTTTTTTTTTGAACACTTCTTAAGCCATCTCTAATTCCTCACTTGTGAACTCTCTGTTCAGCTCTTTGCTCCATCTATTGAGTGGGTCATTTGTTTTCTTTCTTCTTTGTTTTTTGAGTAGTTTTTATATTCTGGAAATCAATGCTTTGTCAGATGTATCTGCAGTGAAGGTTTCCTCCCACTCTGTGAGTTTTCTCTTCACTTCCTTGATTGTTTTCTTGATGTACAGAAGGTTTTGAGTTTAATGAAGTCCCATTTGTCAACTGTCGACCTTAATTCTTGCACAGCTGCTGTCTGATTTAGGAAGTCTTTTCTTTTTTTTTAATTTTTTTTATTCATTTATTTCTGTGTATGAATGTACTGTCTGCATGCAAGTTTGTGCACCCGTGTCATGCAATGCTGCGGAGGTCAGAAGAGGGTCTCAGATTCCCCTGGAACTGGAGTTTTCCTGGAATTGGAGTTTCAGACGGTTCTCGGCCGCCATGTGGGTGCTGGGGATCAAACCCGTGTCCTCTGTAAGAGTGGTCGGCGCTCTTAACCGCTAGGCCATCTCTTCAGCCCCAGGAAGTCTTTTCTTATACCTATGTCTTGTAGTCTGCTGCCAACTTTTTCTTCTATCACCTTCAGAGTTTGGGATTTCACGATGAGGTCTTTAATCCATCTGGAGTTGACTTTTGTACAGGATGAGAGATAGGGGTTTAATTTCATTCTTCTACAAGTGGTGATCCAGCTTTGGCAACACCACTTGCTGAAGATGCTGTCTTTCCTCCTTTGTGTTTTCTTGGCACCTTTTTCAAATATGAGGTGGCTGAAATTGTATGTGCTAAAGTTTGGATCCTCAGGTTTTTTTTTTTTTTTCCATTGGTCAACAGTTCTGTTTTTGTGCCAGTATCAAGCTGTTTTTATGACTATAGCCCTGTAGTGGAGTTTGAAGTCTGATATAGAGATCTCCCCTGTATTACTCTTTTCACTCAGGGTTGTTTGGTCTATTTGGGTCTTTTGATTTTACAGATGGTGTTTTTCCAAATTGGTATTTTAAACTAGAAACAGTGTCACACAACAACCATTTATAATTGCAACTGTAACAACAACCAAACCAAAATTTGTAAAGTTCCCACCACAATTATGGGAAATGGCCTTTCATTTATTTATTTTTTATTTTATTCATTTATCATTGCTTATGTGTATGAAAGTATGGTCTGCATGTAGGGTGGAGGTCAGAATAAGGTGTCAGATTCCCCTGGAACTGGAGTTAAAGATGGTTCTTAGCTGCCATGTGGGTGCTGGGAATTGAACCTGGCTACTCTGCAAGAGCAGTCAGTGCTCTTAACCACTGAGCCATCTCTCCAGCCTTAAATTGCCTTTCAATAAGATGGACTAAAGCTGGGTCATGATTTCATTTGTCTATAAGATATGGAGCAGTGCATTAAGTGTTCAGATGACCAGTATGCCAACGCAGAGAGGAACCACTGCCTCCAGAGAGCTGTGAACTATCTGGCTTATGAGGACCCCTTGGGCCTTGCACTGGCCTGCATGGCTGTGTGTTTTTCTGTACTCACATCTCTAGTTCTTGGGATCTTTGTGAAGCACAGTGACACTCCCCTTGTGAAGGCCAATAACCGCACTCTCAGCTACATCCTGCTCCTCTCTCTCATGTTCTGTTTTCTCTGCTCCTTGCTCTTCATTGGCCATCCCAACACAGCCACCTGCATCCTGCAGCAGACCACATTTGGAGTAGCGTTCACAATGGCTGTTTCTACTGTCTTGGCCAAAACAATTACTGTGGTTCTGGCCTTCAATGTCACTGCTCCAGCAAGAAGGACGAGGGTATTTTGGGTCTCAGGGGCACCTAACTACATCATTCCCATCTGCACCCTGATCCAGCTTACTCTCTGTGGAGTCTGGATGGGAACTTCTCCTCCCTTTATTGACACAGATGCACATTCTGAGCATGGCCACATCACCATTGTGTGTAACAAAGGCTCCGTCACTCTCTTCTACTGTGTCCTGGGATACCTGGGTTCCCTGGCCTTAGCAACCTTCACTGTGGCTTTCATGGCCAGAAACCTGCCTGACACATTCAATGAAGCCAAGTTCCTGACATTCAGCATGCTGGTGTTCTTCAGTGTCTGGCTCACCTTCCTCCCTGTCTACCACAGCACCAAGGGCAAGGTCATGGTGGCTGTGGAGGTCTTCTCCATCTTGGCCTCCAGTGCAGGGCTAATGGGGTGCATCTTTGGCCCAAAGTGCTTCATCATTTTACTGAGACCAGATAGAAATTTTCTTTAAAAATTTCAGGGAAAAATAACCTTCATGAGTTCACATAGATAATATTTATTAATTTTAACTAATTGTCTAGTAGGACATAACCACGGAATATTAAGTTATGATATAAAATATGTATTCGTCCTCTGGGGACTCTGTTTTCTTTAGTGCTGTTGTTTGGCCTTTGAAGTCCATTGCTGGTCTCCATAACTTCTCCTGTGGAGCTTCCACTCCTCCTAGGAAGACCCTGCTACTGATCTTTACTAGATAGAGGATGTATTGTATCCTCTAAAATAAAAAAAATCATAATAAATGCAGAGAATTTTTTGACAACCTGATGAAAAGTTGATCTTGTTCACAGTTGAACACTGAGAGGAAATTCAGGATGCTCTGTGGGAAATAAACTAAGGTGTGCAACTGAAAGGAAAAGGCTCTTCCTCATGCTGGAGAATTACAGCAGAATCCTGAGGGACTAATAGAAATTGGACATGGGGAACTGAGGAGTGAGAAGTGGGCCTGATAAAGAGGTAGCAAGAAGAATATTACAAGAACCCTGCAGTTAGACTCTGTTTGTCAACGTGCACTGAAGATGCCTGAGTGTCTGTGAACTAAAGAGGAGGGATGTTTTGTGAGCAGAGATGACTGGGCCTCAGCTTGTGCATTAAGAAGATCCTTTCCCTTTATATGTAAGATAAGGGCTGCCTTCAAAAAGAAAGGAAGCACACATGTGAAAATGATCTCAGTGAAGAAGTTTGAAGCTTAATCCACGTGGTGACAATCAAAATCGATTTATGCTATAAAACTTCCCTTGAAAGAAACTCATTTTTATTCAGTAAATCTTTATTAAAATAGAAAAGATGAAAAATTATTTTTCCCAGCATCATATTATAAAGGTTTCTGGGCATCAGGTTCAAAGGCAACATGCCACTCATTGTCCAATATTCAAAAGTTGGAGGTTTGCTTTTCATTGTGAGAGTGCTGAAGTGGTGGAAACATTAAGGTATGGATGACTCTTCCATTTCTACATCATTATTTTCCCACAAAGTGTTCTGATTTCATATCTTATCATGTTTTGAATCTTCAGTTATGAGGAAAATCAAATTAAAATGAATTATACTGAGATGCCTGGAGAAGCCTCACCTGTTAAAAGTGCTTGCTTTTTTTGTAGACATCCCAGGTTTAGCTCCAGCAAACACGTGACAGATCACAACCACCTGCATCTCCACTTAAAGAATTTAGCACCCTCTTCTAGCCTCTGTGTACACTGCACACACATGGTGCACGTGCATATAGGCTGGCACACTGGATACACATAAAATAAATGTAACATAATTATTTAAGACCTTCCTTGAGATTCTATCATCCCAGAGACAGAGATAACACTTAATAAACAGAAAAATGTGCATAAGCATATAGGAGGGAAAGATCCCATGCAGAGTTCCAGTGTCAGTACAAACTACATCATCTGCTGTGGAAATCAGTATACAGCTGCTTTAATCACTAAGAGGAAATTTATCATATGATCCCATATCTTTCTTTGGATGATCCTGAATCACCATAAGTCATACAAAAATCAGGAAACCATAGAGACACTTTCACATCCATGTTCATTGTTGCAATGTTTAGCATATTCAAGATATGGAACCTACATCCTCACTAACAAATGAATGAATAAAAATATATCCTAAAACTTTCTCACTTTGTTTTAGTTATGGTTTCATACGGACTCATGATTGCTGTGCTGTGCATTTTAGAATTTTATTTAGACCAATTTAAAATTGCATATTATTGGGGCTGTGGAGAAGGCTCAGCAGTTAAGAGCACTGGCTGCTCTTGCAGAGGACACGGATTCAGTTCCCAGCACCCACATGGCAGCTGAGAACCATCTTTAACTCCAGTTCCAGGGGAATCGACACTCTCTTCTAACCTCTGCAGCATTGCATGACATGGGTACACCAACCTACACAGAGATAGTACACTAATACACATAATAAAAAAATAAATTGTACATTATGAGTATGAGTGTTTTGTCTATATGTTTGTAAGTGCACCAATGTTATGCAAAGCCTGCAGTGACCAGAAGAGACCACAGGACCCCTGAACTGGAATTATGGACACATGTAATCTGCCATGTTGGAGGTGGGAATTCAACCTGGTTCCCCTGGAGAATAGCAGTTTCCCAACTTCTGAGGCATATCCCAAGGCCCCATTCTTAGAATTTTAAAACTTTCATACTTTTTTTTACTAGTTGTCTTTCTTAATTTTGTACAGAGAGATCTTCACTAAATGGTGAACGACCATTTTATAACTTTTAAATAAATACCTCTTACTGGGTGTGGTAGCACATGCACTGTTAATCCAAGTACTTGGGAGGCAGAGGAGGGTAGATCACTGTGAGTTCAAGACCAGTCATGTCTACTAAGTGAGGTGCAAGCCAGTTGGGGCTACAGGGAACCCCTGTCTCAAGAAGGCAAAAATAGCTCCTACAGATATTATTAATGATAATAGCCATGAAGTTTAACATATAGATCATTGCTTCCAGTCTTCCAAGACAAATCAGAATTTAAATACTAGTACCACAGAGGTTTACAATGCTCCAACAGATCGTCCCCCACTCATGCACTAAATGGATTCCACGGGTATTACATTGAAAAAGAGAGCATATGAAACAGGGAGGTAGAAGTGGGTTTAGAGGAGGAATTGGAGAGAAGAAAATGAAATGTGTACTGTATCCTAATGCATTATATATATGCAAGAATAGTAAATAAATAATTTTATAAAGTAAATCAAACAAAAAAAGCAGTTATGTATACACACACACAATGTAGTTTTACTCATCTCCAAAGAATTAAATTATGTCAGAGTTTGCACAGCTTATATCAGGGACGTCCCAGGACCACCTGAAGCATAGAGCAAGCCAGGCATATTTATCTCCCCCCTGCCCCCACCAACTGAAACTGCTAAGGGAGTGTTCAAGTGATTTTTTGAGACCCTTCAGAATAGAAAAGGAAGAGTGAGTTAGACCTCCAATATATAAACATAATTGAAAGCCTGTAACCTAGACAAGTCAACAGTCTATAAACAAGGAGGGGAAAAAAAAGGATCTGAAGGAGCCAAGCAAAGGAAGCCTTCAACATAGTGAAGAGGCATTTGTGATTCACATCAGAATGCAGGCAAAAAGGGAAACCCAAATGCCAGGGACATGACAAAGGGACAACATGGGAAAGGTGCAGGATAATTCCAGGCCAAGCTCTAGCAACCCTGTGGGAGATTACTACAGTGGGATCCCCCTGGGAATGGCCCAGGACACAGATATTAGAGGAACAATTGCAGAAATATTCAAGGAAATCAAAGAATAAAAAGAACAAGTCAGAGAACTAAGGAGAGAGAATGAAAAACTCAAGAAAGACCTAGAGGAAGTGGAAACACTGAAAAAGGAAGCTCCAAAAGGAAGTGGAAATCCTAAAGAACTCACAGGATGGAATGAAAAGGGAAATAAAACACTCGTCCAATCAAGAGGAAAGGAATGTAAAAAGACTCAGAAATAGAATGGAGGAAGCAGAACAAAGAATATCAGATCTGGAAGACAACACAGAGCATCTAAAAATCTCAAGTAAAGATTATGGAAAAATTTAAAAATGCACAAAAGTAGAACAACCAGGAAATATGGGACACTATGAAAAGATCAAAATTTCACATCATAGGAAGAGAGGAAGGAAAAGAATCCCAAGAAATTGGTATTGATCAGATCGTCAACAGAATAGATGAAAATTTCCCCAAACTAATAAAAGACAAACCAATACAAATACAAGAAGCAGATAGAACTCCAGACAAGATCAGAAAAGAAACTCCCCAGGCCATATCATAGTTAAAACACTAGGCACACAAAACAAAGACAAAATTCTGAAAGCCACAAGAGAATAATGACAAGTTACATATAAGTGGAAACCCAACAAAATTACAACTGACTTATCAGTGCAAACAATGAAAGCAAGAAGAACATAGAGCAAAGCATTCCCAGTGTTAACTCACTAAACATGCCAAATCCAGGTTACTATACCCAAGAAAAATGTTGACTATATTTGAAGAAGAGAGAAAAATCTTCCATGACATAAACAAGATGAAAGAATACATGTCCGGAAAACCAACCCTTCAGAAAATACTTGAAGCAATTCAAATGACAGAAGGAGGAGCAACTATCCCCAAGCACACAGAAAGAGAAATTAATAAAAACATAACTGCAGAAGTAGAAACCTAAACCAAAAATGCAAATGGATAATAAGGTGAAAGGAAGTGACATGCATCTTTCAATTATAACCTTAATCATTAATGGACTAAACTCCCCAATCAAAAGACACAGACTGTGAGATTGGATTAGGAACCATAACCCATCTATATTTCAAGGATAAGCACCAACGTAAGTTGAAGGGATGGAAAAAAATATTCCAAGCAAATGGTACCAAAAGAAAGCAGGTGTTGCTATTTTAATATGAGACAAAATGGACTTTGATATAAAAGAAATCAGAAGAGACAAAGAGGGTCAATACATCTTTATCAAAGGAACAATTGATCATGAAGATTTCACAATTATGAATATATATGCACCAAACTCGGTGCACCAAACTTTATAAAGACAATTCTCCAGGACCTCAAGGCACAGATTAACCCCAGCACACTAATAGTAGTGCACTTCAATAACCCCTAAGTCCTCTGGACAGATTTATCAAACAAAGAATAAACAGAGAGACATCTGAACTGAATTATATGATAAACCAAATGGACCTCATAGACCTCTACCAAATATTTCACCCAAATACCAGAGAATACTCTTTCTACTAACCACACGACGGAACATACTCCAAAATAGACCACCTACTGGGACACAGAAGAAACAAACCTCCACAAACACAAAAAGATTGAAATAATTTCATGCATTCTATCAGACAAAAGTGCAATAAAGCTCAATATCAACACCAGGATAAGCCCTGCTATCTACAAGAACACATGGAGATTAAACAACACTCTCTTAAATGGGTCAATGAAGAAATAAAGAAAGAAATAAAAGCATTCCAGGAATAGAATTTAAATGATAATACAACACAAGAAAACCTGTGGGATGGTTTAAAAGCAGTCCTATGAGGGAACTTTATAGATGTGAATGCCAACATCAGTAAAACAGAAAGAGCACAAGTACACAATCTAACACCTCAGCTAAAAACACTTGAGAGACAACAACAAATGAACCCTAAACAGAAGAGACAGGAAGAAATAACAAAAATCAGAGCAGAAGTCAATGAAATTGAAACAAAGAAAACAATACAAAAAGTCAATGAATCCAAAGGTGGCTTTTTGAGAGAATAAATAAGATAGACAGACCTCTAGCCCAGTTAACCAAAAGAAAGAAGGAACAACTCCAAATCAATAGAATTTGCGATGAAAAGGGAAACATCACAACAGGCAAGGAAAAGGTCCAGACAATCATATGGAAATACGTCAAAAACTATTCTCTACTAAGTTTGAAAACCCAGAAGAAATGGTCAAATATCTGAAATCCTGGGAATCACCAAAGCTTTACCAAGAAGAGATCGACAGCTTAAACAGACCCATAATACATTAAGAAATTGAAGACGTAATAAGAATCCTCCCAACTAAAAATAGCCCAGGCCCAGATGGTTTCAAGACAGAATTCTATAAAACATTTCAAAATGACTTACAACCATTGTACTCAAATTGTTTAGAAGGATTCAAACAGAGGGAAATTTCCAAAATTCCTTATATGAAGCCAGTGTCACTCTAATGCCAAAACCAGGCAAAGATACAACCAATAAGGAGAACTATAGACCCATCTCAATAATGAACACAGATGCAAACATTCTCAACAAAATCTTGCAAACCGCATATAGACCCAAATCAAAGAGATCATCCATTATGACCAAGTTGGATTCATACCAGAGATGCAGGGATGGTTCAATATATGAAAGTCAATAAATATCATAAAACACATAAATGGGCTGAAAACCCAAAACCACACGATCATCTCAATTGATGCAGAAACAGCCTTTGACAAAATGCAGCATCCCTTCATGCTAAAGTCCTAGAGGAAATTGGTTTGGAGGGATCATTCCTCAATGTAATCAAAGCCATATACAAGAAACCCACAGCCAATATCATCCTAAATGGAGAAGAGTCAGAAGCATTCCCCTTCAAGGTAGGAACTCAGCAAGGCTGCCTCCTGTCACCACTCCTCTTCAATATAGAGCTTGAAAGACTTGCTAGGGCCAAAAGGCAAGAAAAGGAAATTAAAGGAGTACTAATTGTTAAAGAGGAGGTCAAGCTATCCCTTTTTGCTGATGATATGATTGTTTAACTAAGGGATGCTAAAAAATCCATCAGAAAGGTCCTAGAAACAATTAAGAGCTTTGTTAAAGTGGCAGGCTACAAAATTAACCTAGAAAAATCAGTAGCTTTTCTTTACACCAACAATAAGCAACTGAAGAAGGAATACAAGGAGACCTTCCCACTCATGATAGCCTCAAAAGCAATAAGATACCTAGGAACAAACCTTACCAAAGACACCAAAGGTCTCTACAACAAAAATTTTAAACCCTTGAAGGAAATTAAAGAAGACATTAGAGGATGGAAAAACCTCCCATGCTCATGGATTGGAAAATTAATATAGTAAAAATGTCCATTATGCCCAAACTCTTGTATAGATTTAATGCAATCCCAATTAAAATCCCCAAGAGTTTCTTCACAGGCTTGGAAAAAAGAGTCTTATGCCCAAACTCTTGTATAGATTTAATGCGATCCCAATTAAAATCCCCAAGAGTTTCTTCACAGGCTTGGAAAAAAGAGTCTTTAATTTCATTTGGAAAAACAAAAGACTCCAAATAGCCAAAACAACCCTGAGTGAAAAGAGCAATACGGGGGGCAGGGGGGGATCTCTATACCAGACTTCAAACTATACTACAGGGCTACAGTCCTAAAAACAGCTTGGTACTGTCACAAAAACAGACCTGCTGACCAATGGAAAAAAAAAACTGAAGATCCAAATTTGAGTACATACAATTTCAGCCATCTCATGTTTGACAAGGGAGCCAAGAAGACAAAATGGAGGAAAGACAGCAACATCAGCAAGTGGTGTTGGCAAAACTGCATCACCACTTGTAGAAGAATGAAATTAAACCCCTACCTCTCACCCTGTACAAAAGTCACCTCCAGATGGATCAAAGACCTCAGCGTGAAACCCCATACTCTGAAGGCGATAGAAGAAAAAGTTAGCAGTAGACTACAAGACATAGGCATAGGAAAAGACTTCCTAAATCACACAGCAGCTGCACAAGAATTGAGGTCGACAATTGACAAATGGGACTTCATTAAACTCAAAAGCTTCTGTACCTAAAAAAAATCAAAGAAGTGAAGAGAAAACCCACAGAGTGGGAGGAAATCTTCACCACAGATACATTTGATTTCCAGCATCTATAAACTACTCAAAAAACAAAGAAGAAAGAAACAAATGACCCACCCAAAAGATGGAGCAAAGAGCTGAACAGCGACTTCACAAGTGTAGAATTAGAGATGGCTGAGAAACATCTTAAAAATATTCAGCATCACTAATAATTAAGGAAATGCAAAGGAAACCACTTTAAGATATCATCTCACTCTGATAAGACTGGCTAGGATCAAGAAAACAAATGATACCAATTGCTGGAGAGGCTGTGGGGAAAGGGGAACACTCATCCACTTCTGGTGGGAATGTAAACTTGTACAGCCACTATTGAAAGCAGTGTGGAGAACCCTTGGAAGACTCAAAATAAGCTTACCACCTGACCCAGTCATACCACTCTTGTGTATATAACCACAAGACTCATCTTACTGCAGAGATACATGCACAGCCATGTTTACTGCAGCTCTGTTCACAATAGCAAAAAGTTGGAATCAACCCAGGTGCCCCTCAACTGACAAGTGGATAGAGAAAATGTGGTACATCTACAAAATGGAGTTATATGCAGCAGTAAAGAAATATGATATCATGAACTTGGGGGTAAATGGATGGAACTAGAAGATATTATATTAAGTGAAGTAACATAGTCCCAGAAAAACAAACAACGAATGGTATCCCTCATCTGTGGATGCTAGCCAATTATCTAGTTGTAAGGATTTCTTGTGCATGGCCTCTTGAGCTTTTGTCCAAGTAGTTGAGAGTGATGTATATTGGAACAACAACAACAACAACAACAACAACAACAACAGCAAAGCCTGCGTCAAAGAACTGACTGAAATGGTGAACTTCTGCTCAAAACAGTCAAGTTCCACATTGAGAATTTTGAGAAAGACAGAGAAAAAGATGAAAAACATGTTTCTCAGAATGCATGAGCTCTGGTGGGGTGGGAGGGTAGGTGGGGAACACGGGTCTAGATTATATTAGTAACATAGTCTTGCACTATATATATTTATATATAATAAAAAAGACAAAAAAGAATTAAATAATGTCATTGAGATGGGGGAAAAGATTATTATAAGCTAAGCATGTCAAAGTTAGAAAACAAATTTCCTGTCTCATTTGCAGATTCTAATTTTAACACTTGTGTGTGTGTGTTTGTGTGTATGTGTGTGAGTGTGTACATATATACAAGAAAGTAGAAGAGGAACATGTAAGGAGAGTAATACTACAATAGGCAGTAGGATGTGGACTGTGTGATGGTAACAGGAGGAATGTGACAGAAGCCAGTGTCACATTTCCTCTCATAGTGGGAATGTTCATACATTTGACCTCAAGTAGGGAATTGGTGATGTAGAGTGAGGGTGGAAATCCATAGTTAGAAGATGAGCAAAAAAAAGTTGAGGAAGACCAATTCTGAGCAAAGTGTACTGCTGTCCTTGTGTGAAAATGCCACATGAACACTATGTATTTCAAATAAGAACTAAACACTAGTATATCATAGTTAAATTCTGCCCCAAACAATAAACCTCTAGAGAGGAAAACTTTAAAAAGACAAAGATACAGGACATGCATGCCAAAACGCAGGAACTGGGGTGGGTTGGGGGAAGTGAAAGGGGAATGTGTATAAATTGAACTGAAAATGATGTATGAAATACACAAAATGCCAATAACAGTATTATATGAATAGTAAAAAAATAAAGAAAAATTAAACAATACTAATATCTAACCCTATGCATGGAAATATTTTTTAAATTGTTAGATCTCCATTTATTCAAAAATTTATATTTAGAACAATAGTCTGGAGGCCAGTATGAAACTTTATTTTTTGTGGTTTTTGAGACAGGGTCTCTCTGTAGCCCGAGCTGGCATGCATCTCACTTGTGTACACCAGGCTGGCCTTGAACTCCTGAGTGTCTCTTCCTCCTGACTGCTGGCATTAAAGACCAGCACCAACATACCCCATAATAAAGCTTTTTTTAAGTGAATTTTTGAGGATATCATACAGGAGTTCGAACATCTTGATCATATTTAGATCCTCTCTCCTATGTGAACTTTCCTCATAGTCTCCTAAATGGAATTCACACATTATGTCATCCGTGTAAAGGCCCATGAAGCCCAGTGTGTGTTCCCAAATGTCCTTAGCTGTGAACTGCAATGTGATCAAGCTATCTATTATGACAAATCTAAAGAAAACCTACTCTCCCTCGCCACCAGCCATCAGTTGCCAATAGTTCATCAGCTAAGGTTGGGGTTTCTGACATATTTACAGAGTTCTATGTTGAATTTTTGTCTGGTTCGAGTTTGCATGCATCTTGTGCATGTTGTCACCATTGCCGGAAATTCATATGAGCAAGTGCCCAGCCATGTGGAAAAATCTGCTTCCTTGTGATCATTCCATCTCTGGCTTTTACAGTCTTTCTGTTTCTTCCTCTGTGATTGTCCCTGAGATTTGTTTGTCAGAAGTTTGATATACATGTCCTACCCAAGGACAAGTCCTATGCAGTTTCTTATCCTCTTCAATTTGGAGAGGTGAGGCCTTCTGAGTCAATTACCAACAGTTGCATGAGGATGTTTTGCTGATGAGAGTGGAGAAATACGTTGATATTAATTCTACCCCTTTTTCACTATGTTCCCTGAGCCTTAGATGTAGAAGTTGCATTACAGATGTGTCACTTTGGAATGGAAATCTCACAGACACTTATTCTCTTCATTCTTCAGTTCAATCTGATGAAGAGCAACAGAAACATTTCACACACAAATCATAATAGAACTGCAACTATCAACGTTTCACATGTTGTTCTTTGCAAGTCTGGAACATTTTCCTTCTAAATCATAAAAGCTTAATTACGCAGTAAGACTTCTGGTCACTCTTGAAATGAGTGGTGATTTTAGAATTCAATTATTTCCCCAGGTTCATGCAAACTTGGATTGAAATGAATAGAAGAATCCCATGTTTAGTTTCAATATGAACAGCATAAATTTTGAGGAAAGAACAATAAAATTAGCATCAGACTACTGTGCCTGTGGAAAGGAGTCAAGTTGTTTACAGATGGCATACCTGAGAAGCATAATGAAATGAAAATATGTGTTGAGGATCAGAGAATTTTGCTAACTCTGGAGTTCACTTGGAGCTTCTGTGGAAGACAGAAGCAGAAAACATGCACAGTGCAGTACCACCCAGGAAACATGCTGCTCCAGAGAAACTTTCCTGTTCATGTTATTTCCCTATAGCCTCTACCTCTTACAATTTAGTCCAATGCAGTCACTGCTAGAATTCTCACTCTAGGGAAAAATCAGAGTAACCTACTGGTGATAAGAATAAATGGTATGTATCCTCCTGACCTACATGATCATTGTACATCCTCCTCTCCTACATGACACATCCTACATAATCCTGTCCTACATGCACATCCTACATCCTCCTGTCCTACATGAAACATCCTACATCCTCTTGTCCTGCATGTACATCCTATATCCTCCTGTCCAACATGTATATCCTAAATCCTCCTGTCCTACATTCACATCCTACATCCTCCTTTCCTACATGCACATCCAATATTCTCCTGTCCTACATGTATATCCTGCATCCTCCTGTCCTATATGAAACATCCTACATCCTCCTGTCCTACATGCACATCCTACATCCTTCTGTCCTACATGCACATCCTACATCCGCCTGCCCTACATGCACATGCTACATCCTCCTGTCCTACATGCACATCCTACATCCTCCTGTCCTACATGCACATCCTACATCCTCCTGTCCTACATGAAACATCCTACGTCCTCCTGTCTTATATGTCACTGGGTTCACAGACAACTGTGCCAATTCTGTGGCTTTAAGAATACATGCTTTCACTGATGCTATATCCATTCGATTGGATAGATAGGGTGGGCTTTTAAATGGAACCCCATGCAGTTTCATTCTCATCAGATTTCCAGGTCTAGAAGGAAGCCTGGCAGTGCAGAGAGCCA
Organism: Rhizomys pruinosus; assembly: GCA_009823505.1. Taxonomy (NCBI): domain Eukaryota; kingdom Metazoa; phylum Chordata; class Mammalia; order Rodentia; family Spalacidae; genus Rhizomys; species Rhizomys pruinosus. The sequence goes on along the minus strand of VZQC01007170.1, from coordinate 1,702,582 downwards.
CCCCCATTATTCAGAATGGTTAGAATCTGGCTTGGACTCCATATAATTAGATTATTGACCCCATATGGTATCTCCTCACTGGAGAGTTTTTAGTGCCACCCTGAGAACCCCTGCACAGTACATGGCATCTTGCCATTTTTTGAACCTTGTTTCAGCTAAGCCAGAAATTTCCTACATCTTTACTTATACAACCATGAAATGGTGTGGTTTTGAATGTGTAATCACTTTCACTTGTGTGTAAATTTCTTTTTGAGGTGGGTCTTTCTGTGAACACAGCTGTCCTGGAACTTGCTCTGTACACCAGGCTGTACCATATCTCACAGAGATTCCCCTTGTCTGTGCTCTGCTTCCTTGGTGTGGGTTTAAAGGCATGTGCCACCATGCCTGGCTTTATTTGACAATTTTATTTGATATCATGTGCTATAATGCAGATTTGCCATATGATTTCACTGGTCTTGAAACAACTGATAGAAACACATCCCAACCTTCACATGCCAGAAAAGGAAATTAATTAGGTACTTTGGGAGTTATATTTTTCTTTTCATGTTTACAGGGAAACAGAAGCCCCTTTAATAAATGGTGGTGTGATTCAGGGTAGTCTATAATTTAAAATTCTTTAAAATGACAACTCTGACTATTGGTTCCATATAGCAAATCCTATGCCAAAACGTAAACTCCTTCAGAATAGGATTAGGCTGCTTTCTGGAACATGAGTCTCTTTCACTAGAAGTGTTCATGGGGACATTAGTCACCTGGTATGAGGGCTGGAAGGAATCACAGTTGGCTAAGAAAATATTCTCTAATACAGCCTCTCAGGCTACAGCTTTCTAGTGGTTCTGTCTCAGTTCTCCCATGGTTGAATGATTCCAATAGATGCTCAAATAAATTGCACTGTCCTTATGATATGCTCCTCAATTTCTTGAATTTAAAAATATTAATAAATATTAATTAATTTGGAAACAGGTGGGGGTAGCTCACCAGGCAAGAACTTGTAAAAACTTGGGTTCAGATCCCCAATACCCATGTAGAAGTGAGGTATAAACATCTAGAATCTGGTGCTGTAGGGACAGAGACAGATGGATTGCAGGGGCTTCCTAGTCATCAGCTTTACTCCAGGTTCAGTGAGAGACCCTGTCTCAAGGGACCACTGTGCAAAGAGTTAGAGGAGGGCCCCAATGTACTTCTTTAGCTTCTACATGCATACATGGAAGCATGGCATTCTACCCACTTGTGCACAAGCTACACACATACACTATACACACGGTGACACACATGCCATTATACACAGTCTCACACACATTTAAAAAATTACTTTGCCTGGATAATAGCATTTTTGTGGTTGCTCCCTCTCTCCATTTTAGCATTTATCATGGAGAAATATATGTGGGGTATAGTTTGGCAAATATTAACACATCTACATACAACATTACAGACAGACTGCCCAGCCCTGCCACTTGGTAGATCTGTGGTCTGGAAAAAATCATACCTCCTCATATTCACATTGCTCCTCTGCAAATTTTACAGAATGACAAGTATGCACTTCCCCCACAGAGCTGTGCATCTTATAATATAGCCATGAGGTACTTAGCACAAGACACAACCCTTCTTTTTTGCTTTTCTTTGTTTATTGGTCTTTTTGAGACAGAGTCTCTTTTTAGTCCCAGTTGGCCTGGATCTTGCTATATAGGCCAGGCTGGCCTTGAACTCATAGAGATCCGCCTGCCTCTGCCTCACTTGTGCTGCGATTAAAGGCATGTGCCACGTTGCCCAGAGACATCACCTCTAATGTTTTAATTACTAACTGATCTGCACTGGCTGCATGTGATGGTTTGTAATATTCACCTAGGTTGTCTCCTCTCAGCAAGTCTGCCACCTTTTTCACATGATAAGTTGGTGCAACTGCAATGTGACCAAGCCACCTATTGTCACATGTCTAAAGAAAACCAACCCTCCCCAGCAGTCATCAGTTGCCAACAGTGCATCAGCTAATGTTGGGATTTCTTACACATTTCCCCAGTTCTATGTTGAATTTTTGTCTGGTTTGAGCTTGCATGCATCTTGTGCTGGTGTCACCACTGCTGTAAATTCATATGAGCAAGTTCCCAGACACTTTGAGAACTCTGCTTCTTTGTTATCATCCCACCCCTGCCTCTTACAGTCTTTCTGTTCCTTCTTCTGTGATTGTCCCTGAGACTTGGGTGTCAGAAGTGTGATACATGTGTCCTACCTAATGACAAGTCCTATGCAGTCTCTCTTCCTCTGCAATTTGGAGAGTTGAGGCCTTCTGTGTCAATTCTTAACTTTTGGATAAAGATGATTTGCTGGTGAGAGTGGAGAAATACATTGATATTAATTCTACCCCTTTTTCACTATGTTCCCTGAGCCTTAGATGTAGAAGTTGCATTGTAGATGTGTCACTTAGGGATGGGCATGTCACTACACTTATTATCTGCATTTGACAGTACAGTCTGCTGAAGAGCAAGCAGACACATTTCACACACAAACCATAACAGAAGCGCAACGATCAATGCTTCACATAGTGCTCTTTGCACGTCTGCAACATTTTCTTTCTTAATCATAAAAACTTAAATCTGCAGTAAGACTTCTGGTATCTCTTGTAATAAGTGGTGATTTTAAAATTTAACTATTTCTAGAGATTTGTATAAACTTGGATTGAAATGTATAGAAGAAACCCACATGTAGTTTCAATATGAACAACATAAATTTTGGGGAAAAACAATAAAATTAGCATCAGACTACTGTACCTGTGGGTAGGAGTCATTATGTTTACAGATGGCATACCTGAGAAGCATATTGAAATGGAAATATGTGTTGAGGATCACAGAATTTTGCTAATCCTGGAGGTCACTTGGAGCTTCTGTGGAAGACAGAAGCAGAAAACATGCACAGTGCAATTCCACCCAGGAAGCATGCTGCTCCAGACAAACTTTCCTGTACGTGTTCTTTCCCTACAGCCTCTCCGTCTTACAATCTAGTTCAATGCAGTCACTGCTAGGATTTTTACTCTAGGCAAAGTCAGAGTAACCTCCTGGTGATATGAGCAAATGCTATGCATCCTCCAGTCCTACATACACATCCTACATCTTCCTGTCCTACATGTACATCCTACATCCTCCTGTCCTACCTGACACATCCTACATCCTCCTTTCCTACATGCATATCCTACATCCTCCTGGCCTACATGACACATCCTACATCCTCCTGTCCTACATGCACATCCTACATCCTCCTGTCCTACATGAAGCATCCTACATCCTTCAGTCCTACCTGCACATCCTACATCCTCCTGTCCTACGTGGCACATCCTACATCCTCATGTCTTACGTGGCACTGGGTTCAAAGACAGCTGTGGAAGTTCAGTTGGCTTTGAGAACACATACCTTCACTGATGCTATATCCTCTTGATTGGCTATATAGGGTGGGCTTGTAAATAGAGCTCAATGCAGTTTCATTCTTATCAGAGTTCCAGCTCTAGAAGGAAGTCTGACAGTGCAGACAGCCACCTCCATCCTTCAGCTTGGTTATGAATCTGGCCTTGCCCTCCTCTGAACTATGTTATTGATGCCACCTGCTCTCTCCTCACAGGAGAATTTTTAGTGCTAGCCTGCCAACCCCAGCACAATACATGGCACCTTGCCATTGTTTGAACCTTGTTTCAGCTAAGCCAGAAATTTCCTACATCTTTATGTATACAACCATGAAGTCACGGGGTTTTGAATCTATAATCATTTTCACACATACTTGTAAAGTTCTTTTTGAGTAAAGTTCTCTCTGTAATCAAAGTTGGCCTGTTACTTGCTATGTACACCAGGCTGTACTTTACCTCACAAAAATTCCCTCTGTCTGTTCTCTGCTTCCTTAGCATTGGGATTAAAGGCATGTGCCACCACATCTGGCTTTATTTGAAACGTTTATTTGATACCATGTGCTGTATGCAGAGTTGCCATATGATTTCACTGATCTTGACACAACTGATAGAAACAGATCCCAATATTGGCATGCCAGTAAATGAAATTAATTAGTTACTTTTGGAATTATATATTTCTTTTCATGTTTACAGGGAAACAGAAGTCCCTTTAATAAATGGTGAAGTGATTCAGGGTAGCCAATAATTTAAAATTCCTTGAAATGACAAGAACTCTGACTATTGGTTCCATAGATCAAAGCCTCAGCCAAAATTTCAACTCATTCAGAATAGGATTAGGCTGCTTGCTAGATGGTGTCTATCACTAGAAATGTTCATTAAATAGTCACCTGGTATGAGGGCTGGCAGGAATCCAAGTTGGCTAGGAAAATATTCTCTAATATAGGCTCCCAGCCTAAAGCTCTCTAGTGGTTCTGTCTCAGTTCTGGCATGGTTGAATTAATCCAATAGATGCTCACATGAATTTCACTGTCCTTATCATATGCTCCTGAATTTCCTAAATTTCAAAATATTAATTAATTTACAAACAAGTGGGGGCAACTCACCAGGTCAAAGCATTTAAAAACTTGGGTTCAGATCCCCAATACTCATGTAGAAGTGAGATGTAAACATCTAGAATTTGTTGCTGTAGAGACAGAGACAGGAGGATTGAAGGGACTTATTAGTCACAAGCTTAACTCCAGGTTCACTGAGAGACCCTGTTTCAAGGGAATACTGTGCAGAGATAGAGAAGGACACCAATGTTCCTTGTTAGCCTCTATGTGCATCACAGAAGCATAGTGTACTACCCACTTGTACATAAGCTATACACACACACTATACACACAGTGACACACATGCCATTTTAACCAATCTCACATGTACACAGACACACCACATTTAAAAATTAATTTGCCTTGATAATAGCATTTTTGAGGTTATCTCTGTCCGTTTTACCACTTATCATGGAGAAATATATTCTGGGTATACTCTGGCAAATATTAACACATCTACATAAATCAATACAGCCTCACTACCCAGCCCTGCCACTTGGTAGATCTGTGGTCTGGAAAAATTCATATCCTCCTCATATTCATATTGCTCCTCTGCAAATTTCACAGTATGACAAGTATGCACCTCTCTCACAGAGCTGTCAATCATATAATATAGCTATGGGGTACTTAGCACAAGACACAATACTGCCTTTTTTTTCTTTCTTTTTTTTTTTTTTTGGTCTTTTTGAGGCAGGGTCTCTCTTTAGTCGCAGTAGGCCTGGAGCTTGCTATGTAGACCAGACTGGCCTTGAACTGATAGAGATCAGCATGCCTCTGCTTCCCACGTGCTGGGAATTTCAGCCAGGCAGATTGTTTAATAATTGAATTATTGCCTTCTGTGGCTGTGGAGGAAGAGTCACACTGCTAGCTGGTATAAAAGGTGGTCCTGTTGCCACTGTGAGACTTGAGTGCACAAATCTTAGATCTGGTATTTCCCCCAATCCCAACTGGAATTGCCAAGTGACTGTCCAAGTGCAACCACAACTGTTATTCCAGAGCACAAGGCAAGGCCATCACCAATCCTTAGAAACAATCTAGAGAAACTGGCTGGCAGGAAGCAGAGTGAGTACAATTCTCAGCAGGGTACTGACTGGGTTGTTGTCTAACCAGCTTTTGGAGAACTTTCAGAATAGAAAGGGAAGTGTTAGTTAGACTTCCAATATATAACCAAAATTGAAAGCCTGAAACATAGACAAATCAACACTGCATAAACAAGGAGAAAAAAAAATCTGAAGGCATCTGAAGGAAGCAAGAAAAGAAAGCTTTCCAGACAGTGAAGAAACATTTGGGATTCACATCAGAATACAAACAGAAAGAAAACCACATGCCGAGGGCACAACGAAGGAACAACATCGGAAAAGTGTAGAATAATTCCCCACCAAGCTCTACCACACCTGTGGGAGATTCCTATGGTATGATATCCCTCAATGTAGCCTAGGACACAGATCTTAGAGGAATAATTGGACATATTCAATGAAATCAAAGAATATAAAAACAAGTCAGAGAATTAAGGAGAGAAAATGGAAAACTGAAGAAGGACCTAGAGGGAGAGAATGACAAACTTTGGAAAGAAGTAAAGGGAGAAAATGACAAATGCCAGAAAGAACTAGAGGGAGAGAATGAAAAACTCTGGAAGGAAGTGGAAACACTAAAAAGATTCCATGCTGAAATAAAAAAAGGAAACCAACCAGCAAAGCAATGAGCTACAAGAAGAGACTGAGAAGCTCTAAAGGGAAGTGGAAATACTAATGAAACCACAAGATGAAATGAAAAAGGAAATCAAACACTCATGCAATCAAGAGGAAAGAAAGGGCGAAAACATCAGAAATAGAATGGAGGAAGCAAAACAAAGAATATCCGACCTGGACGATAACACAGAACAACTAAAAAGCTCAGGTAAAGATTATGAAAAATTTAAAAATACACAAGAGTGGAACCACCAGGAAATGTGGGACATTATGAAAAGATCAAATATCCACATCATAGGAATAGAGGAAGAAGAAGAATCCCAAGAAAATTTTATTGATCAGATCTTCAAGAGAATAATAGATGAAAATTTTCCCAAACTAGAAAAAGACAAATCCATACGAATACAAGAGGCATATAGAACTCAAAGCAGACAAGATCTGAAAAGAAACTCCCCACACCATATCATATTTAAAATACTAGATACCCAAAACAAAGACAAAATTCTGAAAGCCATAAGAGAACAACAACAAGTTACATACAAGTGGAAACCCATCAGAATTACAACTGACTTTTCAGTGCAAACTATGAAAGCAAGAAGTACGTGGGCCAAAGCATTCCTGGCATTAAAGGATTATAGATGCCAACCCAGGTTACTACACCCAGCAAAAATGTCGATTATGCTTGAAGGAGAGAGAAAAATCTTCTGTGACATAAACAAGATCATAAAATACATGTCTGGAAAACCAAGCCTTCAGAGAATAATTGAAGCAATTCAAAGGACAGAAGAGAGGAGCAACTAACATTCTATGAAAGAGACCACATACTGGGACACAGAAAAAAAAACTCAAAGCATCTGGAAAGAGAAATTAATAAAAACATAACTGCAGAAGTAGAAACCTAGACCAAAAATGCAAATGGATAATAAGGTGAAAGAAAGGAACACACATTTTTCATTACAACATTAAATATTAATGGACTAAACTCCCAAATCAACAGACTTATACTGAGAGAATGAATTAGGAAACAGAACCCATGTACATGCTGTTTACAAGAAACCCATCTCAATCGCAAGGCTAGGCACCAACTTAAGGTAACAGGATGGGGAAAAATATTCCAAGCAAATGGTACCAAAAAGAAAGCTGGAGTTGCTGCTTTAATATCAGACAAAACAGACTTCAAAGTAAAAGGAATCAGAAGAGACAAAGAGGGCCGTTACATCTTTATGAAAGGAACAATTAACCATAAAGATTTCACCCTCATGATATATGCACCAAACTCTGGTGCACCAAACTTTATAAAGAAAATTCTCCCCAGAGGGACCGCGCTCGGGTGAGCAGGGTCGCGTTTCCCTCTGCTCTGGTCCCGGCTGGACTTGTGGGCGGGAACCGGGGTCGCAGGGGAGACGCCATAACGCGCCAGGCCAGGTAAACAGCTCCTCAGCTCTAGGCGGGGTCTGGCGGGGGGCAGCTGGGAGAGGGTCTCGCTGTGAACCCGTCTACGGGGTCCCCGGCCCAGAGGGACCGCGCTCGGGTGAGCAGGGTCGCGTTTCCCTCTGCTCTGGTCCCGGCTGGACTTGTGGGCGGGAACCGGGGTCGCAGGGGAGACGCCATAACGCGCCAGGCCAGGTA
>VZQC01007170.1:1642345-1683615 GCA_009823505.1 Rhizomys pruinosus | reverse complement strand
TTCTCATCCACCTGTGCCCCTTTCCTAAGCCTAGGGAACAATCTGTGGAAGAGGGGGCATGGTAGAATGTAAGGGCTGCGATTGGGGTGAATGGTGAAACTACAGCAATGTAGTCTGGACACTCATTTGATCAACTTGATTGAACATACAACCCGTCACCCCCTGCTGGATGGTGGGGCTGTGGGGGTTTGGGCACAACATCCTGCAAATTGGTTTCATATGAAGGATGCTTGTACTCATGGATCATCACTTATAGCTAAAAAATGAAAAAAAAAAACTGAGAGAAAGATGCAGGACAGTTATGGCAAAATGCATGATCTGTGATGGGGTGGGGGTAGGGGAGGAAGGGAAAGGGAAATATTCCTGATCTGAATTGGAAAATGATGTACGAAATGCACAAAGCACCAATAAAAAAAAGACTTGGGTTAGAGTAGACCAAACACTCCTGGAATAATATACTTATTTCCTTTGCCCTGCAATGCCTGCCAGAACTGGAAGTTAAGATCTCACATGCTTTCGCCATAGGAAATTAAAATGTAACTCACCCAGAAACCTCTTTGTGCAATATTAGCCCTCATAGTATCAGAAGGTGCTATGGAAACTGCCAGGGGAGAAAAAAATTAAGTGGTCCCACCAAGGTGTAACTGCTCCAAAACACAAATGTGTCCATTTTAGCAAAATATCTCTACTAGTGCAATAGTAGCGATTTTAATTTAAAGTAAACAACAACTCTCTAATTGATCTTAAGACTGGCTCAACAATAGAGCATCTATTGGCCTGGTTCTATGAAATTAGCCAGCTTTCCCTGGATAGAGAGGTCACAATCTCTAGTGGAAAACCCACTGCAACCAATTTGCAAACCAATGTAATATATTCGTATATTCTAAATACTTATCTTTAAAAACACAGATAAACATAGCTTTCACCACTCCTCAGAGAACCTTATTTTTTCTACAGATTGAGGCTATTACAAAGTTCCAGTACTGACAAAAATACAGATAATATACCATGTCAAGGCTTAGCTCCAATTGATATATTGATAATGGAATCACTATCCGTAAGTTTCAAGGAACATTGTAGAATATAGGGAGACCAATATTGGAAGATCGGGGCACTAGAGGCTAGTCAATTGTAGACATGACATGGAAGCTGTGCCCATGAAATCTGAACAATATGTTTGCTTAAGCAAGATCTGAATAATGGCAATGGCAATCACATGTGAATACAGATCGGAGAAATTTCACAAGGTCCTGCCTCTGTAGAAAGAGCTACAGGCATATATAACAATAATCAGAGAAGAGTTTGTGAAGTTGTAAAAGAGTAGGAGGAACTTGAGGGGAATAAGATGGTGCAAGTAGGGCCAGAAATGATGTAAATACAATGCTCATTCATAAAGTTCTCAAAAATAAATTAATAAGTATGTTTTCACATATTTCACAGTGAGATTATGAATATTAAATAGTAGAAAATAACCCAAAGCATATGTGGAGCACTCTTATCAGTTACTTCTTAAATAAAAAGATGTGAAAAAGAAAAAAAAAGATGTAGAAAGGAGACCAAAGACCTATATTACAGGTGTATCAGTATTTATTTCCCTTTAATTGTTTAAGAATTTCATGAACACATATAATGCGTTCTGATCATATCCAGTGTTCACTGTCTCTCTCTTCCAATTCCTCTCCTATCCCAAAAACTTTACCTCTCAGCTTCATATATTCTCATTTTTAAACACAGAGTCCACATGTACTGCTAGTATGTGATGGATGGAAGACCATCTACTGCAGCATGGATAGCTTCTCAGTGGCCTCATCGCTGAAGGAAAGTTACTCAACACCAACAGCAGCCATCAATAGTTTATAGCTCCTTAGCAGGACATGGACATCATGAGCCCCTCTACCATTTAGCTGGGATTTTGGGTGAGTGGCATCATTGTGTGCAGCTTTCCTACATGCCATCATAGCTGTTGTGAGTTCATGCGTGGAATGACCTATTCAATGTTCATCAAATACCCCTTCATTGCTGTTATACATTACCTCTGGTTCTTACAATATTCTCCATCTTCCATGTGATATGTAAGCCTTGGGAGGAGTGGATGCACTAGAGATGTTCAATTAGAACTGAGAGTTCTACCATCTCTTATGCTCAGCATGTTGACCAGTGATGGGTCTTTCCCTTAAATACTAGCTTTTCTGATAAGGGTGGAGAAGCACTATTTCAGTATAATCATCAGTCATTGGGAGTCATTTAACACTTAGCACGTAGCAGAATAACAGTATTAGTTTCAATCTTAGGATCTATGACCAAGCTAGTCGTGGGTTTTTGCACCAGTTAATGGAATAATGCATGGATTCTGCCTTGTGGACTGTGCCTTAAATTCAATCAGAAAGTGGTTGGTCTCCCCCATAACATTCATGCCACTAGTGCACTAATGGGCACAGCTTGCCAAACCAGTTGGTGTTTTAGCACATAGAGTCCACACCCAGGTAAGAATGTTGGTGTCATTCCTCCTCTGGTAGCATGCATGGAAACTTTCAACACTATGAAAGCTAGCCAGTAGAATGAAGCTCCAGGTTACTACCAGCTCAGTTTCTCCACGTTCTTTAATTCAATTATGTGGTGTGTTCACCAATTGATTCTTATTACCAAGTTCTTCAGGAGAACTAAAAGCAATGACAATCACCTGTATTGTCTGTGGAGCCTACCAGCCCCCTGACCAGCATCTCACAAGGAGGTAAGCCATATCAGGCACCAGCTTTTTATTTGATAATTTATGTCATTTGGTAGGGGGAGGAGCTTTGTTCCCCATTATTGGGTAACTCCATTTAAATTCATTTTATTTACATATATACAATTTGTATATTAGTAAGAATCTACCATGATAGGTTTCCATAGAGATTTTCAAATATCTTTCCTGTTAGATACTCTTCATTCTCTCTCCTCTAACCAGCCCTCTCAATATCTCCCATTCAATAAAACCTGTTGCAGTATTCCCCTTTTCCTTTTCATACTACCTACATTCTATTCTCTTCACTCCAAATACTCCCCATGTCACTTACTGGTTTCCTGATTTCTAAACACACACATGTAAAAATTCAAAAATTGCATCCATATTTGAGCCAGACCATGCAGCATTTGTGTATCTATGTCTCACTTCACACAGAATTATTTCATGCTCCATTCATTTCCCAATGAATTTTATAAGTTCATTTTCCCCTAAAGCAGAATAGTATTCCATTGTGTATGTGTGTCACTCTTTCATGATCCGTTCCTCAGGTGATGGGCATCTAAACGTTTTGCATTTCCTGGCTATAGTGAATAGAGTAGCCATGAACTTGGGTGAGCAAGTATCTCTGTAGTAATGTGTATAGTGCTTTGGGTATATTGCAGGAGCTGTGTAGCTGGGTCAACAGTTGAGCTATTTCTAGATTTTTGAGGAGCTTCTGTGCAGATTTCCACAGAGACTGTTCTAATGTACACTCCAACAGGCAGTGAATAAATATTCCCTTTCCTCAACATACACACCAGGCTCTGTGGTTATTTTATTTTTATCTTAGGCATTCTCACTGTTGTAAGAAATCTCAGTTTATTTTGTATTTTTCTGCTGGTTAAGGGTGTTTAATGTTTAAAAATATTTGTTATCCATTTGCATTTCCTTGTGTATGTGTGTGGGTTGTGTTTGTTTGTGTGTGTGTGTGTGTGTGTGTGTGTGTGTGTGGTTTGTGTTTGTGTTATTGCTGTATGTGTATTGGATCTTTTCTCCAGGTTATGCATGTGGATATCTGAGGATATCTTGGAAGAGTCTGATTTCTGCTTCCATTACATGAGTTCTGTGGATCAAACACAGGCTGTCAGGATTGGCAGCAAGTGCTTTTTTTTCCCAGTAAACCATCTTGAGAATCCTTACATTTAAGACTTTTTATTACAATCCCAAATGGATAATATCAGAATAAAGTAGACAAAAGAGTTTCTTATTAAAAAATATCAAAATTAGTCATTTCGTACTATTGCATAAATATATAATACATATTAACTGATCAGTTATTGACACTTTTTTCTTTCTTTCTTTCTTTATTGATGTTTTGTGTATTTCGTACATCATTTTTCATTTCTGTTCAGGCATATTCCCTTATCCCTTCCCCCCACCCCATTCCATCCCAGATCATGCATTCTGCCATAACTGTCCTGCATCTTTTTCAGTCTTTTTTAGGCTTAGGAAATTCACACTTTCCTCCATTAATTTCATATTACTTTAAAATATGGATATATACTCGCCACCCATATACAGTAATTACAGAGTCTGAAAATAATTGGTGGGTGGATTCTAGAGCCCGTTGAGAGAGTCACATTATAACAAAATAGTTGCTTTTAGATAAATAAAAATATAACCATAATGTCATTCAGCTTGACTTTTGTCTGGGGAATTTGGTGTTCGCATCCACAAATGAGGGAAACCATTCTCCATTTGTCTCTCTGGGACTGTTACTTCACTCAGCATAATGGCTTCTAGATACATCCATTTACTTGCAAAGTTCATAATACCATCTTTCTTTACCGTTGAATAGTACTCCTTGGTGTAGATGTACCATATTTTGGTCATCTACTCATCTGTTTAGGGGCATATGGGTTGGTTCCAGCTCTTTGCTATTGTGAAGAGAGCTACAATAAACATGGATGTGCGTGTATCTTTGTGGTAGGATGAGTCTCTGGGGTATATTCCCAGGAGTGGTATGACTGGGTCAGGTGGTAAGCTCATTCTGAGTCTTTTAAGGGTTCTCCACACTGCTTTCCATAGTGGTTGTATAAGCTTACATTCCCACCAGAAGTGGATGAGTCTTCCCTTTTCCCCACAACCCCTCCACCATCTGTTGTCTCTTTTTTTTTCTTGAACTTAGCTAGCTGTACTGGAGTGAGATGATATCTGAGAGTGGTTTTAATTTGCATTTCCTTAATTATTAATGATGGTGAACACTTTTTAAGGTGTATATCAGCCATCTTTAATTCTTCACTTGTCAAGACTCTGTTTAGCTGTTTACTCCATCTTTTGAGTAGGTAATTTTTCTTCTTCTTTGTTTTTTTGTTTTTTTTAGTAGTTTATATATTCTTGACATTAATGCTCTGTCAGATGTGACACTGGTAAAGATTTCTTCCCACTCTGTGGGTTTTCTCTTCACCTCCTTGATTGTTTCTTTCACTGTAAAGAAGCTTTTGAGTTTTATGAGGTCCCATTTGTCAACTGTTGACCTTATTTCCTGTGTGGCTGCTGTCTGATTTAGAAAGTCATTTCCTAAACCTATATCTTGTAGGTTGTTGCCAACTTTTTCTTTTATGACCTTCAGGGTTTCAGGCTTCACGTTGGGATCTTTGATCCACTTGGAGTTTATTTTTGTACAGGGTGAGAGGTAGGAGTTTAATTTTGTTCTTCTACAGATGATGATCCAATTTTGTGGGGGTGGAGCTAGCCTCACTCCACGCAGCACAAGACCAGAATGTGCCCTTCTGGGCAGCAGACTTCAGTTATCGACTTTATTTGTGGTTAAATACAGGGTAGAGAAAAAGAATTATTTTCCTCTTCTACTTCTGAATCCTGTTGAATGAAAAGTTATTTGAAAATAGACATTTATTGATATTTTAATGTAATCACATACCTAAGAAAATTTAAGCTAAGCTGTAATTAAAGTAAAAAGAAAATTACAAGGCTGGAGAGAAAAGCACAGAGGTTTAAAACACATGCTGCTTTTTGAGAAGAATGTAGTTTGGTTCCCAGCACCTAATTCTGTCAGCTAATTACTCCATGTAACTGTAGGACCAGGGGGGCCAGTGCCCTCTTCTGGCTTCCAACAGTATACACATGGATGCAAATAAAATAAATGTCAAAAATTAAATAATTATACTAATGTGATTAAAATGCCCCTGATTTTATTGAATATAGTTTAAAAAAGTAAAACAAAGGTACTTAAACAAGCAGAAAAAGAGTATCTTCCTGGATATAAAGACATCATATTGGAAAGACTTCATTTTATCATGATTTAGTGTAATTATGTCATTTTATTACCTCGAATGTCAGAAACTATCTTGATCATGCTATTTTCTCAATGAATACTTGGTCACTGTGATAGTATTTATAGTCCACATGAGAGAACATAGAATCATCTGGGAGAAAAGTCTCTGGGCATGTCTGTGGGGGATTTTCTTGATTATGTTAATTGAGATGGGATGACCTACCCACTGTGGATGACACCACTCTCTGGCTGGGATCATGGATGTTATAAATGGAGAAAGGGTGCTGACCAGCAGGATGCATCCATCACTGTCTGCTTCCTGATTGTTGATGTGTGGTGAATATTTCTTCACATTTTTACTTCCTTGAATTCCCTCCCATGATGGACTGTACCTTTGAGCTGTGAGCCATATCTGACATTTACTCACTTTAGTTGCTTTGCCAGGGTATTTTATCATAATGATGAAGAAAGTAATACGACGCTTAGGTGTACTAACATAAGCAAGAATTCACATAAGTGGAAGGTAGTAGAAGATGTAGGGCTATATTTCCTTCTCCAAAATTAATATGTTAAAATAGAAATTCCAAGATTATGATCTAGAGATTATGGGTATTTATTATGATGTGAAATCTCCACCTTCATTTTGAAGGTTATTGCCCACAATGAACAAGAATTCAGGGGGATTTGTATGTTCCACTGCCACATGAGGACATGGCTATGGGGTACCATTCCTGAGGTGGACAGAATTCATTGTATCTGAATCCTTAGATTGAACTTTACAGTCACCAGAACTGGAAGTAATAACTTTACACTTCAATGAATCACCCACTCTAAGCTGTTTGTTCATAACATCTTGAATGTACTAAGGTTGTCTATATTGCTTTCATGCACAATCGTATCTCATGAATAGGAAAGATGAATAAGAATAATTTATTTCTTTTGCAGTAAAGGTGATTGATATTTTAAACTAGAAACATTGTCAGACACTAATCATCTATAATTGCATCTGTAACAACAACCAATTCAAAAACTGTAAAGCTCTCACCACAATGTTGGGAAATGGACTTTCAATAAGATTGACTAAAGCTGGGTCATGTTTCCATTTGTCCATCAGATATGGAGCAGTGTATTAAGTGTCCAGATGACCAGTATGCCAACACAGAGAGGAACCACTGCCTCCAGAGAGCTGTGACCTATCTGACTTATGAAGACTCCTTGGGCCTTGCACTTGCCTGCATGGCTGTGTGTTTCTCTGTACTCACAGCTCTAGTTCTTGGGGTCTTTGTGAAGCACCGAGACACTCCCATTGTGAAGGCCAATAACTTCAGTCTCAACTACATCCTGCTACTCTCCCTCACCTTCTGTTTTCTCTGCTCCTTGCTTTTCATTGGCCATCCCATCATAGCCACCTGAATCCTGCAGCAGACCACATTTGGAGTTGCATTCACAATGGCTATTTCTACTGTCTTGGCCAAAACTCTTACTGTGGTTCTGGCCTCCAAGGTCACTGTTCCAGGAAGAAGGATGAGGTGCTTTCTGGTCTCAGATGCACCTACCTACATCATTCCCATCTGCACCCTGATCCAGCTTATTCTCTGTGGAGTCTGGATGTTAACTTCTCCTCCTTTTATTGACACAGATGCACATTCTGAGCTTGGCCACATCACCATTGTGCGTAACAAAGGCTCTGTCACTCTCTTCTATTGTTTCCTGGGATAACTGGGCTTCCTGGCCTTGGCAACCTTCACTGTGGCTTTCATGGCCAGAAACCTGCCTGCCACATTCAATGAAGCCAAGTTCCTGACATTCAGCATGCTGGTGTTCTGCAGTGTCTGGGTCACCTTCCTCCCTGTCTACCACAGCACCAAGGGGAAGGTCATGGTGGCTGTGGAGGTCTTCTCCATCTTGGCCTCCAGTGCAGGGCTAATGGGGTGCATCTTTGGCCCAAAGTGCTACATCATTTTGCTGAGACCAGATACAAATTTTCTTAAAAAGTTCAGGGAGAAATAACCTTCATGATTTCACATAGATGATATTCATTCATTTTAACTAATTTTCTAGTAGCACATAACCACAGAATATCAAGTTACAATATAAAGTGTGTCTTCATCCTCTGGGGATTCTGTTCTCTTTAACGTTGTTTGTTTGGCCTTTGAAGCCCATTGTTTTTCTCCATAACTTCTGTGGTACTTCCACTTAGCAAGACCCTGCTATTGCTCATTACTGGATAGAGGAAACATTTTATCCTCTAAAATACAAAAAAATGTTCATAATAAATGCAGAGATGGTTTTGTTCAGACAACCTGATGAAAAGGTGATCTTGTTTGCAGTTGAGTACTGAGAGGAAATGCAGAATGCTGTGTGGGAAATAAACTAAGGTGAGCAGCTGAAAGGAAAAGCATCCCTCATACTGGGGAATTACAGCAGAATCCTGAGAGACTAATAGAAATTGGACATGGGGAACTGAGGATTGAGAAGTGGGCCTGGTAAAGAGTGAGGAAGAAGAATATTACAAGAGCCCTGAGTTAGACTCTCTTTGTCAATGTGCACTGAAGATGCCTGAGGGTCTGTGAACAATAGAGGATGGATGGGGTGTGAGCAGAGATGACTGGGATTCAGTTTGTGCATCAAGAAGATCCTTGACCTTTACATGTAAGATAAGGAATGGCTTCTAAAAGAAAGGAAACACACATGTGAAAATGATCTCAGTGAAGAAGTTTGAAGCTTAGTCACCTGGTGACCATCAAAGTCTTTCTACTCTATAAAATTTCCCTTGAAAGAAACTCTGTTTTTCAGTAAATCTTTATTAAAATAAGGAAGAATAGAAATGGTTTTTGCCCAGAAGCATATTGTAGATGTTTCTGGGCATCAGGATCAGAAAATGCCACTCATTGTCCAACATTCAAAAGTTAGACGCTTGCTTTTTCATATGAGAGTGCTGAAGTGGTGGGACCATTAATGCATGGGTGCTGCTTCCATTTCTACACCATTGTTTTCCCACAAAGCTCTGTTTTCATATCTCACCAGAGTCTGTATCTTCAGTTATGAGGAAAATCAAACTAAAATGATCTACACTGAGGTGCCTGGAGAGATGGCTCAGCTATTAAGAGTGCTTGTTTCTCTTGCAGACATTCCAGGTTTAGCTCCTAGCAACTGCATGACAGGTCACAACCAACTGAATCTCCACTTAAAGAATCAAGCACCCACTTCTAACCTCTGTGAACAATACACACATATGGAGCACAAACTTACATGCAGGCATTCGAAATACACATAAAATAAAAGCAAAATATCCATTTAAGACCCACCATAAGATTATGTTATCCCAGAGTCAAAGATAGCAATTAAAGACAACAAAATGTGCATAAGCATATCAGAGGGAAAGATCCCATGCTGAGTTCCAGTGTCAGTACAAACTACATCATCTGCTTCAGAAAACAGTATACAGCTGCTTCAGTCCCTGAAAGGAGATCTATCATATGATACCATACCTTTCCCGGGATCATCCTGAAGTCACCATAAGTCATACATAAATCAGGAAACCATAGAGACACTTGTGCATCCATGTTCATTGTTGCGTGATTTAGAATATTCAAGATTTGGAACCTTATTACATTCCCAATAACAGATGAATGAACAAAAATATATCCGAAAACTTTGTCGCTTTGTTTTACTTATGGTTTCACAAGGACTCATGATTGCTGTGCAGTGAACTTTTAGAATTTTATTTATATCAATTTTTAAATTGTATATTTGAGTATGATTGTTTTGGCTGCATGTCTGTAAATGCACTAATGTTATGCAAAGTGTGCAGTGATCAAAAGAGACCACTGGATCCCCTGAGCTGGAGTTATGGACAGATGTCAGCTGCCATGTGGGAGCTGGGAATTCAACCTTGTTCCCCTGGAGAATAGCAGTTTCTCAACTACTGAGGCATCTCTCCAGGCCCCATCCTTAGAATTGTAAAAGTTTCATTTAACAAGTTGTCTTTCTTAAAGATGTACACAGAGATCTTAACTCAATCACAGACAACCATTTTATAACTTTTAAATACATAACTCCTACTAGGTTTGGTAGCACATGTGCCTTTAATCCCAGCACTTGGGAGGCAAAAGCAGGCCAACATCTGTGAGTTCAAGACCATTCTTGTCTACAAAGTGAGGTCCAGGCCAGTTGGTGCTTCAGGCAACCCCTGTCTCAAAAAGACGAAAAAATACCTCCTACCGATATCATAAATGATAGTAGCCAAGAAGTTTAACATATAGACCATTGCTTCCAGTCTTCCAAGACATATAAGAATTTAAGTAATGGTACCACAGACGTTTCCTATGGTACAATAGATCACCCCACACTCATGCACCAAATGGATTCCATGGGGATTCAATTGAAAAAGAGAGAGCATATGAAACTGGGAGGTAGAACTTGGTTTAAAGGAAGATGAGGAATTGGAGAGAAGGAAATTGGATGTGGACTGTCTTGTAATGCATTATATGTATACATGAATATTAAGTAAATAATTTTATAAAGGTAAATAAAAAAGTTTTACACATTTCAAAAAAATTAAATTGTGTCATTGGCTGGTATGGGTGGAAAAGAGATTATCAAAGGCTAAGCAAGTCACACTTAGAAAACAAATTTCTCGTCTGTTATTTGCAGATTCTAATTTTTACACTGTGTGTGTATGTTTGTGTGTGTTTGTGTGTGTACATGCATACAAAAGTAGCAGAGAATCATGTGAAGAGTGTAATGGGTCTAAAGGCAGTGGGAGAGGAGACTGTGTGATGGTAACAGGAGGGATGTAACAGAAGCCAGTGTCACATTTCCTCTCATAGTGGGAATGTACATACATATAACATGAAGTTAGGATGGGAATCCAAAGTAAGAAAATGAGCAAAAAAGTAGGGTGAGAAAGAGCAATTCTGAGAAAGGGCCCTGCTGTCCTTGTATGCAAATGCCACAATAACACTCACTATTTCAAATAGGAACTAGATGAAAAACAATTTTCAAAAATAAAACTACTAGTACCTAACCCTATGCAATAAAATATATTTTTTAATTAATAGGTCTCCATTTATTAAAAATTTATATTCAGAGCTATAGTACACAGGGCAGTATGAAACTTTCTTTTTGGTTTTTGAGACAGGGTGTGTCTGTCATCTGAGCTGGCCTGAAACTCACTGTGTACACCAGGCTGGCCTTGAACTCCTGAGTGCCTTTCTCTCCTGAGTGCTGTCATTAAAGGCCAGCACCAACATAGCCACCAATAAAGTTTTTTTTAAAGTTAATTTTTGAGGATATCATATAGGAGTTTATTCATCTTGATCATATTTAGATCCTCCTCCTTTCTGAACTTCCCTCATAGTCCTCCCAGTGATTTCACACATTTTGTCATCCATTTTAAGGCCCATTAAAAGCAGTGTGTGATCCCAAATGTCCTTAGCTGTGAACTGCCATGTGATCAAGGAATCTATTGTCACATGTGTAAGGAAAACCAACTCTCCCTCACCAGCAGTCATCAGTTGCCAACAGTTCATCAGCTCATTTTGGGAATTTTTACACATTTCCCAATTCTATGTTGAATTTTTGTCTGGTTTGAGCTTGCATGCACATGTGCATGCTGTCACCATTGCTGACAATTCATATGAGCAAGTTCCCAGCTACCTGGAGAACTCTGCTCTCTTGTGATCATCCCACCCCTGGCTCTTACACTCATTCTGTTACTTCTTCTGTGATTGTCCCTGAGACTCGGATGTCAGATGTTGGATATATGTGTCTTACCCAAGGACAAGAGCTATGCAGTCTCTTATCCTCTGCAATTTGGAGAGTTGAGGCCATCTGAGTCAATTACCAACTGTTGTATGAGAATATTTTGGTGATGAGAGTGTAGAAATGCATTGGTAGTCATTTTACCCTTTGTTTCACTATGATCCCTGAGCCTTAGATGTAGAAGTTCCATTGTAGATGTGTCACTTTGGGATGGACATCTCACAGACACTTATTCTCTGCATTTGACAGTAAAATCTGTTGAAGAGCAAACAGACACATTTCACGCACAAATCATAACAGAAGCACAACTATCAACATTTCACATGGTGCTCTTTGTAGGTCTGTAACATTTTCATTCTAAATCATAAAAGCTTAAACATACAGTAAGACTTTTGGTCTCTCTTGTATTAAGTGGTGATTTAGAATTCAGTTATTTCCCCAGGTTCGTGCAAACTTGGATTGAAATGAATAGAAGAAGCCTACATGTAGTTTCAATACGAACAGCATAAAACTTGAGGAAAGAACAATAAAATTAGCATCATACTGTGACTGTAGATAGGAGTCAAGCTGTTTATAGATAGCATACCTGAGAAGCATATTGAAATGAAAGCATGTGTTGAAGATCACAGAATTTTGCTAACTCTGGAGGTCACTTGGATCTTCTCTGGAAGACAGAAGTAGAAGACATGAGTAGTGCAATACCACCTAGGAAGAATGCTGCTCCAAACAATCTTTCCTATAGCCTCTACTTCTTACAGTGTAGTCCAATGCAATCACTGCTAGGATTTCACTCTATGCAAAAAACAGAATAACCTACTGGTGATATGAGCAAACGGTATGCATCCCTTTGCCCTACATGTCACATCCTGCATCCTCCTGTCCTATGTTGCATGTCCTACATTCTCCTGTCCTACATGGTACATCCTGCATCTTTATGTCCCACATGCACATCCTACATCCTCCTGTCCTACATGCACATTCTACATTCTCCTGTCCTACATGATACATCCTGCAACTTTATGTCCCACATGCACATCCTACATCCTCCTGTCCTACATGCACATTCTACATCCTCCTGTCCTACATGCACATCCTACGCCCTTCTGTCCTACACGCACATTCTACATCCTCCTGTCCTACATATACTTCCTGCATCCTCCTGTCTTACATGCACATCCTACACCCTCCTGTCCTACATGCACATCCTACATCCTCATGTCCTACATGAAACATCCTACATTCTCCTGTCCAACAGGGAACTTCCAACCTCCTCCTGTCCTATATGACACTGGGTTCTTAGACAACTGTGCCAATTCAGTTGGTTTTGAGAACACATACCTTCACTGACACCATGTCCCCTTAGTTGGATATATAGGGTGGGCTTCTAAATGGAGCCCCATTCAGATTCATTCCATTAGAGGTCCATCTCTAGAAGAAAGCCTGGCAGTGCAGACAGACTTGCCCATCCTTCAGCATGCTTATGAATCTGGCCTTGCTCTCCAGAGAACTAGATTGTTGACCCCACATGGTCTGTCCTCATTGGAGAATTTTTAGTGCCACCCTGAGGACCCCTGCAGAGTACATGGCACCTTGCCATTTTTTAACCTTGTTTCAGCCAAGCCAGAAATGTCTTATATCTTTACTTATACAACTATAGATTGGTGTAGTTTTAAATGGTGCAATCACTTTCACTTCTTTGCAAAGTTCTTTACCAGATGAGTCTCTCTGTGATCACAACTGGCCTAGAACTTGCTATGTACACCAGGCTAGACTCTATCTCACAGAGTTTTACCCTGTCTGTGCTCTGCTTCCTTAGTGTTGGGACTAAAGTTATGTCTCACCATGCCTGGCTTTATTTGAAACTTTTATTTGATATCATGTGATGTAGTGCAGAGTTGCCATATGATTTCACTGGTCTTGACACAATTGATAGAAACAGATCCCAACCTTGATATGCCAGTAAAGGAAATTAATTAGGTACTCTTGGAGTTATATATTTCTTTTCATGTTTACAGGTTAACAGAAGTCTGTTTAATAAAGGGTGGAGTGCTTCAGGGTTGCTTATAATTTAAAATTCCTTGAAATGACAACAACTCTGACTGTTGGTTCCATAGAGCAAAACCCATGCCAAACTTCAACTCCTTCAGAATAGGATTAGGCTGCTTTCTAGATCGTGAATGTCTATTAATGGAAGTGTTCATAGGGACATAAGATAGTCACCTGGTGGGAGGCCTGGAAAGGATCCCAGTTGGCTAGGAAAATATTCTCTAATACCACCTCCCAGCCTACAGCTCTCTAGTGGTTCTGTCTCAGTTCTCCCATGGTTGAATGATTCCAAAAGATGCTCACACCAATTTCACTGTCCTTATCATATGCTCCTCAATTTCCTGAATTTCAAAATATTAATTTATTTGGAAAAAGATGAGGGCAGCTCAGCAGATAAGAGCATGTAAAAACGTGGATTCAGATCCCCAATACTCATGTAGAAGTGAGGTGTATATATCCAGAATCTGGTGATATAGGAACAGAGACAGGAGGATTGAAGGGGCTTGTTAGTCACCAGCTTAAATCCAGGTTCAGTGAGAGACTCTGTTTGAAGGGAATACTGTGCAGAGTGATAGAGGAGGACACCAATGTTCTTCTTTAGCCTCTATGTTCATACACAGGAGCATAGCATCCTACCCACTTGTGCATAAGCTACACACATACACTGTACACACAGTGACACACATGCCATTATAGACAGTCACACTTACTTAAAAATTACTTTTCCTAGCTGAGTGTTGTGGTACATGCCTTTAATCCCAGCACTTGGGAGGCAGAGGTAGCCAGATCTTTGTGAATCCAAGGCCAGCTTGGTCTACAGAGCGAGCTCCAGGCCAGCTGGGACTAAAAGGGAGACTGTCTCAAAAATACCAAAAAATTTACTTTTTCTCCATAATGGAATTTTCGAGGTTGTTCCCTCTCTCCTTTTTACCATTTATCACAGAGAAATATATATTGGCAAATATTAATTCATGTACATACAACAATACAGCCTCACTGCCCAGCCCTGCCACTTGGTAGATCTGTGGTTAGGAAAAATTCATACCTCCTCATATTCACATTGCTCCTCTGCAACTTTCACAGAAAGTAGGCACATCCCTCACAGAGGTGTCAATCATATAATAAATCCATGGAGTACTTAGCACAAGACATAACAATTTTTCGGGGGTGGAGCTTTTTGAGACAGGGTTTTCCTTTAATCTGTCCCCTCACAGAGATCTGCCTGTCTCTGCTTCCCATGTGCTGGGATTAAAGACATGTGCCACCATGTCCAGCCACAACAATTCTAAAGAACAAATTACTAATTGTTCAGCACTGGCTGGGTGTGATGGTTTGTATTGTTCACCTGGGTTGTCTCCTTTCAGCAAGTCTGTCACCTTTTTCCCATGATAAGGTGATGTAACTTTATTAATTACTGACATTTTTTAAATAACATGTAACTTAGCTGGACACGATGGCACAGACATTTAATCGTAGGCCTCAGGAGGAGGCAGAGGCAGGTGGATCTCTGTGAGATCCAGTCCTGCCTCATGTATATATTGAGTCCAGGCCATCTTGGATTATAGTGTCTCAAAACCCAAACCAAAACAGCAACCCCCCAAGAAAAAAACCCAAAATTCAAATCCAATGAATCCCCCAAAAGAAAAGTTTGTTGTTCCACATGTTTTTTTAACATTTCCATCAATCAAATTGTTTTATACATTGGACTATGATAATTGCTAATGGAAAGAAAAGATTCCAATAAAAATTTTTATTGAATTCTTGCACTTTTAATACAGAAACTCTCAATCAATCTTGATCACCTTTATAACCCCTTCCTCATTCATGCCAACTACAGTCCCCCCATCGGGATTCATGCATTCTGTCATTTGTGCTAAGGCATGTTGTGCCAAATTAGTGTCCACCCACCTTCCTCAAGGCATGTTCATCCAAGGAGGCCTAATCAGCCTCTCCAGCGATCCTCATTTTATGAAGATCAGCTCTTTCTCAGGCAACAGTAATCAGCTGCCAATGATCCTTCAGGTAAGATTGAGGTCTGATACCCATTTCCCCAGTTCCATGCTGGGTTTCTATCTGCTTGCATTTGCATCGCTTTGTACATGCTGATACCATTACTATATGTTCCTATGTGCAGGGTCCTAGGAGCTAGTAGGATTCTAATTCCATGTGGTCATGCAGCACCTCCCTGGCTCTTCTAATCTTTCCTCCACCTCTTCTGAAATGGTTCTTAAGCCCTGGGTGAGTGATGCTTAACCTTGGAGTGCTGTCCAAGGACCCACATACAGCAAATTCCGAATCTCCCCTCTTTGGCCATTTATGACCTTTTTGTTCCAGGTCCTCTGCTGAAGAGGGAGCTTCCTTAATGAGAGTTGAGAGATTAATTAGTCTCTGCTTGGCCTCTTGTTCTATGTGGTGTGAGCCTTAGACGCTGAGGTTGCATTGTGGATTTTCCCATTAGGCAATTCACAGTAGATGTCTGAGGGATAAATGATTTCTTCTTTGAAATGGGCTTATCAAACAGGGAAGCTGTGTACTTAGTGGGATGAGCTGATGCTGAGGCCCGACTGTGCAGTGAATTTCCCCACAGCACTGACATTTGTGATGCTGGTGTTTCCATGGAAGGTGCATGGGACTTTGGGTGGGCAGAGACATATAAAAGGCCCATCACATGAGGCTGGGCCTTCTTGCCCCATTCTACCAGCAAGGGCAAAGGGGGCAGTCTTTCTAGGCAGCCATGCTGAACTGGGGACCAGGCCACTGACTTGGCTTGATTGAGTTTACACTTTCCCATCATTACTCTGTAGGCAATCTCAATACATTCTGCTTCAGTCTGAGATGGGAGAGTTCTTTCCCTTGCTTTGCTTAGCAAAGCGGAACAGTAAGCTTGCAGAGACTGGCGGGGTTGTGAGGTGCTCCATGCCTGGCTGTGAGGCTAAGGGTGCGCCCACCCCTGAGAGGAAAATTCCTCTACTACAATGTCAGTGTGTGAGCAGCTGTGGTACTCTGTAATAGTCTTTGGTGAAAAACAAGATTCTTTATGAGTGATGACTGGGCTATTTCCTATAAATATAAGGATTTACTTTTTGCACTTACTAAGATGTTACATTAGTCTTTCCTTATGAGATAGTCTTGTGAATTTGTACTAAGCTAACCAACAGCACATTTGTCCTGTCTAACACTGTTTCTTTCTTTTCTTTTTTTGGGGGGTCTTTTCGAGACAGGGTCTCCCTGTAGCCCCAGCTGTCCTGGAACTCACTCTGTAGACCAGGATGGCCTTGAACTCACAAAGATCTGCCTGCCTGCAGCATTGTTTCTTGTTATGAAGCCTTCATTATGCACATGGAATAATGAAGATATATGTGTAATTTTTCATTAATTGTTAGACTAACATGATTCCCTCTATTTTTAAAAAAAATTTAGTGTAGTTTTGTGAATTTCATACATCATTTTTTTCAATCCAATTTAGGCTCATTTCTTTTTCCATGTCCCCCAGCCCACCCAAGGTCATGCATTTTGCCATACCTGCCTTGTATCTTTTTCTGAGATTTTAAAAAGTTTTTTCAAAGCAGAGGACTATATTTTGGGAGAGAACATTACTGTTCCAGTCAGTTCTTTCTCCCAGTTGTTGGTTGTTGTTGTTCCCTCCAATTGCTATTACTTCAAAAAAATGAATGCATATATATATATATATATATATATATCACCTATACTAAAATTATGTTATCTGCAAAGAAACTATATATTATTTCCAAATCATATTTCAGGACTGACATTTTTCCCTTTTAAATTTATATTACTCTAAAATATGCCTAAATACCCTCCACCCATTTTCCAAGATTACAAAGTCTGAAAATAAGTGGTAGGTTAACTCTAGAGTCTGATAAGGGATTCACATTATAAGAGGCATTTTCGTCAGAAAAAGAGGAATATAACCTTAAAGTTAAGTTTGCCCTACAATGAGGTACTTAGTGCTAGCATCCACAAATGAGGGATACCATTCATCATTTGTTTTACTGGGACTGTGTTACTTCACTTAGCATAACATCCTCTAGTTCCATCCCTTTACCTGCAAGGTTCATGATGCCATCTTTATTTGTCTGTGCATATAATTCCATTTTGTAGATGTACCACCTTTCCTGTATCCAATTCTTGGTAGAAGTCCACTTGGGCTGTTTCTAGCTCTTCACTATTGTGAAAAGAGCTACAATAAACATGGGTGCCCATATATGTCTTCAGTAGGCTGAGTCTTGTGGGTATATACCCAGGAGTGGTATGCTGGGTCAGGTTGTAGGCTCATTTTGAGTCTTTTAAGGGTTCTCCATATTGTTTTCCATAGTGGTTGTACGAGTTTACATTCCCACCAGCAGTGAATGAGAGCTCCTCTTTCCCCACAACCACCCCAGCATTTGATATCATTTGTTTTCTTGATCTTAGGCAGTCTAATAGGAGTGAGATGATATCTTAAAATGGTTTTAATTTGCATTTTCTGAATTATTAGTGATGTTGAACACTATTTACTATTTTTCTCATCCATCTTTATTTCCTCACTTGTGAAGACTCTGTTCAGCTCTTTACTCCATCTTTTGAGTGAGTCATTTATTTTCTGACTTCTTTATTTTTTGAGTAGTTTACATATTCTGAATGTTAATGCTCTGTCAGATGTACCAGCAGCGAAGGTTTCCTCCCACTCTGTGGGTGTTCTCTTCACTGATTGTTTCTTTAGCTGTACAGAAGCTTTTGAGTTTAATGTGGTACCACTTGTCAATTGTCAACCTTATATTATGCACAGCTGCTGTCTGATTTAGGAAGCGTTTTCCTGCACCTATGTCTTGGTAGTGGCTGCCACCCTTTTCTTCTATCACCTTCAGAGTTTCAGGTTTAGGATTGAAGCCTCTGATCAATTTGGATTTGATTTTTGTACAGGGTGAGACATAAGGTTTTATTTCTATTCTTCTACAAGTGGTGATCCAGTTTTGCCAACATCATTTGCTAAGATGCTCTTTCCTCCATTGAGACTTCTTGTCCTCTTTGTCAAATATGAGGTGGCTGAAATTGTGCGTGTTCAAGTTTGGATCTTCAATATTGTTCCATTGGTCTACAGGTCTGTTTTCTGTCAGTACCAGGCTGTTGTTATCACTATAGCCTTGTAGTATTGTTTGAAGTCTAGTATAGTGATTCCCCTGTCTTGCTCTTTTTGCTCAGCATTGCTTTGGCTATTTGGAGTCTTTTGTTTTTCCATATGAATTTTTGGGATTTTTTCCCAAGCCTGTGAAGAAACTCATGGGGATTATAATTGGGATTGTATTGAATCTGTATATTAACTTGGGTAGAGTGGACATTTTAACTATATTAATTTTTCCAATCCATTAGCATGGGAGGTCTTTTCCATCATCCGATGCCTTCTTCAATCTCCTTAAGAGGTTTAAAATTTTTGTTGTAGAGATCTTTGATGTGCTTGCTTAGGTATGTTCCTAGGAATATTATTTTTTGTTTTTGAGGATATTGTGAGTGAGAATGTCTCCTTGTATTCCTTCTTCAGTTGCTTGTTGTTGGTGGAAAGAAAGGCTACTGGTTTTTTAGGTTAATTTTTTATGCCACCACTTTATGGAAACTTTTAAACATTTTACATTTCATCCTGAGATTTCTTCAGTATTTCCACTTCCTTTTGGAATTTCTCATTCCCTTCTTGTAGCTCCTTGCTTCAGTGGCTGGTTTCCTTTTTCATTTAAGTGTGGGATTATTTGATTTCTTTGAGTATGCATACTTCTTCTAAGGTCTGTGTCCTGGGTTACCTACAGGGAGATCTCATTGTTGGAATCTTCTATAGGGTTGATACAGTTTGTTTTAGAATTATTGCTTTTCCCATGTTGGTCTTTCCTTGTATTTTTGTCATGTGGGTTCTGTTATTTATATTCTGACATGAATTTCAGATGGTTCCTTGCTGTGTTGAAGGTTTGCTTTGCTTGTTTCTTTCAGACCCCTTCATTGTTTTCTCCTTATTTATGGAGGCTTGTCTGGTCTAGGTTTTAGGCTTTCACTGATGGTTCTATATTGAAATGTCTAACTCACACTTCCCTTTTTGTTCTGAAGGCTCTCCCCAAACTGCGTAGGTAACAACCAGGTCATTATTCTGCAGGCAGTTCCTCCAGGTTGCTTGTTGTGCTTGGTATTCCAGGACTGAAGTTGTGTCAGGTTTGTTGTCTTTCATTGCCTTGCCTCCCCTAATAACTTCTATTGGGAGGGAATTTTTCTTCCTTGGTCCACACACTGGTAGCCTGGCCCTTGGCTGGCTGGGTAACTCCATCCGCATGCTGCATACATCTGGTCAATAATCCACCAGGCTAAAGTTCCAGGCCACTACGCACACGTTCCTATGGCTTTAGCTCACCTGTGCTCTGGAGAGCATAGCTGAAGTGACTTATCTCTGGATGTGCTTTTTGCTCTGCTGGTTTTTGTTCTCCTTTTGTTCTTGTATTTCCTCACTATGCTTCTATTCCTCTCTTTTGGATTGGGATTATATATTTGGTTCCACTGTATGTTGGGGGTATGTGATTTGTCTTTTGATTGTACAGGATCTTACAGTTAAAAGATTGGCCTGAGTCTCAGATGAGACTTTGGACTATAGACTTTTGAACAGTATTGAAACTGGTAAAGAGTATGAAACATTTTAACCTTGGACAAAATTCACTTTGTGTTTTATATGTTCATGAATCTATGGAGGTCAGAAAGTGGAATATGGTGGTTTAAATAGGCTTCAAGTAGTCAAACATTCTGCCCCCAGATAGTGGCACTGTTTTGGGAGATCTTAGAAGGTGTGGCCATGCTGGAGGAGGTATGTCATTACTGCAGGCTTAGAGAGTACAAAAAGCCTTGCTAGTTTCCAGTTGCTCTCTCTGCTTCCTGTGCTCACAAGAAAATGTGAACCCCAGCTTTCCATTTAAACTCCTGCCACCATACCTCCCCACTACGATGAACTCTAATTCTCTGAACCATCAATTATAATCACAAATATTCTTTACCTTTCATGAGTTCCCTTGGTCATGATGGTTCTATCACAGCAACAAAAAATGACTAATACGTCACAAGTTGTTATTAATATTTGTTTTCCTCCTAATTTTTATTAGATTTCCAGTGGTAAATTTGGAATTAGATGTACACAAATGCTCTCTATATTTCCCTATATCGTATAATATTACCTGTGACATTTCCTTGCCTATAAAATAATTTGACTCAAAAAAAGACTGGGTTTTGCCTCCTTTAATCAACAGTATACAGTCCAATAAAAAACAGTTCAAGTGGATTAATAGACCTTTACAACTTGGTTGATGTCTATGGGTATTTAGTACAACTACGTTTTAAAAATTATTGATCAAAATATAAAAGTCTAAAAATCAAGAGATACTTTCCTATTCATGGTGGTAATACAAAAAAGGGGAGGGCAATATGGCTCATTTGGGATGCAGCTTATGGAGAACTCTCTACTCTAAACCATTTGTCAATTTTTCAATTTCAGAATGGAAAATGACAACTCCAATCCTTTCATAACTGTGGGAAAAAGGCTTGCTTGTATGTTCCCAAAAGCAGAGACACACCCAACCTGGGGACCTGTGAGAGGTGTTTGTTCTTGGACAGTAGAAAGGGACCAGAGGCCACCAGCAAAGAGATTGATTCATCTAGACATGAAAAAAAAATGGGAAAAATCTGAGAAAAGACCATTTTACAGGGAACCAACACACAGGGTGCTACATAGGTGTTCCTGCTGTCATCTCTCTGAGTTCAGAGTCAATTATTATGACAGTGGTTCTTTATGGGACATGCTTGACTGCTTCCTTTGACCAAAGGTCATAAGATCTGTTGGAGGGATATCCTTTATCGCCAAAAATTAATTAAAGAGAATACCACTGCCAGGTAAAATTTTCTTTTTTTTTTTTAATTAGTTTTTATTGATGCTTTGTGCATTTCATACATTTTTTCCAATTTAGTTCAGGCTTATTTCCCTTTCCCTCCCCCCCCCACCCCCACCCCATCCCAGATCATGCATTCTGCCATAACTGTCCTGCATCTTTCTCTCAGTTTTTTTTTTTCATTTTTAGCTATAAGTGATAATCCATGAGTACAAGCATCCTTCATGCAAAACCTATCTGCAGGCTGTTGTGCTCAAACACCTACAGCCCCACCATCCAGTGGGGGGTGACAGGTTGTTTGTTCAATCAAGTTGATCAAATGAGTGTCCAGACTACATTGCTGTTGTTTCACCATTCACCCCAATCGCAGCCCTTACATTCTACCACGCCCCCTCTTCCGCAGGTTGTTCCCTAGGCTTAGAAAAGGGGCACAGGTGGATGAGAGGTAAAACAGTCCACTCTCTCTGGAGCTGTTGTCTTTAAACATTAATGGTTAAATAAAGCATATTAGTGAAGTGGAACTTTGGTACTAGTAAGCAAGTTAATTTATCTCTACACACCATAACACTGCTGTATCAACAATGAAGCTTGCTCTCAACTACTGTGATATTACTGGCTTAAGAAAGTAAAAGTAAGTTGGTGGTTGACAGGAAGAAAGAAAGAAATGACATTAAGAATACAAAGTGTTATCTCAGGTGCCGATCCCATGTAGATACTCAAAAATCAAAAATAAAATATAAAGCATAGCAAGGTAATACTCTTCTTCCTAGCTGCCCTCCCTATGGAACAATTTGAGATATAGCAAAAGGCAAGAAAACAAACAATCATAAGACTTTTAAAAATATAACTGTATACAAACTAAGCTACAGATTCACTTTAGAGGACAATATTAGATGCTTCACCATAAAGGCTTCAATGGCAAGTTTATTTCCCAGCCTGTCCAGAGGCACCCAGGAAACACTGTTACTTTGTGATGAATATACTCATCAACAATCCTACATGTTTCTTCACATTTTCTTTTTTTAATATGTTTAAAATTTTATTTATTTTTGTATGGGTATGAATGTACTGTCTGCATGTAGGTATGTGCATCCGTGTCATGCAATGCCTCAGATGTCACAAGAGGGCGTCGGATTTCCCTGGAACTGGAGTTAAAGACAGTTCTCAGCCAATATTTGGGTGCTGGGTATCGAACCTGGGTCCTCTGCAAGAGCAGTCAGTGCTCTTATCCTCTAGGCTATCTCTCCAGCCCCTGTCTCTTCACATTTTCAAAGTTGCAACATAGGTTTCCCTACAGAAAACCTGGCAAAAGAAAAGACTTTTTTATCTTACTTCATATATCAGAAATGCCACAACTTTTAAGTAGCGCAGTTGAACCATTATCAAACTCAAGATGGACAAACAGATCTAAACTGTAACCAGTCAGCTCAAATAAGACAAAAATCCATTATGCATCAATTCGATTGCACCAAAGTAACAATGTATAAGAGAAACAAACATCAAGAATCTCAGCTTTAAAAAATGCAAGGTGTCACTGGTTAGGTTTCAGATGTGTGAGATCTTTTCCTCTCAGTGAAGTCCAAGTTCAGAATCTTCTGGGAAAATACCTATATGAGCTACATGTTGAAATTACATTCTAATATGGTCATTGGATTTATTTTAATTAGAATAAAACTTTATACAAGTGAAATGATACAAATGCATTTTCATGAAGTGCTAATTAGCTATAAAAGTTAACTATGTATTTTGGGGAAGAAAATCCTACGTACCTGAAACACATTTGGCAGTGGAATCTAATAACCAAAAGAATGCCTCAGCATCACACTAAACAACTATAACATGTTCCCTCTTAGAATTACTCACTTTTATTTACTCAACTAACATTTGTAACAATGTGTTTTCACCGAATAGTGATTAAAAGACTATGAGACTAATCATGAAAACTGGCATAAAATCATACATGTATAAAAATTAAAGTCCCAACACTTTTTTCATGAAGAATTTGAGTTTAATGAGGTCCCATTTGTCAATTGTCGATCTTATTTCTTGTGCAGCTGCTGTCTGGTTTAGGAAGTCTTTTCCTATGCCTATGTCTTGTAATCTGCTGCCAAATTTTTGTTCTATCACCTCCAGAGTTTTGGGTTTCACGTTGAGGTCTCTGATCTATCTGGAATTGACTTTTGTACTAGGCGAGAAGTAGGGCTTTAATTTCCTTCTTCTATAGGTGGTGATCCAGTTTTGCCAATATCATTTACTGACGATGCTGTCTTTCCTCCATTGTGTCCTCTTGCCCCTTGTCAAATATGAGGTGGCTGAAATTGTATGTGCTCAGGTTTGGATATTCAGTTTTATTCCATTGGTCAACTGGTCTGTTTTTGTGCCAATATCAAGCTGTTTATATGAGTATATCCCTGTAGTAGAGCTTGATGTCTGGTATAGAGACCCCCCCCCCGTATTGCTCTTTTTGCTCAGGGTTGCTTTGTCTATTGGGAGTCTTTTGTTTTTCCAAATGAAATTGAGGATTTTTTTTCCAAGCCTGTGAAGAAGCTCTTGGGCATATTGATTGGGATTGCATTAAATCTGTACATGAGTTTGGGTAGAATGGACGTTTTTATTATATTTATTTTCCCATATCCAGAACCTTCCCACACCCACTGAATATCTGAATATCTCTCTCTCTCTCTCTCTCTCTCTCTCTCTCTCTCTCTCTCTCTCTGTTTCTTTTCAATGTATATTGTAAAATTTTCTCACCTGGCTCTCTGGTTTCCTCTTTCAATTTTAAGTTTCAAGGACAGATAAACCCAGGAAGGCTATTCAAAAGTTCTCCCAGAAGATGAAGATGAAGGAACCTGGCTAGTTAGAAGGAATCCTGACCACTTGGCAAACACTCACAGCCTGAGCAGGATTGGGGCAAGGCTCAAGTAGGGACTAGAAGGGCTGGCCTCTTATACCCAGCAGGGAAGCCTGAGCCTTGGAGGGGTGTTAGGGACCAGAGATGGTGGCCCCTAGGGGAGGGGTTGAGTGGGCCATGGAAAAGCCTCCCTATCTTCTTATTCTCTGAAACTTAGCCAGCTGTGGCCTTCAGTATACATCTCCCTCTCTTTTTTTTAAATTTTTTTTAAATTTTTTATTTATTTCTGTATGTGTATGAATGTACTGTTTGCGTGCCGGTCTGTGCACCCGTGTCGTGCAATGCTGCGGAGGTCAGAAGAGGGTGTCAGATTCCCCTGGAACTGGAGTTCTCCTGGAATTGGAGTTTCAGACGGTTCTCAGCCGCCATGTGGGTGCTGGGGATCGAACCCGGGTCCTCTGTAAGAGCGGTCGGCGCTCTTAACTGCTGGGCCATCTCTCCAGCCCCCATCTCCCTCTCTTGTATAGGGAAGATTTGCTCCTTAAAGTTGAAGGTGCATCGTATTTTCTCCACCCCTCTTCCACTACATCCCTTGAGCCATAGGTGTAGAGTTCCCACTGGAGACATGTCATGTAGGGGTGGGAGTCTCTCAGAAGTATATTTTCTGTGTGGGACCACGTGTGGAACTCTTTAGTACTCTCCATCTGTTGCCGAAAGGAATTTCTTGGATGTAAACTCCTCTGTAAATATAAGGATCCATGTACAGGATATGATACAACATTTCATTTGTCTAGAGTTAGGGCACAGATGTGGTTTTCTGTTGGATCTATGAATTACAGTGCCATCCATGACTTCACTCACATTGACAAGGCTTGAATCTAATTAGATAGCAATTGCTTACACCCTGATAACATGGCTACTGCTGCACCAGTACAGGTAGTTTGTTGTGAGAGCTTCAGGCCTGGTTCGTAGCATTTGTTGATCTCCTCCAAGAGCAGCTTGGATAGAATCCTCTAGAATTATGAGAGCCCTTCTGCAGGGAAAAGCCTTCCAGATCACTTCATTCTCCAGTATTCCAAGTCTTGGGCTCAAATTAGATACTGTCTTCAGTGACAGGGTCTTATCTTTTTGTTCAGGGAGGTAACCAATGGTTCCTACCATGTGGCAGTGAACATCTTTCATCACAGCACTTGAGAGGCAGAGGCAGTCAGATCTCTATGAGCTCAAATCCAGTGGGATCTACATAGGTAATTCCAGGCCAGCTGGGATTACAGGGAGTCCCTGTCTCAAGAAAACAAACAAACAAAAATAAATGATTTTATTTCCTTATTTATTTAGATAGAGTCTCTAATAACCCCAGGCTGGCCTCGAGATCACAGAGATCCTTCGGGTTCATCCTCCTAATTGCTGGAATTAAAGGCATGCACTAACATGTCCAATATCCTTTTATTTTTTTCTTTATATGTACAATTTAACTATTAGTCTTTAGGGGCTGGAGAGATGGCACAGCAGTTAAGAGCACTGACTACTCTTACAGAGGACCCGGGCTGGATTCCCAGTACTCATGTGGTGGCTAAGAACCATTTTTACGCCAGGTGTGTTGGTGTACACCTTTAATCCTAGCACTTGGGAGGCAGAGGCAGGCATATCTCGGTGAGTTCATGGCCAGCTTGGTCTACAGAGTGAGTTCCAGGCCAGCAGGGGATACAGTGAGACCGTGTCTCAAAAAAAATTATTCTTTAAGGAAAACACAGTATATTTCATCATATTTACTCATGTTGGAGAGAATTTTACTGTGGGGCGGGGACAGGTGTCCCCACACCCACCCACCTACGTAGGGTCTTGCCCTGCCTCTGCCACTTTGGACTCTTGTAGTTAGAATGTAATTCTCTCAAGGTGACTTTGACATGTTCAAAGGAGGGGGAATGCCATCACAGTG
This sequence comes from Rhizomys pruinosus, assembly GCA_009823505.1. Classification (NCBI taxonomy): domain Eukaryota; kingdom Metazoa; phylum Chordata; class Mammalia; order Rodentia; family Spalacidae; genus Rhizomys; species Rhizomys pruinosus. Next base: position 1,657,110 of record VZQC01007170.1, on the reverse strand, counting down.
TGAAAGAAAGAATAGACTGCATCAAAGAGCTGACTGAAACAATGAACTTCTGGTCAAAACAGTCAACTTCCACATGGAGAATTTTGAGAAAGACTGAAAGAGAGAGATGAAAAGCATGTTTGGCAGAATAAATGAGCTCTGGTGGGGTCGGGGAATAGGGTGTGGGACACGGGTCTTAATTTGATAATCTTGTAATATATTTTCTTATATATATGAAAGAATAAATGGGGTGTCTGTGTTTACAGCTTATTTGCAAGCTAATGCTCATATAAGGTCATTAGATGGAAGGGCTCTATCATGTGTAAATCATGCTGAATGGGACAGCCTTCATCTGACCAGTTCAGTCAGCTCCATCTAACCAGGTGAATAAACTCCAATATACCTTGTTCTTCACCTGAAGAAGACTGATTACTCATTAAATGGTATATTGATGTTTTGGAGATGATGAGTGACTTAATCATTCTTATTGCATGTAAAAGATATTGTAAAAGTTATGAAATGTTTCGGAGTTATTTTTATTCCTTCTCAAGACAAAACAGGCTCTGGAGAAGGAGGAATTCTGACTCATAAGAATAAAGGGTCCCAAAGTGGGAAAACACAGAGAGATGAAGAGACTGATGTTTGCCAGCATCCAACTTGGTTCATATAAAATAGCAATGATAGCACATAAGATGGAGAATATAATATAAAAAGCCAGAAATGTGCACACAAGGGCCAGGATGCTGCGGGTGGCTCTGGACTCAGGGAGGCTCTGCAGAAAATGTGAGACCTTCGGATGTGTTGAACCTGTTGCTTGTGTCTGTGCAGGGTGACAATCATGGAGCTGTTGGACCACATGATGAACACAGAAAACAAAACCTCAGGGAACAGGATTAGTGCTGCATACAATGAGTCTTTAAAAGTATTATGACATTTAATGGCGCAGAATTCAAAATCTCTTTTTTCTGTCCTGTTTTTGCTGTTCATTTCAATAAGGTCATGAAGAGGAAAAATTTAATTTATCACCACGTACGTGATCCAGCAGAAACAAATGGAGTGTCCAACATACCTTGGATATTTGACTTTAAGTTCTTTCCTGCATAAGTTCTTGGGGCTGATGGTGATGGCCTGAAAAACACTCAGAAGTCAGGTGGTAGCAATGGACACACTCCTGCCAACTCTTTCAACACACAAAAAGAGTTTGCATACCCAATCATTGAAGAACTGTTTCCATCCAAATGCTGCCACAGTCTGTGGCACTCCTCTAAAGAGCATGGTCAAGGTGTTGGCTATGAGCAGATGGGTGAAAATTAGATCTGTGTCCCTCAGTATGGATTTATGTATTGCAATTTCTAAATAGTAGGAGAGAAGTGAGAAGTTTCCCAGAATCCCCACTGGAGTCGGAGAGAGTAGTATGATTCCCATCGCCAAATTTATGTATTCCATCCTGACATCTGCTGTATCTGCATTCAAATTACAGAAGCAGTGTAGTTCTCTGCTCAGAACAAATATCTAAAATATATTTGTAGCCACCATTGTGATATTGACATGCAGTTCTGCAATCTTCTTGGGAGGCTGATGGGAGAGTGGCTTGACACCTTCAGTATGATGTTATCCTGAGCCCAGTGGCAAGATTCTGTAAAGAATGTATTTGTTTACCTAGTGAGATATCCTAATTCATCAGATGATCCTGCTGAAGGATGAAGTCTGAGTAGGTGTCTCTGTGATGACATTATTAAGTATGAGATGTTGCAGCCTGGGAGGAACAGTGAAGAGTGAAAGAAAATGGAGTCAAAGCCTCATGCAACATTGACAGATGAAAGGACAATCTGCTCATACCACGAACAAATGATTTTTAAGTGAATTTAAGATTGAAGTCTTAAGAGAAATAAGGACAATTTCATTTTATAATATGTATGTCTGTGGTATTTCAGAAGAAAGTGCTGGTCATTCTTTATCACACATGACCCATGTTATTGAACTGACAAGTTAGGAAGAGGAAATTAAGAGTTAATGTCACCAAATATCATCCATGCCATACAATCTTGTGCATGCATGCAAATGTGGGTTGGGGTGGGATGAGAGATTTGGATCATAGCCAGTGCATAAAACTCTTACATAACACACAAGGAGGAAGACATGCAGGAATACCAACAGCTTCTGTGATCTTACTGCCAGATAAACTCTGCAACATTTGATGGCTAGTAAATGTGTTCACCTGCTTGAGACTTGCATATCTGTCTCTCAGCTGTGTTTAGTGCAGTAATGTAACAATTGATGCTATAGAAGAGAATTAATGAGCACTGTTGCATGTACAGTCTGATCCATGGGGACCATTTTCTTGTTAAGACATTGGAGGTCAGTCTGCCCACTTCTAGTCATGGGCATTGTATCCACAGTCCCAGGATTCTGAGTAGGAATGTGCAGCGTTACCACATAAATTACATTACTGAAATGTAATATGTTCACTGATAAACATTTACTCACAGTTTTCTTTTGGTGTCCCAAGGGGTCAAGTGTATGAATGGCAAAATTCAGTGACAGTTCATGAATCACTGTTATTCTGCTAATCTTACAGTTTCTTTCATTTCCACTACCTTCTGGTGTGGACAGCAGCATTATTTTCATTTTCCAGAGAGGATCATAGCAACACAGAGGATCATAGCTGTTCAGGAGAAGTGTGGACACCTGGAAGACTGGAGCATGTCCTGAGTCAGAGACAGTCACCTGTAGCTCTGTGTGTGAATTTATGACAGCAGTTTCACAACCTGCTTGTTTTCATTACTTTCCATTTTTTCACTTCTCTGATTGTATATGCCTTCATTCATCTGCAAGATGCTTTCTTCTGGCTGCAAAGATATGTAGGACAATGACAAATTCCAATAAAGTGTCAGAGGCTTGAATTAAAACAGAGTACTGGATCTCTAAAGCAAGCTGTTCCTACTCACAAGTTGGATTTGATGAGTCTAGCATTAACCTAATATATATATACTGTCTTTTTAAAGCTTCATTTTCTATCAGCACAGGACAAAATTTTCAGCAATATCTAAGTTACTAAACACTACCACTTTGTATCCAACATGAAATACTAATATGTACTAAGTTAGTGTTGGGTAAAATTTAGATGACCTCAAATTTTCAGTACCCAATTGTCTCTAGATGCAAAATAATTTTTAAAAGCTTTAATTAATTTTTATGTGAATGAACAATGTGCATGCATGCATTTCTATGGACCACATGCATTCCTAGTGCCTGAGGAGGACAGGGAGAACATCGGTTCCCTAGAAGTGGAGTAATTGCAGGTGGTGAGACACCATGTGGGTACAGAGAACAGAACGTGTGTCCTCTGCCAGAGTAGCAGGTGCTGAAATACCAAGCCATTTTTGCATTTACCTATATCTAATAATTATTACACTGATGAAAGTAACATGTTTAGTGGAACTATGATATATTCAAATATAGGGCATATTTATGATATTTAGAGAAGTATCATTTGTAAATAGATTATGAAGGATATGCATACCTATTCATTGTACAAATTAAAATAGAACACAGAATATCTGTCCAAGTTCAGCTTAGTGGTAGTTCTTGCCTGCTATCCACAGGGCTCTGTGCTGGGTTAAGAACATCAAAAAGGAATAAGTGTTACCATGTCACAAGTTTGGGCTTAACAAGCTAATCTTATTAAGGCAGGTAAAAAGCAAGAGATAAATTTGTTCTTGATAAACAGTCTGAATATTAGTTCTGTATCTTCTGTTCAATGTTATGTTCATAAAGTCAAGACAGGGATACAGGAACTGTAGTCATCAGGCTCAGTGTTCCTATAAGTGGATCATGAACATAGTATCCACAAATCATCCTTTTAACTCCTGCAGCAGATTCACACCCTGACCTCATTCAAAGATTAGCTGATTTTCATACCTCAGTCAAGGTTAACTGTAGACACAGCAAGTTGATAAAGCTACTTATAATAATAACAAATTGAAAATTATTCCATGTTTTACTTCATTTAATGGGAGCACAGAATCGGTTTTTGAACTATGTTCTTTATGCTCCTCACAGACACTTTATTACTCTCAGATTACTCAGGCCCTGATTCCTCAATGAGGAATTCATCAGTGTGTATTAGTCACCCTTAGTGAGTACAGCAAGGTCAGGACCTATTTTACCAGCTCACCTCTGACTTGTGGAATATGGCTTGTGCCTCCTGCATCCTTTCATGCATCTGTTTCCACCAACTTCTCCTATTAAAGGCTGCTACTCAGCTCTCTCTCCTTTGCTACCTCTTTTACTGAAATAGAAACACTCACCTTACTCCTTTGCTCTGAATGATGGTGGACTCTGTGCAGACCCTGACTTCATAACTTCATAAAATTGAGGCCTCTCAACCCCTAGATAAAGGTCTGTACTGTGCGACCTCAACTCCATTGGGAGCTGCAATTTCCATTTCACACAATGATGGCAGTGGCTTTGGGAATCAGGGACTTTTCTCAAACTCTTGTCCAGTTGCTAATTGCTAATTGGGGAATGCCACCTAACAGTTCCCTGAAACCTTGCAAACTTGGGTTGAGAGAAAGTGTTTTGAAAACCTCTTAAGTTTTCATGATCCCTGAAGGCTGTTAAAAGTTCAAGAATCTTTGACGTCTCAATTAGGAGAGACTGTAAAAAAGTTTCATGTCACCCTGGATTCCAGACATTTATAATTTTTTTTTCCAACAGAAATCAGGTTAATTCTTTCTGTCAAGATTCCTGAGCAACATTGCATAGAATAGTGAGCATATTAACAGAATCAGTCCAAGTCTTAGGAGGATGCCATCTGAAGAAATGGTAAAAGGAATATGGCAAAAATAGACCAGGAAGCATTGTCCTAATTTGTATAATGGTATTTAAATTCATTTAAATATTCTACCATGTGAATATTTCAAGAAAGTTAGAAATACAGACTTTGCCATCTTTAAAAAATGTTATTATTTTTTGTACAAGTGTGTGACTTGCATGCATTTGTGTGCACTCATGTCCTGAAGTATCTGCAGTCAAAAGAGGGTGTCAAATCCTCTGAACTGTAGTTTCAGGCAGGTGTTAGTTGGAATGTGGGTGCTGTGATTCAAATCATGGTCTTGTGGAAGAGTAGCCAATGCTCCTAACTCATGAGCCATCTCTCTAGCTACATGCTTTGAAACTTTCAGAGAGCAGTATCATTCACTGAAGGAAAGTTACGACCATCTATCTTAAGGAGTTCAACTGAGAAATACTACCATTTCCTTCAATTGTTAGTCATATAGGCCAATGCTACATTATGAAGAAAAGAGCATTCATTGGATAATGTAATTATCTACATATTTCGTTGTTGAGAATATAAAGAATCCTCACTGTGATGTTATAGAGGCCACATGAAAACATATGGCCAAGATGTATACTTTGGTTCTTTTGTGTTGGGCCTTTGTCCAGTTCATTTTGACCTGTGAGTATTTTGGCCAACCAAGAATTTAGAGGGACATATTCAACACAGGACCACCATGATTTTTGAGTGATGTCAAGTCCTGATTCTCACAATTCAGAATGAACATCAGCAATTCTGTACAATAAGTTAGCCATGTGTGGAAAACTTGGGCTCAAGTTGTAGTTTAATTAGGGAAAAGATAAAGATGGTCATTCTCCAAGGGTAGAGACTGATGGGACAGAACGAAAAAAAGACACCAGGTCCTTAGTTCACTGTCTTCTCTCTGGTCTCCTAGGGCCCAGTACACTTTGTTCACTTGAAGTTACACTTAGGGATAGTTTCTGACTTAGGAGCTCACCGAACTTTGTGTCCATTTCCTCCAGGATCCATCACACAATATCTCCATTCTTCACCTTTAGTCTTATTTGGCCAGAGGCTGTAATGTATGAAGACTATGAAATCTGACTTTATAATCTCTGGTGTTCTGTTCCCAGCCAAACACAGACATTCCATTCATGCATGGACACTCAAGAACCTCGAGAATATGAAGAAGTTTCTAAGGACAGAGGTTGGACTAACATAATATTTCACTACAGAGACCCATCTCTGGTTTCGGACAAGTGTCTCTTACTATAAAATGAGTATGTTTGTATGTACGTGTACTTATTGTAAAGCCATACATACACATGGTCAGTGGCATATGAATATCCATAACACATGGAAGAGCAACAGGAGATTAATAATAGAGTTGAGGCAACAGTGAGTCCTTTCTCTTGATCTATTTATCTCTTGTTAACATGCTTGGAGCCTAATCATCAACCATTTCCACCCTTTATATATCAATGTCACTTTGAGTGTGGCTATTATAACTAATCAAATGGAGGTCAATGTTAGAATATTTGAGGCTAAGTGAATTGTAGAAGACAAAAGATGACAGAAGTACTGATGTCATAAAGGTGTATGTGTGTTTGAGGAACCTTCCTCTTCATGGCAGCAGGTGCATGAAAAAGTGGCATCTGGGTAAACACTACCTAGTGGTAATGTGTGGGGTGTATGGAGATTCCCTGAGGAGTTTTGGAGCACAATGATGAACAGTTTTCCAAGGAATTGAGGAAGAGCACTCTCTAGGGGGAATAAAGGCTGCAAAGGTCCCAAGAAGACAGTTAACAGTGGATAGAAGGACAATGTGTTGATAAGTGAACATTGCATGATGCCTACTATTTCAGAGATTTAATGCTTATAATGGGTAAAAGATACCATGAGCTCGTTTATTTTATGTTAGGTTTTTTTCTGGTGCTGGTATTATGACCCAGGTCTTACTCATGCTAGACATATGGTCTACTACCACTGTGTAGTACTGTGCTCTCATAGACTATCACCACCTTCCTGAGTTCAGGTATGATCCCTAGCCTGAGATCTTCATAATTGTGCTTGTTAACTGCTCATACTATATCATGGTATATTGGGCAGGGAGAGTTGTTTGAGAATCCAGCAATATCTTTCCAACAATAATGAGGTATTCAGACATAAGGAAACCATGTTATCATGTTAGAATTAAAAGTATAATATTAGTAAACCAGGAAGTCAACACAGGACACATTTGTTCCTGACTGTTATGGACAATTTCACGTTGTACTTTCCTTATTTATTTAAAGTTTTTTTTTTTATGTGTATGAGTGTACTGTCTGTATGTTGGTTGATGCAACTGTGTTGTGCAATGCCGTGAAGGTCAGAGAGGACATTGGATTCCTCCAGAACTGGAGTTAAAGATGGTTCGTACCCACCATGTGGGTGCTGGGAATTGAACCCAGGTCTGCTGCAAGAGCAGTAGGCACTCTTAACCACTGAGCCTTCTCTCCAGCTTCGACATTGTACTTTCTTTTTAATGCCATGTTTCAAATGAAATAGGAAGATTATTTGAACCACAGTCATGATTCCACTGAGCACTCAATACCTACTTACTTGTCTCCAAAACAGGAGTGTAATCATATTGTTCTCTAAGAACAGATCTTTACTCTTTTAAATAGTAGTGAAAAATTTGTGTATGGTTCATTCCAACTAATGTCAGTAGGAGATGAACTAATCACTACAGTCTTTTGGTATTTTTATTCTATGTGCATGAGTGTATTGCCTGTATGGGTGTCATGCATGCCTATGCAGGTCAAAAGTAGATGTCAGGTTTCCCTGGAACTAGAGTTACAAATGGTTGTTCATTGCCACGTGGTTGCCGGGAATTGAACTCAGGCCCTCTATGAGAGTAACCATTGTTCTTAACCATGGGGGCATCTCCCTAGCACTAGAAAGCCTTAATCATCTCCCCCCTAGAGAGTGGTTAAAATTACTTATGTAGCCAGACAAGGATCATTGTTTTTCCTCACTCACATTGTCATTCTACCAGGCTCTGGTTGGACTATGCCATCAGCTTTGGAAATGGGCTCAATACTGTTTTGGATAAGTACCAATCACAAGCATTGCATGCACACTTTGCATGTTTTGTATCACAAATTTATGGTTACTTACCCTGGGTCTGTCTGCTTTTTTCTCCCAGACATTACTAAGCACTATGCTACAAGGTTCATGGCAAGGAGCTATGATTTTTCAGAGGCAGTTTTAAGGAAGGTCCTACCTTTGTACTGTGTGCCTTTCCTTTCCTGTCTACAGGAAGTAAATGTGACTGCAGCATGGTCTCCTGAAGAACACATTGCTCTCTTTATCAGAGTGGTTGTAGTTCCTTGAGAATTTCACAGAGTGTATTTTGGTCATATTCCCTATCCCTTCCCACAACTTCTACCATATCCAGAACCTTTCCACACCCACTGAATCTCTCTCTCTCTCTCTCTCTCTCTCTCTCTCTTTTCTTTTCAATGTATTTTAAAAATTTCTCACCTGATTTCTGGTTTCCTCCTTCAATTTTATGTTTCAAGGACCAGATACATCCAGGAAGGCTATTCAGAAGTTCTCTCAGAAGGAGAAGGAGTCTTGAATCCTTGGCACACACTCATAGCCTGAGTTCGATGGGGCAAGGCTCAAAGAGGGACTAGGAGGACTGGCCTCTTCTACCCATCAGGGAAGCCTGAGCATTGGAAGGGTATTAGGGACTAGAGGTACCATTTGTAACTCCAGTTACAGGGAAACCTGACATCTACTTTTGACCTGCATAGGCATGCATGACACCCATACAGGCAATACGCTCATGCACATAGAATAAAAATACCAAAAGACTGTAGTGATTAGTTCATCTCCTACTGACATTAGTTGGAAAGAACCATGCACAAATTTTTCACTACTATTTAAAATAGTAAAGATCTGTTCTTAGAGAACAATATGATTACACTCCTGTTTTGGAGACAAGTAAGTAGGTATTGAGTGCTCAGTGGAATCCTGACTGTGGTTCAAATATTCTTCCTATTTCATGTGGAACATGGCATTCAAAGGAAAGTACAATGTCGAGGCTGGAGAGAAGGCTCAGTGGTTAAGAGTGCCTACTTCTCTTGCAGGAGACCTGGGTTCAATTCCCAGCACCCACATGGTGGCTAAGAACCATCTTTAACTCCCGTTCCAGGGGAATCCAATGCCCTATTTTGACCTACATTCTGTGAAATTCTCAAGGAACTACAACCACTCTGATAAAGAGAAGAATGTGTTCTTCAGGAGACCATGCTGCAGTCACACTTACTTCCTGTAGACAGGAAAGAAAATTCACACAGTACAAAGGTAGGACCATCCTTAAAACTGCTTCTGAAAAATCATAGCTCCTTGCCATGAACCTTGTAGCACAGTCCTTAGTAATGTCTGGGAGAAAATAAGCAGACAGAGATGGTGGCTCCTAGGGGTGGGGTTGAGTGGGCCATGGACAAGTCTCCCTATCTTCTTATTCTCTAAAACTTAGCCAGCTGTGGCCTTCCGTATGCATCTCCCTCTCTTGTATAGGGAAGCTTTGCTCCTTAAAGTTGAGAGTGCGTCATATTCTCTCCACCCCTGTTCCACTATGTCCCTTGAGACATAGGTATAGAGGCTGTTGTTCTTAGTAATGTTTAGTAACTGCTAGCAATTGTTAGTAGCATTAGTAGTAGTAGAAGTTAAAAAGGAACTGGTACCATTAAAAGAAACTACAAAGAACAAGTTAAACGTGTGATTAATTCCCAGTCTGCTTCCAATGATTCATGCCGCTGGAAGGCACAGACTCCACTCACATTGAGAGGGCTTGAATCTAATTAGACAGCAATTGCTTACAACTTGATAACACAGCTACTAATGCACCAGTGCAGGTAGTTTGTTGTGAGAGGTTCAGAAGTGGGTTGTAGCATTTGTTGACTTTTTCCAATAGCAGCTTGGATAGTATCCTCAAAATTATGAGAACCTGTCTGCAGGGAAAAGGCTTCCAGATCAATTCCTTCTCCACTTTTACAAGCCTTGGGCCGAAATTAGGTACTGTCTTTAGCCACAGGGTCTTACCTTTGAGTTCTGGGAGGTAACCAAGGGTTCCTGGCATGTGAAGATCTTTCATGCCCACACTTGAGTGGCAGAGGCAGACAGATCTCTGTGAGATCAAATCCAGTGGGAGCTACATAGCTAATTCCAGTCCAGCTGGGACTACAGGGATCCCTGTATCCAAAATACAAAAGAAAAATCCGGTTTATTTACTTATTTATTTAGATAGAGTCTCACATAACCCCATGCTGGCCTTTGAGTTTGCAGAGATCCCTCTCTGCAAACTCAAGTGGCTGAGAACCGTCTGAAACTCCAATTCCAGGAGAACTCCAGTTCTAGGGGAATCTGAGACCCTCTTCTGACCTCCGCGGCATTGCACGACACGGGTGCACAAACTTGCATGCAGACAGTACATTCATACACATAGAGAAATAAATAAAAATTAATAAAAAAATTAAAAAAAAAACTTTTTATCAAAAAATTTGCAATTCAAATCTTAAAACTAACTACAGGAAAAGATTTGTATGTTCTCACAGGTCAAATTGTCACCAACTTAATGGCTGAGAAAGAAAAGATACAGCTTTGCATTGTGTAGGATGTACCAGGAAGTGCCAGCAGAAAGGTTGGACCATCTGAACATTGAAAGGAAGAAAAGCCTCAGACTGCTACAGACATCAAACCCCTCTGTGGATCCTACTTGTAACAACTATGTATAATGAGTCCTAATGAAACTTACCATCTAGATGCTGCAAAGTTTTAATACAAAAGACTTTCTTACCTCCCCTTCATAGAACAAGAAGGAATATGATGATGATGAGGTCATTCTCTAACTGTAAATTAGAGACAACTGTTAGAGAGCTAATCTCTTATAAAACCTGTAAAACTGCCTTCTTTAATTGACTAATAGACATAGGAATTGTGAAAAGGATTATTCTCTATTCAGAACAAAATCTAATACTAAAGTCTCCTTAAGCTGTGCACTTAAGCAGAATATATTAATACAGGAGAGCTCTGATGTCAGTAATGGATTATTCTACCAAGTAGATGTTGGCCAGGGGATCCAAGCCTCCCCAAGAGGTAAAGGCTTCTTGCCTGTAAACTGGGATACCTTCAAGAAGAGAGGGGATAAGGCCCTGCTGTTGAAGATCTGATGTAAACATGGAAAAGATGTATTGAGACTGCACTTGCAAGTGTACATTTGGTCTCTGGAATAGCAGAGAGTGTTACCAAAGGCCACTAAAACAATAAAGGAAATATGGGTCTCCTTGAGTGAAGCACGGCTCCTCTGTCAGCACCAGCTTCACCTCACCTGCCTGAAAATACTGTGCAGCAGTGGCAGCTATATGTCTGTATATCCCAAATATAATTGACTATTAACTCTCTCCTTGGTGGAATAACCCATGGCTTATGCCACAAGCTTACATCGTCTAGTGATTAGGAAATGTTATAAGCCACAGTAAGACCTTGTCATATTTTACATAAAAAAAACATAATTCATGGATTAACGTAGCATCCAAACATCTGTGTTTATACCAAACTAACCTACCATAACAATTAGTACTGTTTAAAGACCTGTATATCTAATTGCTTGTGCTTCATTATTAGGATTGAAAGGTTATTCCTGGACAAACTGTCAGCCCATGAAGGGAAACAGCCAGAATTGGCCAGAGTACAAAACAACAGCTCCAGAGAAAGTAGACAGTTTTGATTCTTATCCACCTGTGCCCCTTTTCTAAGCCTAGGGAACAATCTGAGGAAGAGGGGGCATGGTAGAATGTAAGGGATGCGATTGGGGTGAATGGTGAAAGTACAGCAATATAGTCTGGACACTTATTTGATCAACTTGATTGAACATGTAAGCCCCCCCCCCCCCCCGCTGGCTGGTGGGACCCTTGGGCTTTGTAGGTTTGGGCACAACTGCTTGCAAATTGGTTTTACATGAATGATGCATATACTCATAAATTATTACTTATTTTAAAAAAATGAAAAACAATAAAGAAGTAATAGAAAAACAAAACAACAAAAAAGACAAAAAAAGACAGAGGAAGTGGAATAGGTATTTCCATTGGCTGTCTCTCTCAGTCCTTTTTCTCCCCACTAGAGAGGAAGATCTTGGAGGGTTACCATGAACATAGGGAGTTACCTCCCTCCCCCCAATGGAGGATCAGGTTAGCTAGTTAGCTGTGGTCCATCTCCATGGAATAAACTCTTTTTGCTTTGAGAGATTCATCTTTGAATCTGCTTTCAGTCTCTCTCCTCTATGTGGCCAGCTTGGCACATCTACGTGGAAAAAAATTCTCTTTTCCCATGAGATTAGTCTTTGAACTCTCTCTTTCCCTAACCACTAGCATTTCCTATCTTTCTTTATCATGGGTAACAAACAGTCATGCCAATCACAAACCAAGTGGCCCTAGCAGCAGCTCCGCCACAGTCCTGGCTAACAGAGGAGCTGGCGCCTTGCCGGAGGAGCTGGCACCTTGCCCCAGGCACATGGAAGAGCCAGAGCACTGGGCTGGGGGCCGATGGGGCCTGCAGTGGGCTGTGGGGAATCAGGTGAGATGGTATTCAAGACACGGTCCAGGCAGCTGGTAGCCCTGTGGAACCTCACTCAGCCTGAGTTGCTGACAATGCTGCTGCCTCTGCCTGTTATGCCAGCCTGTGAACTGCTGCTCTCTGTTAAAGAGACAGGAGTACCTTAGTCCTTAGATACAGAAAGACTATATTAGACAAGTCAGGACTAACACCTTCCTTTACAGGCGTGTCCTGTTAATGTAGCCCCAACTCGGAGTCACAAAATTATAACAAAATCACTTTTCAGTAAAGGAAAATGTAGCATCCGTTGCCTGAATCTAGCACACGCCAGTTTTGAGTGCAGTACTACATTTCCCAGAATTTTTTGGGTCTGTCGCCAAATGAAAAATTTCAGCATGATTCCAGATCTCTTTTTGATTCAGGTTTTTCAAAGAAATATTCAGAAAAAATGTACCCTTGAAATTTATTGCGTTTTTCTCATGATATTTATTCAGAATTGATGTAATTATACTGTTCCTTGCACATCAATTTTTATCTCAATATAATATTTCATAATGGCCATTTAGAATCTATAGCATGCTTCTCTAAGTCTGATATATGGGTACCCAAACCATCATTAAACAAGTTGTGCACAACTTATCAATTAGAAAGTCCCAGACATTTCAAAATAAATCAATTAAAGATCCTATACAACTATTTGCCATTTTTAGGTTTTGGTTAAAAATTATTTTGTGTGATTTTTCTATTTACATAGATTTACTAAAGACAAACTCTAAAACTACAGTTGATTTTTCCCTAACTAAGGTTTGCCAATATATTTAAATGGCTAATAAATTAATTGATTTATAACAGTTAAATATAAATCTGCACAGATAGTAGATCAAAGTTTTATTAAGTATGTAATGTCATCTACTGAAGGTAACCCAGCAGTGCCCAGTAGGATGTGTAAAACCCATTCTACAAAATTTATACCTTAAAGTTATACATCTAAAATTATAATATTTATAAAGGAAAATTATATATGTATAAACCTTATTTCCACAGGATCCAGTCTTATTCAGGTAACTTAAAAATAAAATGTATGTTTATTATTTTTTTTCATCTTTAAGTTGGCCATAGTGGCCCATGCCTTTAATCCTAGCACACAGAAGCCAGGGGCAGGCAGAAATCTGTTAGTTCAATGCCAGTCTGCTCTACATAATGAGTTCCAGGATATCTGGAACTCCAGGGGAGACCATGTCTCAGAGAAAAAAAAATATTGCAGGCAATGAAACATAATACCAAGGCTGAAATCCCTTTCCATGTACAGTCTCTAGTGAGGGCCCCAGTGAACTCCTTAAGCTCCCACCCCCCCACAATGTATGTTTAATAAAGATTCCTCTAACTTATTTTTACTTGTGTTCAAAATCTATTCACACATTGGATAATGGCAAACTAAGTTACTCATGGTATTTAAAAACTGGTCACACTTAAGTTTATGTAAACTACAAGTTACTTTTAATTCTAATCCATACTAAATTTCCAGGTAACAACCTTAACATTGATGTATATCCAATGTCCTTTTATAGTGTTATCTGTAGCATCCTTTTTATCTACAAGATAATTTTGTTTTAAAAGACAGTATTTCATTTCTTCATCAACAATAGACCTCAGGACATCGGTTCCCATATGGGTATGTATGTGGTACCCAAAATAATGTAAAATTAAGGTAATACCCTCTAAAGGACAGATAACATCGTCATTACATTAAGAGACATAAAAACTCTTGGAAGGATATACTATTTCTTAAAAACAGCCCTTAATATGTATCAAGGCCAGGTACTATACTGGCTGGGATTTCTCCCAACAACCAATTACATCAGTAAAAATATTACAGCTGTCTTTTATCAAGCTAAAAATCAGGCCCAATAAATCTACCAAAACTACTAAGGGCTATGGGTAATCCCAATATATTATTTTACTTTTCAAACTTAAAATTAAAGGGCAAATCTATGTTATTCTTTAAAAGAATCTTAAGCCCTCATCTGCTTATCTACTAAAATGATAAATGAGGTATTTCCTACCTACAATAAAATAAAATCGCCTCTTTTCTTGCAGGTATCCCAGTTTAGAGGCAAGGAGCCTTTACCTTTTGTGGGGCCTTAGATCCCCTGGCCAACATCTCCCTGGTGGAATAATCCATTACTGATGTCAGAGCTCCTGCATTGATATATTTTGCTTAAGCGCATAGTTTAAGGACTTTAGTGTTATATTTGGTTCTGAACAGAGAGTAATCCTTTTCACAGTTCTATGTCTATTAGTCAATTAAAGAAGGCAGTTTTACCAGTTTTATAAGAGATTACCTCTATAATAGTTGTCTCCAATTTACAGTTGGAGAGCAACC
>VZQC01007170.1:1613807-1641886 GCA_009823505.1 Rhizomys pruinosus | reverse complement strand
AAGCACCTCATCCCCATTGCCATATTTCTCCTTGTTCTGGGGGGGGGAGGCAAGAAAGTCTCTCATATATAAACCTTTGATGGCACCTAGAAGGTTAAGTTTCATTTAGGACTCATTTAAAATATTTGTACACACAGTCGATTATATCTCCATTTAACTCGGATGCATTTACACGTTTTTATCAGAGTCTGTAAAACCAATGTTGTTTTAAAATATAACACATATTTATTTTACTAAGTCCTAAACACCATGTAATCCTGAGACCGTGTCTAGGCAAAACTGGGCATCATTGTTGAACTCACGTCAATTAAAATATGCCCATTAATCGAAATACACCAGTTGTCCCTCCCAACACCCCTTCGCCCTTCCCAATTCACCATTTCGGTTCCCATTTCTTGATGCATGTCTTTCTGATTGTGTTTTTCTTCTACCTTATGCATCCATCTCATGAGGAAATATTTATATCTGGGTTATTGGTAACTAGCAATCCTCATATGAGGACACCATTTGTCGTTTGTTTTTCTGGGACTGTGTTTACTTTCCTTCAACATAATATCCTCCAGCTCCATACATTTACGCAAAGTTCCATGGATGTTTGTCCCTTCCCCTTTAACGCTGCATAGACATCCATTGTATACATAACCACATTTTCTTTCCACCGTCAGTTGGGGGCACCTGGTGGTTTCACAGTTTTTGCTTTTGTGAACAGAGCTGCAATAACATAGCTGTGCATGTATATACTATATCCAGTAAGATGTGTCTTGTGGGCATATACCAGGAGTGGTATGACTGGTCAAATGGAAGCTCAGTTTCTGAGTCTCCCAAGTGTTCTCCACACTGATTCCCATAGTGGCTGTACCATTTTAACATTCCCAGCGAGGAATGGAATGAGTGTTCCCCTTTCTCCCACTAACCTCTCCAGCACTTGGCTATCACTTTGTCTTCTTGATCTAGCCAAGTTCTATTGGAGTAAGGTGATCTCAAATGGTTTTACTCTGCATTTCCTTAATTATCAGAAGATGCCTGAACAACTTTTAAGAGTTTCTCGCCATCTCTATTCCCTCCTGTGTTGAAGTCTCTTCTATTCAATTCTTTGCTCCAATCTTTTGAGTGTTTCATTCGTTTTCTTTCTTCTTTGTTTTCTTGAAGTAGATTGTATACTCTGGAGATTAATGCTTTGTCAGATTGTCTGCAGTGAAGGTTTCTTCCCCACTCTGTGGGTTTTCTCTTCACTTCACTTTTATTGTTTCTTTTGCTGTACAAAAGCTTTCGTTGATTTAAGGGATGATCCCTTGTCAATTGTTGATCTTATTTCTTGTTGCAAGCTGTGTCTGATTAGGAAAGCAAAATATTTTCTACACCTATGTCTTGTGTCTGCTGCCAAGTTTCTTTCTATCCACCTCCAGAGGCAGACATATGCCTGTATATCCAAATCTAATTGGCTATAGGCTCTCTCCTTGGAGGAATGACCACTGGCTGATGCCATACACAGCTTACACATCTCTAACAGGTTATGGAAGATTCATGAAGCCACAGTAAGGGACCCTGGTTCATATTTAACAGGAAAAAATGAATATTCATGGATCAAACATTTCATCTAAACATATGTGTCTATACCAAAGTAACCTACCATAAGAACTATTAATAGCTGCTTAAGGACCTATTATACTCTAATTGCTTGTGCTTATTAGTAGAAGATAAAATGAAAGGTAGATTCAATGGACAGACTGTCAGCACATGAAAGGAAAACAAGAAGTTGACATAGAGTCCAGACAACAGCTCCAGAGAGAGTGGACTGTTTCTATACTTCTCGAATCCACACTGTGCCCCTTTTCTAGATCCCAGGGAATAATCTGCAGATGAGGGGGCGTGTTAGAAGGAAGGGCTGCGTATTGGGGATGAAGGGTGAACTACAGCAATGATAGTCCTGGACCCCAATTTGATTAACCGATTGAACATACAACCCTCACCCCCCGCTGGAAGGTGGGGCTGTGGGGTGTTTGGTGCACACACAGCCTGCAATTGATTTTACATGAAGGATGCTTAAAAAAAAAAAAAAAACAACTACCATCTATGTTAAAAGGGGTATCAAGTAATATCTGTATGTTTTCATGTATAAGATAAGGAATGTTACTCTTAGAAGAAATGCCATTTACATACCTGTATGTCTTTGTATGCCTTTATGCATAGGACAAACAAAATTATGTTTAGAGACAATGTCATTTCCCTCATCTGTGGATGCTATACCAAGTACGTAGGTGTAAGACAAAATGAGCAACGTTAATATTATACTCCTCACGATCTAAAGGCAACTGTGCTTTTGTATTGGGAATCTCTACACAGGTTCTAGAGCTGACATAACATGTATTCTTAGACCTTGGACTTTTAGTATATTATGGAGGACATTTGTGCATCTTGTAGTGTAATATGGGATTAAAATGGAAAGAAGTAAATCAAGAAGTATGCTATGGAAATAATATACAATTTGTTTCCAAAGGATACAATGTTAATATAGGTGCAATGTAACAGGCTGGTGCAACTTAGCCTTTCTGGGTGCTTAACGACCATAACTGAAGTCCCTACCAATTTGACCGATGGACCTGAGGTCAACTTTGTTCCTTGCCTTCAGAAGTCAGAGGTCAACCAAA
The DNA here is from genome assembly GCA_009823505.1 of Rhizomys pruinosus. NCBI lineage: Eukaryota > Metazoa > Chordata > Mammalia > Rodentia > Spalacidae > Rhizomys > Rhizomys pruinosus. The sequence goes on along the minus strand of VZQC01007170.1, from coordinate 1,639,238 downwards.
TATTAGGGGATTATACTTGGGGGCATCTCTTGAAAAGTTCTGCAGATGTGGGTGACCATTCTTCCTATTCAGGTAGGTTTTGGAGAGCTACTAATGGGACTTCAGCCTGTGTGCAATCTAAAAAGAGGAAAGTCTGCTCATCCTTCAGAAAAGGAAGCCTGGTCTACCAAGACCTGATTTTGTCCTCATGTGGATGGACCTTGTGGATGAGGAGCCGAAAGAAGCAAGGGGCTCCCCCGTCCTATCCAAAACTCCCCCGAGAGACCCCTGAGAATCAGATCAACAACTAACCTCAACAAAACAAAATATTGAATAATCTGGGCTATTTGTATGGCCTTAAGCATCCAGAAGGAAAGTACAACCAGAAATAAATAATTAGACCAGAAAACCTGTAATGCAGACACAAAACTTGAGATCTTAGTAAAACGACAAAAAAAAAAAAAGAGAGAGAGAGAGAGCACCATTGTTTGGCCCATCTACAATTCTCACCAGCAGGCACATATGCTCTGTAGATGCCACTGTTTTAGGCACTCATCAAAGACATGAGATACAGTTGTTTTTTTTTTTAATTTTTAGACTTCCAAAGTGGACTGAGGACTGCTGAGATACTCAGCTTGTGAACTAAGCAGCAAATGGAAATTCAGCCTCCTCAGAATGTGGACTGAAATTGTTGGATTACCTTGGCAGTATTGTGGAGGCCAATGCAGGGGGATCAGGACAGGACATGTGCTTAATGGACTTCATTTGGGGGTACAATATTTAAAGCAGAAGCATGTCAGTAAGGATTTCCTTCTGCATAAGGTTTTTTGTAATGTATTGTCATAATCATAATCTACCATCAAATATTTTAGGAATACCTTTAATGTTTAGATAATATATTAACAGCATGCAATAATCACATCAGAGTTTCTCAAGCAGAGGCAGTCTATTGCAAGGTCCTTCTCTGCTGCCAGTTATCATAGGCTGTTTAAAGTTAGAAAACTGACTAGAAACACTGAACATTGTAGAAATGCACTTTTCTCAGTAATACTTGAGTTGTTTTAATATTAGACTATCCATTTGGCTGTTACAGAAAATCCTTAACTGCAATTGATGGTTGTTGCTGTAATAGTATACTGCCTGTATTTCTACCTCTAGAAATGGTCTTTATGTGCTAGTTTTCAATATCCTTGAGCCTGGACAAGTGCACAGTATTTTTAAAAAGAAACATGGTTTATAGCACTCGGGAGGCAGAGGCAGGAGGATCTTTGTGAGTTCAAGGACAGCCTGGTCTACAGAGTGAGTTCCAGGACAGTCTGAGGATCCAGGGAGACCTTGTCTCAAAAGACAAAAAATAAATAAACATGGTGAAACTGACCAGATTTGAGAGACTGTCAATGCCCTTGATGTGGTTTTTGTGGGTGTGAAACAAATGGTGAGAACTTGAACTGTTCTCTTATTGAAGTTAAGTCTACTTAATCTATCAAAACATGTTCATGCCCTGATTTTATGCTTGTATCTATGAATAACCATTGTGGAAAAAAAATTCAGGAATCTGAAGTCTCAATTATTAGCATCTGTCAAAAAAAGTTTTATGTCTTCTTGGATTCCAGGCCTTTCTAAATTTTCCAACAGAAATCAGCTTAATTCTTTATGTCAAGATCCCTGAGCTATCTTGTGTAGAATAGTGAGCAGAATAGCAGAATCAGTCCAGGTCTCAGGAGGACGCCATCTGAAGGAATGCTAAAAGGAATGACATGTCACAAGGTAGGCCAGAAACCACTGTCCTAATTTATATAATGGTATGAAAATTCATTGAATATTCTACCATGTTAATATTCTAAGAAAGTGAGACATGGAGGCTTTGCCACCTTTTCAAAACATTTTAATTTTCTTGTATGATTGTTTTACTTTCATGCATGTAAGTGCACTCGTGTCCTGCAGTATCTGCAATCAAAAGAGGGTCTCAAATCCCCTGAACTGGAGTTTCAGACAGTTGTTAGTGGGTATGTGGTTGCTCTGATTCAAACCCAGGTCTTTGGAAGAGTAGCCAATGCTCCTAACTAGTGAGCCATCTCTCCAGAGAGTTGCTGGACCTTTGCTTCAGAATCCCACAACATCTTTCCAACAATAATGAGGTATTCAGCCTTAAGGAATCCACTGTTAGACTTAAGAGTATAATATTAGTAAACCTGGAAATGAACACAAGACACATTTGCTCTTGACTGTTATGAATCATTTTCAGATGGTACTTTCCTTTTTTATGTGTATAAGTGTAATTTCTGCATGCAGCTTGGTGCATCCATGTCATACAAAGATGTGGAGGAATGAAGAGGGTGCTCGATTCCCCCAGAACTGGAGTTAAAGACAGTTCTTAGCTGCCATGTGGGTGCTTGGAATTGAACCCATGTCTTCTTCAAGATGTGAGTTGTAGAGGACAAGAGATGACAGAAGTACTGATGTCATAAGGGTATATGTGTGTTTGACGAACGTGTGTAAACTCCACCTAGTGGTAACATGTGGGGTGTACGGATAATCCCTGAGGTCTTTTGGAGCACATTGATGAACAGTTTTCAATGAAATTGAGGAAGAGCACTCTCTGGGGGAATAAGGGCTGCAAAGGTCCCATGAAGAAAGTTAACAGTGCATAAAATGACAATATGTTGATAAGTGAACATTGCAGTCGGTGCTCTTAACCACTGAGCCATCTCTCCAGCCCCGTACTTTCCTTTTAATGCCATGTTCCAAATGAAATAGTAAGAACATTTGAACCACAGTCATGATTCCACTGAGCACTCAGTACCTACTTACTTGTCTCCAAGACAGGAGTGAAATGATATTTTTCTCTAAGTACAGATGTTTACTCTGTTAAATAGTGATAAATTTGTGTATGGTTCATTTCAACTAACGTCAGTAGGAGATCAATTAATCACTACAGTCTTTTGATAATTTTATTCTGTGTGCATGAGCATATTGCATCTATGGGTGTCCTACATGCCTATGGAGGTCAGAAGTAGATGTCAGGTTTCCTTGGAACTGGAGTTACAAATGGTTGTTTGCTACCATGTGGATGCTGGGTTTTCAATGATTCTTGTAGTTAGAATATAATTCCCTCAAGATGTCTTTGACATGTTCAAAGGAGGGGGAATGCCATCACAGTGTGAAATAAAGAATAGACTGCATCAAACAACTGACTGAAACAGTAAACTTCTGCTGAAAACAGTCAACTTCCACATGGAGACTTTTGAGAAAGACTGAGAGAGAGAGAGATGAAAAGCATGTTTGGCAGAATGAATGAGCTCTGGTGGGGTGGGGGGATAGGGTGGGGGACACAGGCCTTGATTTGATAATCTTGTACAAAATATATATAACAAATAAAAAAGAAAGAATAAATGGGGTGGCTATGTTTACAGCTTATTTGCAAGCTAATGATCATATAAGCTCAATAGAAGGAATGGCTCTAACATGTGTAAATCACCAGCTGAATTTGACAGTCCTCTTCTGACCAGTTCAGTAAGCTACATCCAACCAGCTGAAGAAACTCCCATATACCTTGGTCTTCACCTGAGGAAGACTGATTTCTCATTAATTGGTATGTTGATGTTTTAGAGAGGATGAGTGACTTAATCATTCTTATTGCATGTAAAAGTTATTATAAAAATTATGAAATGTTTTGGAGATATTTTTATTCTTTGTCAAGACAAAACAGGCTCTGGAGAAGGAGGAATTCTGACTCATAAGAACAAGGTTCCCAAAGTGGGAAAACACAGAGTGATGAAGAGACTGATGCTTGCCAGCATCCAATTTGGATCATATAAAATAGCAACAAAAGCACGTAAGATGGAGGATATGGTATAAAAAGCCATAAATGTGCACACCAGGGCCAGGATGGTGTGAGTGGCTCAGAACTCAGGGGAGGCTATGCAGGAAACCTGAGGGCTTCAGATTTGTTGAACCTGCTGCTTGTGTCTGTGCAGGATGACAGTTATGGAGCTGCTGGACCAGATGATAAACACAGAAAACAAAATCTCAGGGAACAGGATTAATGCTGCATACAATGAGTCTGGAAAAGTATTACAACCTTTAATGGTGCAGAATTCCAAATCTCTTTTTTTCTGTCCTGTTTTTGCTGTTCATTTCAATAAGGTTATAAAGAGGAAAAATGAAATTTAAAACCATGTGTGTGATCCAGCAGAAACAAATGGAGTGTCCAACATACCTTGGATATTTGCCTTTAAGTTCTTTCCTACATAAGTTCCTGGGGCTGATCGTGATGGCCCAGAAAACACTCAGATGGCAGGTGGTAGCAACGGACACACTCCTGCCAATTCTTTCAACATACAAAAAAAGGTGGCATACCAATTCATTGAAGAACTGTTTCCATCCAGCACTGCCACAGTCTGGGGCACTCCTTTAAAGAGGATAGTCAAGGTGTTGGCTATGACAAGGTGGGTGAGAAGTAGATCTGTGTTCCTCCATGTTAATTTATGTGTTGCAATTTCTAAATAGTAGGAGAGAAGTGAGATGTTTCCAAGAATCCCCATTGTAGTCTAGAGAGCAGTACGATTCCCATTGCCAAATCTCTGTATTCCATTCTGACATCTGCTGTATCTGCTTTCAAATTACAGGAGCAGTCATTCCTCTGATCAGACCAAATATCTAAAATATATTTGTAGCCATCATTGTGATGTTGATGTGAAGTTCTGCAATCTTCTTGGGAGGCTGATGGAAGACTGGCTTGACATCTTCAGTATGATGTCATCCTGAGCCACATGGCAAGATTCTGTAACGGATGTATTTGTTTACCCAGTGAGATGTCCTAATTCATCAGATGATCCTGTTGAAGGTTGAATTCTGAGTAGGTGTCTCTGAGATGACATTACTAAGTATGAGATGATGCAGCCTGGGCAGAATAGTGAAGAGTGACAGAAAATGGAGTCAAAGCCTCATGCAACATTGACAGAAAAAAGGACAATCTGCTCACACTACGAACAAATGATTTTTAAATGAATTTAAGATCGAAGTCTTAAGAGAAATAAGGAAAATTTCTTTTCATAAAATATATGTCTATAGTATTTTAGAAGAAAATGATTATCATTCTTTCCCACACATGACCCACATCGTTGAACTGACAATTTAGGAAGAGGAAATTAAGAGGTAATGTCACCAAATATCATCCATGTCATACAATCTTAGGCATGCATGCAAATGCGGGTTCGGGTGGGGTGAGAGATTTGGATCATAGCCAGTGCATAAAACTCTTACAGAGCACAAAAAAAGAGACATGCAAGAATCCCAACAGCTTCTGTGACCTTACTGCCATGTAAACTCTGCAACATTTGATAGCTAGTAAATGTGTTCACCTGCTTTAGAATTGTGTATCTGCTTCTCAACTCTGTTTAGTGCAGTAATGTAACAATTGATGCTATATAAGAGAATTAATGAGCATTGTTGCATGCTTAGTCTGATCCATGGGGTCCAGTTTTTTGTTATGACATTGGAGGTCAGTCTGCCCACTTCTAGTCATGGGCATTGTCTCCACAGTCCTAGGATTCTGAGTAGGAATGTGCAGTGTTACCACATAAATTACATTCCTGAAATGTACTATGTTCACTGATAAATGTTTACTCACAGTTTTCTTTTGCTGTCCCGGGGGTCAAGTGTATGAATGGCATAATTTAGTGACAGTTCATGAATCACTGTTATTCTGCTAATCTTACAGTTTCTTTCATTTACACTACCTTCTGGTGTGGACAGCAGCATTATTTTCATTTTCCAGAGAGGATCAGAGCAACACAGAGGATCATAGCTGTTTAGGAGAAGTGTGGACACCTGGAAGACTGGAGCATGTCCTGAGTCAGAGACAGTCACATGTAGCTCTGCATGTGAATTAACGACAGCAGTTTCACAACATGCTTATTTTCATTACTTCCCATTTTTTTCACTTCTCTGGTCTTATATGCCTTCATTCATCTAAAAGGTCTTTTCTTCTGGCTGCAAAGATTTGTAAGACAATGACAAATTGCAGTAAAGACTCAGAGGCTTGAATTAAAACAGAGCACTAGTTTTGTAAAGCAAGCTGTTCTACCTGAAAGTTGGATTTGACAAGTCTAGGCTAAACCTAATATATATATGGTCTTCTGAAAGCTTCATTTTCTATCAGCGCAGGGCAAAATTTTTAGCAGTGTCTAAATTACTAAACACAATTACTTTGTATCCAACATGAAATACTCGTATGTACTAAGTTAGTGTTAGGTAAAAATTAGATTACCCCATATTTTCAGCCCCCAGACATCACTAGATGCAAAATAATTTTAAAAGCATTAATTAATTTTTATGTTTATGAAATATGTGCTGTGTGCATGTCTATGGACCACATGCATTCCTAGTGCCTGAGGGGGAGAGGGAGTACATCGGTTCCCTAGATGTGGAGTAATTGCAGGTGGTGAAACACCATGTGGGTAAAGAGAACAGAATGTGTGTCCTCTGCCCAGGCAGCAGATGCTGAAATACCAAGCCATTTTTGCATTTACCTATCCTTAATAATTATTCCACTGATAAAAGTAATGTGTTTAGTCGAAATTATGAAGTGCTCAAATATAAGGGATATTTAAGATATTTAGAGATGAAAAATTAGTAAAAAGATATTTATAGAAGAATCATATGTAAATAGATAATGAAGGATATGCATATCTATTCATTGTCCAGACTAAATAGAACAGAGAATATCTGTGGAACTTCAGCTTAGTGGTAGTCCTTGCCTGTTATCCACAGGGCTCTGTGTTGGGTTAAGAACACCAATAATGAATTTGGGCTTAACAAGCTAATCTTATTCAGACAGGTAAAAAACATGAGATAAATTTGTTCTTGATAAACAGCCTGAAGATTAGTTCTGTATCTTCTGTTCAATGTTATGTTCCTAAAATCAAGACAGGTATATTGGAAGGACAGTCATCATGAAACTGGTCACTCAAAGCAGAATCAGTGTTTCCATAAGTGGATCATGAGCATAGTATCCACAAAAACCTCGATTTTACTTCTCCAGCAGATTCACATCATGACCTCATTCAAGGATTAGCTAATTTTCATGCGTCATTCAACGTTAATTGTAGACATAACAAGTTGATAAAGATACTTATAGCAGATTGAAAAATTATTCCATGTTTCACTTCATTTAATGTGAGCACAGAATTGGTTTTTGAACTATGATTTTATACTCCTTGAGGAATTCATCAGAGTGTATCAGTTGCCCTTAGTGAGTGCAGCAAGGTCAGGACCTACTTTACCAGCTCACATCTGATCTGTGGAATAAGGCTTGTGCCTCCTGCATACTTTCATGCATCTGTTTCCACGCACTTCTCCTGTTAATGGTGGCTACTCATCTCTCTCTCCTTTGCTGGCTCTGCCTCTCCTATTGAAATAGAAACACTCACCTGACTCCTTGTCTCTGCAGAATGGTGGGCTCTGTGCAGACCCTGACTTCATAATACCCAGTACAATAGGAGAGGGAGGCCACTCAACCCTGAGATAAAGGTCTGTGCTGTGTGACCTCAACTCCCTTCAGAGCTGCAATTTCCATTTCACATACACTGATGATGAAGGCACTGGCTTTGGGAATCAGGGACTTTTCTCAAACTTTTGTCCGGTTGCTAATTGGGGAATGCCACCTCACAGTTCCATGCAACATTGTTTTGAGAGAAGGTGTTTTGAAAAACTCTTAAGTTTTTATGATCCCTGAAGACTGACAGTGTCTGCTGTTAAAAGTTGAGGAATCTTAGAAGTCTCAATTAGGAGAGTCTGTCAAAAAAGTTTTTTGTCTCCCTGGATTCCTTGCCTTTCTAATTTTTTCCAACAGAAATCAGTTTAAATCTTTCTGTCAAGATCCCCAAGCTACCTTGTCTAGAATAGTGTGCAGAATAAGAGAATCAGTCCAGGTCTCATGAGGATGTCATGTGAAGGAACAGTGAAAGGAATGACACATCACAAGGTAGACCAGGAAGCATTGTCCTAATTTATATAATGGTATGGAAATTCATTTGAATATTCTACCATGTGAATATTCTAAGAAAGCAAGAAATGCAGACTTTACCTTTTTTTTTTTTTTTTTGGTCCCTGTAGCCCCAGCTAGCCTGGAACTCTCTCTGTGAACCAGGCTGGCCTTGAACTCACAAAGATCCGCCTGCCTCTGCCTCCCAAGGGCTAGAATTAAAGGTGTGCACCACCATGCCCGGCGACTTTACCATCTTTTAAAAACATTTTTTATGAGGGTTTGACTTGCATGCATGTAAATGCAGTTTTGTCCTGCAGTATCTGCAATCAAAGGAGGGCCTCAAAGCCCCTGAACTGGAGATTCAGGCAGGTCTTAGGTGGAATGTGGGGGCTCTGCTTCAAACCCAAGTCTTTGGAAGTGTAGCCAATATTTTTGACTAGTGAGTCATCTCTCCAGCTTCAGGCTTTGAAACCTTCAGAGAGTAGTATTATTCACTGAAGGAAAGTTAGGGCTCTCCTTCTTAAGGGGGTCAACAGAGAAATTCTATCATTTCTATAAATTATCGGTCATATATGCTAATGCTACATTTATAGAAAAGAACCTTCATTGGATATTGGAATTATCTACATATTTTGTTTCTGAGATCATAATGAGTCCTCATTGTTTGTGTTTGTGATGTTATAGAGGCAAAATAAAAATGTATGGAAAAAATGTAAACTTTGGTTGTTGTGTGTTGGGCCTAAGTCCAGTACATATTGTCATGTGAATATTTTGGGCAACTGAGAATTTAGAGGGACATAGTCAACAGAGGACCACCATGATTTCTGAGAGATGTCAAATCCTGATTCTCCCAAAGCAGAATAAACATAAGCGATTCTGTACAATAACTTAGCAATGTATGGAAAACTTGGGCTCAAGTTGTAGTTTAATTCAGGAAAAGATAAAGATGATCATTCTCAAAGGATAGAGACTGATGGGATAGACTGAAGAAAAGACACCAGGTCCTTAGTTCACTGTCTTCTCTCTGGTCTCCCAGGGCCCAGTACTCTTTGTGCACTTGAAGTTACACTTAGCGATGGTTTCTGACTTAGGAGTTCACTGAAATTTGTGTCCATTTCCTCCAGGATCCATCACACAATATCTTCATTTTTCACTTTTAGTCTTATTTGGGCCAGAGACTGTCATGTTAATATCTGTATGAAGACTATGAAATCTCACTGTATAATCTCTGGTGTTTTGTTCCCCAGCCAGACACAGACATTCCATTCATGCATGGACACTCAAGAACCTAGACAACAGGAACCAGTTTCTAAGGATGGAGGTTGGACTAACATAATATTTCACTACAGAGATCAATCTCTGGTTGCATACAAGTGTCTCTTACTATAACATGAGTATGTTTGCATGTACATGTACTTATTGTAAAGCAGTGCATACATATGATCAGTGTTATATGAGAATCCATAACATATGGAAGAGCAATGGGAGATTAATAATAGAGTTGAGGCAACAGTGAGTCGTTTCTCTTGATCTATTTCTCTCCTGTTAATATGCTTGGAGCCTATTCATCACCCATTCCCACCCTTTATATATCAATGCACTTTGAGTGTGGCTATTATAACTAAGCAAATGGAGGTGCATGGTAGACTATACATATTTGAGGGCTGAGTGAGTTGTAGAGGACAAGAGATGACAGAAGTACGGTTGTCATAAAGGTATATGTGTATTTGAGTAATCTTCCTCTTCATGACATCAGGTGCATTGAAAAGTGGCATATGGGTAAATCCACATAGCAGTAACATGTGGGGTGTATGAAGAGTCCGTGAGGAGTTTTGGAGCACATTGAGGAACAGTTTTCATGGGTATTGAGGTAGAGCAGTCTTTGGAGGAATAAGGGCTGCAAATGTCCCTAGAAGAAAGTTAACAGTGGATGTCAAGTTGTCAAACCACTCTCTTCTATCAGCCAAATGGCTTCAAGAAAATCACTACAGATAGCAGAGAGCTAAGTATACTAATGCCTCTTATCCATGCTATTTTACCCAACAGGGATCTGTTGGGAAAACAATTAATACAAATGGGTAAAACTTTTCCTTGCTCTGTATGTTTGATTTAATAAATGGTGTTAATGTCTGAGTGTTTTGCAGATGTGGAACCCATTTGAGAGGTAACAAGTGTCAGTTGTTTCTATTGTCTATTGGTCCTTTAGTCATGTGTGGCTGCTGCAATCCACATGATATTCTTCCCTCCTAGAACCAGGCTGGCAGTTCTAAAAGACTGCAGGCTTTTGCAGCTGTTTCCTGCTGGCAGGCTAACAGTTTCTAAGATGAGCTGGCAAAGAGAGGGGATAGGACTTTAGGAAGTTACCCAAGAAATGAAAATAAAAGAAAGAGACAGACTCATAGAGAAAGTCTGGGAGGAAGACTCAAGTTTAATGCTGGAACTCAAGGCTTTTATACCAACCCATGCATGGGCTGGAGTACGTACACAAAATTGGAGGCTGGGGCAGGCAGTTGGGACAAGGGAACCTCAGGCTGTATTCCAGATCAAAGTTCTTTCCTAAGGGATGAAAGACAGCTCAGGTTTCACAGGTCTGTTAGAATAACAGCAGGGGTAAAGGCTTGGCTGCTTGCTAACTGCTTTTAAGTGGTTCTGCCAGAAGAATGCCTACAAATAGGGATATCTGAAGAAACCAAAATGAAAAATAAATTCACAAAGGATATGAAGGCCAGGTATAGTTGTGAAATTCTTGGGAGCTTGATGATCAGGTAAGGCACAAGTGATATCCACCAGGATGGTTGAGAAGTCTACAATAGCCTTGGATGATTGTTACCATAGAGTATACCGACATTTTATAAAAATATAAATAGAGGTACCCTCAAATTTTATAATATTTTTGTGGACTCTTTGAGGCAGGGGCTCCCTGTAGCACCAGCTGGCCCAGAAATCACTCTGTAGACCAGGCTGGCATTGAACTCACAGAGATCCACCTGCCTCTGCCTCCTGAGTGCTGGGATTAAAGGCGTGCACCACCATGCCCAGCCCTGTATACCTGTATAATTACTTTATTTATTTATTTATTTATTTATTTATTTATTTATTTATTGAAACAGGGCCTCCTTACAGCCCCAGCTGGCCTGGAACTCACTCTGTAGACCAGGCTGTCCTTGAACTCACAGAGATTGGCCTGCCTCTGCCTCCGGGAGTACTTGGATTAAAGGCGTGCACCTCCATGCTGGCTTAAAGACAGTTCTTAGCTGCCATGTGGGTGCAGGGAATCTAACCCAGTTTCTCCGCAAGAGCAGTTGGTGCTCTTAACCATTGAGCCATCTCTCCAGCCCCCGCCTGTATAATTTTTAAATAAAATCCTGGTGCCAGGGTTGCATTGCACCCCAGTGAGCTGTTGGCCAGGGAAGCCCTGCAGTGCACCCCCCCCTTCAAATTAAGGTTATTGCCACTAATGTTTGTTGCACTGGAAGCAAACAGTAAGTTGCTATTGCTGAAGGCCTGGCCTGATGTGAGCACTTGAAAGAGAGATCCAGCTGGAACCAAGTTGGAAACGTTTTGCCACTGGATGGCTGACCTTCATAGTGCCAGAGGGTGCTGTGCTATGCATATTGCTAGGGGAGAATCCTCCCCAAAGTTCTTCTTAATGGGAGAACTGCATTATGTGTGCTGCTTTATCTGCTTGCCAAGCAAGATGTTCCTGCTGGTGCAATAGTTTGTGTAGTATATGTATAAGAAGCAAATTTCCAATTGGATTTAAGGCCTGCTCTTTGGGGAGGAACAAACATCTGGTACTGTAAGCCAGGTTGAGCCCCTAGTGGCAGGGAGCCTTATAGGCCCCAGTGGGGGAAGCCACTGCAGTTGTTTTGTTAGATGGATATGATGCACCTACTAAGGTCCTGTACAAGCCTTTGTGTTTCCACCCATAGTTTAGGTTATTACAGCAGTCAGGGTCTGTTTAGATGTCCCTGGTTATTTCTATTTTTTTTTTTTTTTGAGACAGGGTCTCCCTTTATTCCCAGCGGGCCTGGAACTCACTCTGTAGACCAGTGTGGCATTGAACTCACAGAGATCTGCCTGTTTCTTCTTCCTGAGTGCTAGGATTAAACGTGTGCACAACGACACCTGGCTTAAAGATGGTTCTTAGCCGCCATGTGGGTGCTGGGAATCAAACCCTGGTCCTCTGCAAGAGAAGTCCACGCTTTTAACCACTGAACCATCTCTCCAGCCCCTGTTTGTGTTTTTATAGTAAGAGGAATACCTCTAAAACTGGCCAACAGTCCATTGAAAAGAGACAATAAAAGGACCTAAGAGTTCTATGTCTTGCCATAATGGAACAAAGGATCGTCTTATACTTGTCACCCCCAACAAGGGCCAGATATGGTTGCAAAAGAGAATGACGGAAAGAATATAAGAGCCAGAGGAAGAGGTGCAGTGTGGCATATGATTTTCCACACCTGTCAAGCTATGGAAAGATCACTTCTCCCAAGTTTGGATACACCTGCTTGCTCAGGTCATCACAGATACACTTGACTGTTGACACTCTGTAAGAAGGGATGGCCAGAGAGAGTCAGTCATGCTTTTCAACCAACCAGGTTGCCTGAGTTTCATGTGGGGACAGGAGTAAGGGCATGAGTAGAGGAAGCTGAGAGGGCTTAGTGCCTTTTCCATCTTGGGCAGCTGCTGAGAGGTCACAGGGTCCATGCTGGGATGGAGACTTTCCAGTGTGGCTATGGTGGAAGGAATGCCCAGATTTGTATAAATAACCTCCTCAACCATTGCTCTGTTAGTAGGCCCAGATAAACTCAATAGCATCTTCCAAAGTGCGGTTTGGGGAATTTGCACCTCACTTTGTCCTTAGGGATGAAGGGAGGATGGGCCTGGGCACTGGTTACCTCTCCCAGAAGGAATTTTAGAGGGAATGGATTATTTCACTGTAAATTTTTGGTGAGTTGCATGTATTACATACACAATCGTTATAGGGTATTGTCAGAGTTCCTAGTTACCCTCCAGAACTTGAGGATAATACCGTATTTCTACAGACACCATGAACTTGAGAAAGACATGGGTTATTCAAGCTGGCACAGGCCCAGAAGTACTTGGTTTTAACAGCAACCATCATGTTTACAGGGATTCTTGTAGTTAGAATGTAATGTCCTCAAGGGGACTTTGATATAGTCAAAGCAGAGGAACGCCACAACAGTCTGATAGAAAGAAAAATGGGCTCACTCTGCTCACAGCTTATTTGCAGGATCCTGCTCGGATCATCTGGGTAAAAGGAAGGGATCTGACATCTGTAAATCAGGCTGAAATGGGACATCCCTACACATCCATACACATAAAATTAAAAAAATCCATTAATAAATTAAAAATGGAATATTAACATCAGTCACCATAACATAAGACCCATATGGATGACAAGAAGAATGATAAAGAGCAAATTAAGAGTTAATGCTCACCAAAATAGCATAGGAAGTAATGCCTCCATGGACATGTGGGTTGGGGTTCAGAGAGTGATTTGTGCTCTGCAGTCCTTAGAATTCTTAATGAGCACAGAGAGAAATGCAAAAAATTCAAGCAAATTCTTCAATATTTGAGCATATAAATTCCGGAATATTTACTGCCTAAAAAGTGTCTATTCATGTGCTGGAGACTTTTGTATTCATCTCTAAAGTGTGTTTAGTGCAGTGATGTAAGAATTCATGCTATATACAGTCTGATGCTTGTGGATCATTTTCTTCTTCCCAGTGGAAGTGACTCTGCCCAGTCCTGGTCACGGCCAACTGTCTCCCTGGTCACATGATTCTGATTGGAATGTTCATGGCTGCAACGCTTATCACAGAACTCAAATGTAATATTTTCACTGATAGACATTTGCTTACAGTTTTATTTTGATGCCCCCTTGGGGTCGAGTGTATGAATCTCAAAATGCAGTGACAATTCCTGAATCTGTTATTCTGCTCATCTCACATTTTCTTCTGATGCGGACGGTAGCATCATTTTCATTCTCCAGAGAAGAGCATAGAAACACACGGTGTAAGTGACTCTTCCAGCTGGTTAGGGACACGAGCAAGGAAACCAGGAAGTCTGGACCTTTTAAGGCCACAGAGACAGTTACCTGTGTCTGTGCTAAGGACCTTCAGACAAAACAGTTTCAAATCCACGCAGTCGTACAACCAGCTTGGTTTCCTTACTTCCCGTTGTTTCCCCTTCGCTGACCTTATATTCCTTCATTTTGTCTGCAAGATGCTTTATTCTTGTTGCAAAGATTTGTGAGCCAAAGCCAAATGCCAACAATGTCTCAGAGACTTGAATTAAAACAGAGCTCTAATTACATTCTTAAAGAATTGGATCCATCTGCAAGTTGGATTTCACAAGTGCAAGATAAACCTAATATAAATGGTGTCTTCTGACAGCTACATTTTATTTTTTATTTTTTTTTTAAATATTTTTTATTCTTATTAAACTTTTTCATACATCATACATCATTTATCAATCCAATTTGGAGTCATTTCCCTTTCCATGCCCTCCACCCCACCTGAGATCATGCATGCTGCCATACATGTCTTGCACATTTTTCTGAGTCTTTACAGAATTTTTTTTTCCAAGCAGAGGGTTATTGTTTGGGGGAGAACTTCACTGTTTCAGTCAGTTTTTTCCATTTCCTTTGTTGTTGTAGTTGTTATCTCCAAATTGTATTGCTCAATATATACATATATGTATATATACATTTGCATAAATATATAAACATGAATAAATATATTTTACATACACACATACATACATATATACATACATCATCTGAATTGGAGGATTTTCTTTTCTTTTTTTTTTTTAGGTTAAAAGATGTCATGTTTTCCTTATGGAAGTGCTTGAAGGCTCCTCCTTGGCAAGCCCAAACAGCCATCAATCCTGCCCTTGTGCTCCACACTGGGGTCTTTCCTTCCCATAGTTACCCAAATGAGATCCAGTAAGCACTGTGTCCTGTCTTGATCTTCCTGTCTTGGCCCCCATGATACAGCATGGATAGTCCAACAATTGCATACTATATTTTGAAGTGACCGAAATCCCAGTAGCTGCTTACAAGCTGGATGTCTCAGCAGTCCTGATCTGGCACTGAAAGTTTGGCAGAATCTTGGAGAGACATTAGTCTTCAGTCCATATTGGAGTGTTAAAAAGCTGTGTCTTGTGTTTTTGAAGGATGGCAAACATCTTCATTTTCTATCATTTTTGGGCAAAAGCTTCAGCAGTATGTATAACTTACTAAACACTATTACTTTATATAAAATGTCACATGAAATACTAATATACAAGGACGCCATAGTCTGCTCCTGTGCAGGGGTCAGGAGCAGTCCGACACTGCCCCAGGCAGGTAAAAACTTAAGGCATTGTCCCACAGGTGCAGGACAATTGATTTGCTGAGTTGTGGCAGAGGGGCCAGTTGCTGGCGGACCTAGATCAGACTCCTAAATCCTGCCAGAGCGTGGCTGCCCAGCTGGGTGGCCCCGACCCCCCAGTAGTCGCAAGTGGGGGAAGGTCCTGTGTTTGGATCAGGACGCCATAGTCTGGTCCTGTGCAGCGGTCAGGAGCAGCCCCAGGCAGGTACCAGGGCACCGGCTAAGTCAGGACTCCCCCCTCCTCCCTCCGCCGCCCCCCCAACAACTGCAATTGAGGAGAGAGTATCCAGTGGAATAAGAGAACATTCAGAACAGGAAAGGAAGAGACTTCCAGTATCTAATATATAAACAAAAGTGAAAGCCTGAAACCTAAACAAGTCAACATTCCATATCCAAAGAGGAGGGAAGGAAAGAAAGAAAAAAAAAAGCATTGGAAGGAGGCAAGCAAAATAAAACAAGCTTTCAGCCTTCAACACACTGAAAAGGCATTTGGAATTTGAACACAAAAGGGAAACCCATATGCCAGGGAGACGAGGAAGAGACAACATGGGAAAGGTGCAGGATAACAGAACTTAGAGGACTAATTGCAGACCTATGCAGAGAAATTAAAGAACATAAAGAAGAATTCAGAGAAGTAAAGAGAGAGAATGAAAAACTCAATAAGGACCTAGAGGGATACAATAACAAACTAAAGGAAGAGATTGACAAACTCCAGAAAGAACGAGAGAGAAAAAAAACAAACACCTTAAGGAAGTAGAAACACTGAAAAAGGAAGCCAACCAACGAAGTAAGGAGCACCAAGAATAGATTGAGAAACTCATAAAGGGAATGGATATATTAAAGAAATCACAGGATGAAATGAAAAAGGAAATAGAACACCTATCCAACCAGGAAGAAAAGAAAGGAAAAAGCCTCAGGAATAGAATGGAGGAAGCAGAACAAAGACTATCAGATCTGGAAGATAACACAGACCAATTAAAAAACTCAAATAAAGATTATGAAAAATTTAAAAATACACAAAAGTGGAACAACCAGGAAATATGGGACACTATGAAAAGATCAAACCTCCGCATCATAAGAATAGAGGAAGGAGAATAATCTCAAGAGAATAGTATTGATCAGATCTTCAACAGAATAATAGATGACAACTTCCTGAAACTAAAAGTAGACAAACCCATTCAAATACAAGAAGCCGATAGGACTCCAAATAAACAAGATCAGAAAAGAAACTCCCCACCCCACATCATAGTTAAAATGCTAGATGCCCAAAACAAAGATAAAATTCTGAAGGCCACAAAAGAAAAACAAGTCACATACAATGGGAAACGCATCAGAATTACAATTGACTTCTCGCCGCAAACCATGAAAGCAAGAAGAACATGGGGCAAAGCATTCCCAGTGTTAAAGGACTATGGATGCCAACCCAGAATACTTTACCCAGCAAAAACGTCAATTACAGTTGAAGGAGAGAGAAGAATCTTCCAAGACAAAAACAAGATGATAGAATACATATCCGGAAAACCAACTCTCCAGAAAATGCTTGAAGCAATTCAAAGGGGAGAAGAGAGGAGCAACTATCCTCAAGCACTTAGGAAAAGATACTAATAAAAATATAAACATAGGAGTAGAATCAAAGACTAAAAGTCCAAATGGATAATAATGTGAAAGGAAACAACATCCATCTTTCAATTATAACCTTAAATATTAATGGGCTGAACTCCCCAATCAAAAGGCATAGACTGGGAGAGTGGATTAGGAAACAAAATCCATCTATATGCTGTCTGCAAGAAACCCATCTCAATTTCAAGGACAGGCACCAACTTAAGGTGAAGGGATGGAAGAAAACATTCCAAGCGAATGGTACCAAAAAGAAAGCAGGTGTCGCTATCCTAATATCAGACAAAATAGACTTCAAAGCAAAAGAAATCAAAAGAGACAAAGAGGGCCATTATATCTTCATTAAAGGAACAATTGACGATGAAGATCTCACAATCATGAATATATANGTAAGACTGGCTTGGATCAAGGAAATAAATGATGCCAAGTGCTAGAGCGGTTGTGGGGAAAGCGGAACCACAAATCACTGCTGTGGGAATGTAAACTTGTGCAGCCCCACTATGGAAAAACAGTGTGGAGAACCCTTCGAAGACTCACAATGAGCCTGCCATTTGACCAGTCATACAACTCTGGGTATATCCCCACAAGATTCATCTTATGCATGAGATACATGCACAGCTATATTATTGCCGCTCTGTTCACAAATAGCAAAAAAATGGAACCAACCCAATGCCCTCAACAGACGAGTAGATTAGGACTATGTGGGCTACCTTGTCACACAATGCGAATTCTATTGCGTGGTACAGAAGACAACATCATGAACTCTTGCAGGTAAATGGATGGAGCTAGAAGACATACTGTTATAATATAATAATATTATATAATAATATAATAAAATAAACAATAAAATAGAAGACATCCTGTTAAGTGAAGTACAGTAACACAGTCCCAGAGAAACAAATGAACACAATGATCTTTCATATGTGGATGCTCCAGTACAATAACCCAGTTTATTAAAACTTCTTGGGCGAGCTGATGGCTATTAACGAACAACAACAGACAGACTGCATCAGAAAATTAGAAAACTGACTGAAATGGTGACTCGGGAAGGGTGGGAGGGGTGGGAGAGAGACACGGGTGTATATTCGATTGGTGCATATTTAATTGACGTGAGTTCAACAAGTATCCAGTTTTTCCCAGACTCTGTCTACAGGATACATGGTGTTTTAGGACTTATAAAAGTAAACATGTGTATATTAAACAATATTGGTTTAAAGGTTGATAAAAACGGTAATGCATCTGAGTTAATTGGTGATATAAATTCCTGTTGTCCACATTAGATTTAATTAAAAGCTGTATAACAATTACTTTGGGATTGGCATAAACAAATGTTCTCTATAATTTTGCTGTCATATAGTATCAACTTGTAGCAATCTCTTTCACCTATAGGATGATTTAATTTAAAGTTTTTTTTATTAATTTTATTTCTTTTTGTATGTGTATGAATGTGCTGTCTGCATGCAAGTTTGTGCACCCGTGTCATGCAATGCCGCGGAGGTCAGAAGAGGGTCTCAGATTCCCCTGGAACAGGAGTTCTCCTGGAATTGGAGTTTCAGATGGTTCTCGGTCGCCATGTGGGTGCTGGGGATCGAACCCGTGTCCTCTGTAAGAGCGGTCGGCGCTCTTAACCACTAGGCCATCTCTCCAGACCAGGATGATTTAATTTAAAAATAAATTTTGTTTCCCAAGTTAATCACATACAGTAACCCAAAACAGAAAGGGTGAATTTGATGAAATCTGTGCCTTGATTCCACCCTGTAGGTATGTATAATACAACTGCATTTTTTGAGACTCATGGGTCAAAAATCAAAACCTAAAATAAATAAAGGGGGATATGGATAGATATGAAAACTTTTTTGTCAAAAAACCCTTGCAATCCAAATCTTAAAACTAACTAGGGGAAAGGACTTGTATGTTCCAACAGGCCAGAGTATCACCAACTTAATGGCTGAGAAAGAAAATGCAGCTCTGCATTGAGTAGGATGTACCAGAAAGTGCCAGCAGAAGGACTGACTCCTCTGGGCATTGAAGGGAAGAAATGCCTCAGATTTCTGCAGACATCAGGCCCCTCTGTGGATACTACTAGTAACAGCTATTTTTAATGAATCCTAATGAATCTTTCCTTCTAGGTGCCACAAAAGTTTTAATACAAGAGACTTTCTTAACTCCCCCCCATAGAATAAGGAGAAATGTGATGATCATGAGGTCGTTCTCCAGCTGTAGATTGGAGCCAGCTATTATAGAGGTATTCTCTTGTAAAATTGGTAAAACTACCTTCTTTAATTGACTAATGAATGTGGAAACTGTGAAAAGGATTATTCTCTATTCAGAACCAAATATAATGCTAAAGTCTCCTTAAGCTATGCGCTTAAGCAAAATATATTAATACAGGAGCTCTGACATCAACAATGGATTATTCTACCAAGGAGTTGTTGGCCAGGGTCCAAGCCCCCACAAAAGGTAGAGGCTCCTTGCCTCCAAACTGGGATATCTGCAGGAAGAAAGGCGATAAGGCCCTGCTGTTGAAGACCTGATGTAAACATGGAAAAGATGTATGGAGACCACACTTGCAAGTATACAGATGATCTCTGGAATGCCAGAGAGTGTTACCAAAGGCCACTAAAACGATAAAGCAAATATGGGTCTCCTTGAGTCAAGCAAGACTCCTCTGTCAGCACCAGCTACACCTCACCTGCCAGGAAATACTGTGCAGCAGTGGCAGACATATGTCTGTATATCCCAAATCTAATTGGCTATTAGCTCTCTCCTTGGAGGAATAACCCAAGTCTGATGCCACAAACTTACATCCTCTAATGGTTAGGAGATGTTATAAACCACAGGAAGACCCTGTCATACTTAACAGAAGAAAATGTAATTCATGGATTAGCATACCATCCAAACATCTGTGTCTATGCCAAAGTAACCTACCATAACAATTAGTACTATACCTATATGTCTAATTGTGTGTGCTTTATTAATAGGATCGAGACGCTATGTATTATACTTAAAATAAACTAAATAAACCTAGAAAGAAAATGAGTAGCCTTTTCTCTACACCAACATAGGCAGTGAAGAAGGAATACAAGAGAGATCTTCCCAATCATAATAACCAACAAAACTAAAATACCTAGGAACAACATACCCAAAGAACCAAGAGAAACTCTCTAATACAAAAAAAACTTTTACATTCAGAAGAAGAGAATGTGAAGAAGACATCAGAGATGGACAAAACCTCCCAATGCTGTGGATGGGGAAAATAAATATAGTAAAATGTCCATTCTACTCATAAACTTGTATACAGATTAATAAGCATCCCAATCAAAATCCCAACAATCCCCAATGAGTAAGTTTAGAAAAAAAAAAAAAAAAAGCTCTTAATTTCATTTGGGAAAAAAAAAAGACCCCGATAGCCAAAGCAACTCTGGGCTAAAAAAGAGCAATACAGTGGGGGTCGCTCGACCAACACGTCAAACTATTACTACAGGGCTATAGTCATAAAAAACAACATGGTAAACTTGCACAAAACAGACCAGTTGCAATGGAATAAAACTGATATATCCAACCTGCACATCAAAATTTACAGCCAACTCATTTTTGATAAGGAGGCAAGAAGACCACATTGGAGGAAGAAGAAAGCCATCTCAAGTGGTGGTTTGGCAAAACTGGAATCACACCTTAAGAAGCATGAATTAAACCCCTACCTTCACCCTGTAAAAAAGTCCAATTCCAGATGGATCAAAGACCTCAACGTGAAATCCAAAATTTGGAGTGTAGAAGAGAAACTTGGCAGCAACTACAAGGACATAGTTGTAGGAAAGACTTCTTAAATACAGAACAGTAGCTGCAAAGTAATTAAGATTGATCAATTGACAATGGGACCCTAATCAAACTGCAAATGCGTCTGTAATCAAAGAAACAATAAAGGCAAGTGAAGAGAGACAACCCACAGAATGGGAGGAAACTCTCACAGCAGATTACATCTGACAAAGCATTAATATCCAGATATTACAAGCTACTCAAAACAAAGAAGAAGAAAACAAGAATCACTCAGAGATGGAGTAAAGATCTGGACACGGAGACTTCAAGAGGAGAAATTAGAGATGGCTGAGAAAACTTTAAGAAGGTTCAACATCGCTAATTTTAAGGAAATGCAATTAAAACCAGCTTTAGATTACCATCTATCCAGTAAATGACTGGCTAGGATAAGAAAGCACATGATGCCAAGTGCTAGAGGGGGTGGGGAAAGTGGAACACACCCATCCACTGCTGTGGGAATGTAAACTTGTGCAGGCCACTTATGGAAACAGTGTGGAGAACCTTGGAAGACTCAAAATGAGCCGCCATTGACCCAGTCATCCAAACTCCTGGGAATTACCACACAAGACCATCTTACTGCAAAGACTAACATGCACAAGCTATATTTATTGCGCTCTGTTCACAATAGCAAAAAAACTGGAACCAACCCCAACATGCCCTCAACTGACGATGTGGATGAGAAAATGTTGGTACAATTAAACATGGAATTCTGCAGTGGTAAAGTAAAGAAGACAACATCATGAACTTGTGCAGGTAACTGGATGGTAGCTAGAAGACATCATGTTAATAATAATAATAAGAATAATCATATAATAATAATAATAAATAAAAAAAAGAAGACATCATGTTAAGTGCAGGAAGTGAACCAGTCCAGAGAAAAAGAACAAATGACAAATGGTAATCATCTCATATGTGACTGCTAGTACCAATACCCAGTATCTAAATATTCTGTGGAGAGCGGATTGGGGATGGAATATTAAAAGAACAACAACAAAAGAGTTTGATTGGATAGGGCTTAGTTTGGGTGTTGTAATGCATGATTTCTGGTGGGGTGGAGGAAAGGGGAAATATCACAACAGATAATGAAAAGATACAGACAATCATATGGAATTACTTTAAAAACCTATACTCTACTAAGTTTGAAAACCTAGAAGAAATGGATGAATATCTGAAATCTTGGGAATCACCAAAGCTGAACCAAGAAGAGTTTAACAGCTTAAATAGACCAATAATATATGAAGAAATTGAAGATGTAATAAGCAGCCTCCCAACCAAAAAATGCCCAGGTCCAGATGGTTTCACATCAGAATTCTATAAAATATTTCAAAAAGACTTACAACCATTAATATTAAAGGTGTTTAGAAGGATACAAATGGAGGGAGTTCTCCCAGATTCCTTCTATGAAGCCAGCATCACTCTAATACCAAAACCAGGCAAAGATTCAACCAAAAAGGAGAACTATAGACCCATCTCCCTAATGAACACAGATGCCAAAATTCTAAATAGGATACTGGCAAATCGCATACAGATCCACATCAAGAAGATCATCCACCATGACAAAGTTGGATTCATACCAGAGATGCAGGTATGGTTCAATACACAAAAATCAATAAATATCATCAAGCATATAAATGGACTGAAAGACAAAAACCACACCATCATCTCAATTCACGCGGAGAAAGCCTTTGACAAAATCTAGCATCCTTTGATGTTTAAAGTCCTAAAGGGAATTGGATTGGAGGGATCATACCTTAATGTATTCAAAGCCATATAGAGGAAACCCACAGACAGTATCATCCTAAATGGGGAAATGACAGAAGCATTCCCCTTAAAGGTAGGAACTCGCCAAGGCTGCCCCCTGTCACCACTCCTTTTCACCATAGTGCTTGAATCCCTTGCTAGGGCAGTAAGGCAAGAAAAGGAAATTAAATGAGTTCTAATAGGAAAAGAGGAAGTCAAGCTATCCCTTTTTGCTGATTATATGATTGTCTAATTAAGGGATGCTAATAACTAAACCAGGAAACTCCTAGAAACTATTAAGAACTTCAGTACAGTAGCAGGATACAAAATAAACCTAGAAGGGGCTGGAGAGATAGCCTAGCGATTAAGAGCACCGACTGCTCTTGCAGAGGACCCGGGTTCGATCCCCAGCACCCACATGGCGGCTAAGAACCGTCTGTAACTCCAATTCCAGGAGAACTCCAGTTCCAGGGGAATCCGAGACCCTCTTCTGACCTCCGCGGCATTGCACGACACGGGTGCACAGACCTGCATGCAGACAGTACATTCATACACATACAAAAATAAATAAATAATAAAAAAAAAAATAGTAAGTTACTATTAGAGACAATAGACATTGGAACTAAAAGAGAAAATCCCAGTCTCATCCATAACGCCAGAGAAGGGGACCTTGAGAATAAGGAGACAGAGGAGGTAAAGATAGCTCTTCAAGGAGCAAAGTCATGAGTAAAAGACCACCAGACAGGCTGGACATGGTGGCACATGTTTGGAATCCTAGCATCTGGGAGGTAGAGGAAGGAGGATCAGGAATCCAGAGTCATCTTCCCAGCTACGTAGCAAGTTTTGAGCCAGCCTAGGCTACATGAAGTCCTGTCTCAAAAAAACACACAACCAAAAGAACAAAAACAGATAGGAGAGTGGGACGAAGGGAACACAAAGGAACCCAGAACAAAGAAAGTGAAGACGGTAGAGAGATATGGTGATGTCAGGAAGTATGCAGAGGTGAAGTGGCCCAAAAGACTGCTTAATAGGCTGAGGCTGAAGAGATGGCTCAGCGTTCAGGAGCATTTGCTGCTCTTCTGGAGGATCTGAGTTAGGGCCTCAGCACCCATGGGGTTGTTCACAACTACTGTAACTCCAGCTCAGCGGATCTGATGCTATGGTGTGGATGGTCCTCTGAAAGGACTGACCTTGGACATCAAATGCCCGCCCAGAATTATAAATTTAACTTGTTGTCCATCTGAGGGAAAGGAGAAGTCAGGGCTTCAGCAACTCCTCCCAACCAACCAGCTCACCTTGACTGTATAAGGGGCAGGAGTTAAGGGCATACAAGCAGGGAATGCTAGGGATCAGGTCTCTCCCATAATCGCCATCTTGTGTGGACGCCACAGGTCCTAATCAGGGACCATAGATGAACAAGAGGGAGGGAGAACACCAACCATCCTGTAAGTGAGCCCCCACCCATTCTCTCTGTAAGCAAACCCAAATGAACTCGCTAGAATCCTCTAAACTGTGGTTTGCGGAGAGTCTTTCCTCCTTTTGCCTTTGGAACCACGGGAGTCAGATTTCTCCTGGAAGGAATTTCGGCAACAGATGCCCTCCTCTGGTCCCCTCAGGTACAGTCTCCTTGTGTCTCCTATGGCCTACAATCACACAGACACAAAAGACATGCACATGCACATGAAAGTAAGTCTTTTTTTTAAAAAAGACTATTGAATAGTGGTTCTTTTTTGTTGTTGAGAATGAAAGAAAAAAACTCAGTACGTATGCCAGGCTTGCCTAGAACTATAGATCCTCCTGGCTCAGCTGTATTTTCATTAATTACTTATTTGTTTGTTTATTCATTTATTTACGTATTTGTCTTTTTGAGACAGAGTCTCCCAGCTGGCCTGGAGCTTGCTATGTAGACCAGGCTGGCCTTGAACTCACAGAGATCCACCTGCCTCTGCCTCTCGAGTGCTGAGATTATAGGCCTGTGCCACCACACCCCGGCTTCAGCTGTATTTTTAAGTTAAAGATCATGGGAGCCATGGCAACTGAAGACTGACCTCACACCTTAGAGGCAAAGCTATTTGTTAGGAAAGCATTACAACACTCTTGTGAACAGTGTTCGGGATGCATTACTAACCAGAAATGCCACAGGGACTGCAGAATTATCTCCAGTGACTAAACTGTAAGGAAAGAGAATTGTTTGCCAAGTCGAGGTAGTCTTACCTGCTCCTGGGAGCATCCCATATACAGACCATAGTCTGTCTGTGCCTCACACAACAGGTGTGAGAATAATTCTGGCCTTGCTTTCTGGCTCTTTTGGATTTAGACACAGAAATGTACTCATTTATTAGATAAGCTCTCACCTAGCTCATAAAAGGATTTGAAGCAGTCTGTAATGCAAAAAAAAAAGGTTAAAGGAAGACAGACCAACATGGATCCCAATCTGAAAGGAGCTCAGAATTTGCCTTCCTGCACTACCCCGGAGGCCTTGGGGTCAACACTAAAGAAGCTCTGACTTTATATCTGAAAGTTCTGGTGTAGAAAAAAGAACTACAGACAATGCTAACAGCTCCTAAGGGGATGGTCGAAATCAAGGAGCAGAACCGGACTCTGGGCTCTCTTGCTCCCCTGTAACAGTCCCACGCCGCCAGGCAAAAGGCAGAACAAATCAATAGCTTGAAAAGATCCTGGGGCTGGAGAGATGGCTCACAGGTTAAGAGCACCGACTGCTCTTGCAGCAGACCAGGGTTCGGTTCCCAGCATCCACATGGCGGCTAAGAACCGTCTTGAACTCCAGTTCCAGGGGAATCTGACACCCTCTTCTGACCTCTGCAGCATTGCATGACAAGGGTGCACCAACCTACACGTGGACAGCACATTCATACACATAAAAAAAAA
>VZQC01007170.1:1565542-1613702 GCA_009823505.1 Rhizomys pruinosus | reverse complement strand
GGGGTGGGAGAGAGACACGGGTGTATATTCGATTGGTGCATATTTAATTGACGTGAGTTCAACAAGTATCCAGTTTTTCCCAGACTCTGTCTACAGGATACATGGTGTTTTAGGACTTATAAAAGTAAACATGTGTATATTAAACAATATTGGTTTAAAGGTTGATAAAAACGGTAATGCATCTGAGTTAATTGGTGATATAAATTCCTGTTGTCCACATTAGATTTAATTAAAAGCTGTATAACAATTACTTTGGGATTGGCATAAACAAATGTTCTCTATAATTTTGCTGTCATATAGTATCAACTTGTAGCAATCTCTTTCACCTATAGGATGATTTAATTTAAAGTTTTTTTTATTAATTTTATTTCTTTTTGTATGTGTATGAATGTGCTGTCTGCATGCAAGTTTGTGCACCCGTGTCATGCAATGCCGCGGAGGTCAGAAGAGGGTCTCAGATTCCCCTGGAACAGGAGTTCTCCTGGAATTGGAGTTTCAGATGGTTCTCGGTCGCCATGTGGGTGCTGGGGATCGAACCCGTGTCCTCTGTAAGAGCGGTCGGCGCTCTTAACCACTAGGCCATCTCTCCAGACCAGGATGATTTAATTTAAAAATAAAATTTGTTTCCCAAGTTAATCACATACAGTAACCCAAAACAGAAAGGGTGAATTTGATGAAATCTGTGCCTTGATTCCACCCTGTAGGTATGTATAATACAACTGCATTTTTTGAGACTCATGGGTCAAAAATCAAAACCTAAAATAAATAAAGGGGGATATGGATAGATATGAAAACTTTTTTGTCAAAAAACCCTTGCAATCCAAATCTTAAAACTAACTAGGGGAAAGGACTTGTATGTTCCAACAGGCCAGAGTATCACCAACTTAATGGCTGAGAAAGAAAATGCAGCTCTGCATTGAGTAGGATGTACCAGAAAGTGCCAGCAGAAGGACTGACTCCTCTGGGCATTGAAGGGAAGAAATGCCTCAGATTTCTGCAGACATCAGGCCCCTCTGTGGATACTACTAGTAACAGCTATTTTTAATGAATCCTAATGAATCTTTCCTTCTAGGTGCCACAAAAGTTTTAATACAAGAGACTTTCTTAACTCCCCCCCATAGAATAAGGAGAAATGTGATGATCATGAGGTCGTTCTCCAGCTGTAGATTGGAGCCAGCTATTATAGAGGTATTCTCTTGTAAAATTGGTAAAACTACCTTCTTTAATTGACTAATGAATGTGGAAACTGTGAAAAGGATTATTCTCTATTCAGAACCAAATATAATGCTAAAGTCTCCTTAAGCTATGCGCTTAAGCAAAATATATTAATACAGGAGCTCTGACATCAACAATGGATTATTCTACCAAGGAGTTGTTGGCCAGGGTCCAAGCCCCCACAAAAGGTAGAGGCTCCTTGCCTCCAAACTGGGATATCTGCAGGAAGAAAGGCGATAAGGCCCTGCTGTTGAAGACCTGATGTAAACATGGAAAAGATGTATGGAGACCACACTTGCAAGTATACAGATGGCCTCTGGAATGCCAGAGAGTGTTACCAAAGGCCACTAAAACGATAAAGCAAATATGGGTCTCCTTGAGTCAAGCAAGACTCCTCTGTCAGCACCAGCTACACCTCACCTGCCAGGAAATACTGTGCAGCAGTGGCAGACATATGTCTGTATATCCCAAATCTAATTGGCTATTAGCTCTCTCCTTGGAGGAATAACCCAAGTCTGATGCCACAAACTTACATCCTCTAATGGTTAGGAGATGTTATAAACCACAGGAAGACCCTGTCATACTTAACAGAAGAAAATGTAATTCATGGATTAGCATACCATCCAAACATCTGTGTCTATGCCAAAGTAACCTACCATAACAATTAGTACTATACCTATATGTCTAATTGTGTGTGCTTTATTAATAGGATCGAGACGCTATGTATTATACTGTTTCAATGCCTATGTATCTAATTGCGTGTGCTTCATTAGTAGGATCGAAAGGTTATGCCTGGACAAGCTGTCAGCCCATGAAAGAAAACAGCCAAAATTGACTAGAGACCAAGACAACAGCTCCAGAGAAAGTAGACTGATTTGCTTCTCATCCACCTATGCCCATTTTCTAAGTCTAGGGAACAATGTGTGGAAGAGGGGGTGCTGTAGAATGTAAGGGCTGCAATTGGGGTGAATGGTGAAACTACAACAATATAGACTGGACACTCATTTGATCAACTTGTTTGAACATACAAGGCGCCCGCCCCCCCCGCCTGCTGGATGATGGGACCCATGAGCTGTGTGGGTTTGGGCACGGCTGCTTGCAAAGTGGTTTTACATGAAGGATGCTTGTACTCACAAATTATCACTTATTGTTAAAAAAATGCAAACAAAACAAAACAGAGAAAAAAAAAGAAATACTAATATACAATAAAGTAATGTGCGATAAAAATGAGATGACCCCAACTTTTCAGTTTACAAATGTCTCCACATGAGAAATAATTTTTCAAAGCATTTCTTCATACTTATGTGAATGGATATTTTACATGCACACATGTAAAGTTAGGTCATCCATTCCTGGTGCCTGAGGAGGCCAGAAGGGAACATTAGGTCCTCTGTAACTGGAGAAACAGCTGGTTGTGAGACACCAGGTGGGTCTAGAGGAGAGAACCTGGGTCCTTGGCAAGAGCAACAGCTGTGCAAGCACAGCCACTGCTGCAGTGCCTATATTTACTAATTCTTTTTTTTAACTTTAAATTTTTTTTAACATTTATTTATTAGAATCATAGGTCAATATATTCTGAAGGGTATGGATACATATTCATTATACAAATTAAAATAAAGAAGAGAATTTATGCAAAGGCATCACAGTGGTAGTCCTTGCCTGTGATTAACAGGTTCCTGAATTTGATTAAGAGCACCAATAAGGAATTAGAGTGACCATGTCACCATGTTTGGCCTAATATGCTAATGTTACTAAGAGGAGAATCCCGTGAATAGTCAATAATCAAATCCCAATATGTATACTCTATCTTCCCTTCAATGTCAAATTTCCAAACTCAAGAGGACAGCATTGGAACTACAGTCACCATGCCAATTGCCTCTCAGTGCAGACTCACTGTCCATAGGGGATCTTGAAGATAGTGTCCACAAAAGCATCCTCTTCACTCCTGCAACTGGTTCACATCCTGACTACATTTGAAGATAAGGTGATTCTCATATCTCATTTGAAAGTTCATTACAGACATGAAAGTATGATAAACCTGCATATAATAATAAGAGTACTGACAAATTATTCTATATTTTACTTCATTTAATGTGAGCACAGAATGGGTTTTTGTACTATGATCTTTAATCACTTTCACAGACTTTTACTCCAGGATTAGTCAGGTCTTAATTCCTCAATGAGGAATTCATCAGAGTTTATTAGTCACTGTCAGGGACAGTCACAAGGTCAGAACATATTTTACCAGCTAACTTCTGAGCTATGGAATAAGGCCTGTGCCTACTATATCACTTTTATGGATCTATTTCCACCCACGTCTTGTGTTAAGGGCGGTTACTCAGCTCTCTCTCCTTTGCTGCCTCTCTTACTGAAATAGAAACACTGACCTGACTCCTTGTCTCTGCAGGATGGTGGGATCTGTGCAAACCCTGACTTCATAATACCCAACAGAATAGGAGAGGGAGGCCCCTCAACCCTGAGATAAAGATCTGTGCTGTGTGACCTCACCTCTCTTCAGAGCTGCAATTTCCATTTCACACACAGTGGCACTGACAGCACTGGCTGTCATGATACCACTGACCACACAATAGCTCTTGACTTTTTGTCTCCAAAGTGGGATAGGAATCATATTGTTCTACAAGAACAGAATTTTACTCTGTTAAATAGTACTGAAAATTTCCTGTATGGTTCATGTCCACTAATGTCAGTATAAGATCAATTCATACAATAATGTTAGAATTATTATTTTATGTATGTATGAGTGTGTTACCTCCACTTATGTAAGTGCATGCGTGACCTTCAATGGCCACAGAGGTCAGAAGTGGATGTCAGGTTCCCCTGGAAGTGGAGTGCCAGATGGTTGTTAGCTGCCCTTTGGGTGCTGGGAAGCAAAGCTGTGTCTTTTACAAGAGCAGCCTGTGTTCTTAACTGCTGGGGCATCTCTCTAGCTCCAAGATAATGTTACAGAGTGGTAAAGGTCTACTTACACGGCCAGACAAGGAACATTGCTTTTGCTTACTCAGGAACGTAATTCTACCATTTGCAACCTTGAATAATCAAGCCTGCCATTTCTAGGAATCATCAGCCTGGGAAGTGCACACCTCACATTTTTGTATAAGAAGCAATTAAAATACTCACTGTTTGGAATCTCTCTATCTTTCTTTCTTTCTTTCTTTCTTTCTTTCTTTCTTTCTTTCTTTCTTTCTTTCTTTCTTTCTTTCTCTCTCTCTCTATTTCTTTCTTTCTTTCTTTCTTTCTTTCTTTCTTTCTTTCTTTCTTTCTTCCTTTCTTTCTTTCTTTCTTTCTTTCTTCTTTTTTCCCAATGTATATTTGAAATACTAGTTGATCTGGGATTCTGGTTTCCTCCATTAACCAGATAGATCCAGGAAGGCTATTCAGACATTCTCCATGAGGACAAGGCAGACTTGGCTAGTTATGACTCTAGCTACTTAGCACAAACCAGCTGAAGCAGGTTGGGGCAAGGCCCAAGGAGCAGGTAGCAGAATAAAATGGGCTGGCCATTTCTAGCCAGCAGGGAAGCCTGAGCCTTGGAGAAGTGGAGGGGACCAGAGTTGGTCTCAATGGAGGAGAATAAGAGCAATGGGATTTGGGCAACTCATAGAGGATCTACTGTAGTTATGTCATCTGGGGCAGGCATCTGTCAGAAGTATATCCTCTGTGTGTGAGGAGGTGCAAAGCTCTGCACTAGCTCCCTCTGTTGTCCAAACAAGATTTTTTGGTGAGTGTTGTGCTGTATAGTTTTCTGTAAACATAGGATCCATGTTGATGATATCATATGAAATATTGTTTATTACAGATGACAGAGGTATGGTTTTCTCTAGGATCTATAATGTCTGTAGCCATATATAGTAGGGTATAGAGTGCCACCCATGAGTTTACTCCCACTGAGATCTCTAAATCCCATTAGATAGATATTGATCAGACCTGGATAACGGTGCCACAACTGCCCCAGTGAAAGTAATTTGCTCTGACAGTTGTGGTTATTTGGCTTCAGGACTCGGTTGGACCATTGAGTAATTTTCTCCTTTAGCAGCTTGCACTGTATCCTCTAGAACTATGAGAGCTGGTCTTCAGGGAGAAGCCTTCAAGGTGAGATCCTGCTCCATTTCTCCAAGGCCTGTGTCCAAATTAAGTCCTCTCTTCAGCAGTAGGGTCTTCCCTTTGATCTCTGGGAGATAACCAAGGGCTCCAGTGGTGTTGTGGAGCACATCTTTTGTCCTAGGACTCAGGTTGCAGAGGCAGGTGAATCTTTATGCATTCAAAACAAGCATGCTTTACATAGAAATTCCAGGCCAGTTGGGATTACAGGGAGACCATGTTCCAACGGAACAGACAAACATACAAACAAACAAACAAAGAAACAAGCTGGTTTTATGTAGTTATATGTTAGACAGGGTCTCCCATAGTTCAGGTAGGCAGAGAACTCACTTTGTAGACCTGTAGACCTACCTCCATCTCACAGAGATCCTCCCCCCTCTGTTTCTAGACTACTGGGATGAAATACATGTGCCACCATACCCAGTGCTGTTACTTTTTTTTTGGGGGGGGGGATTTTTGAGACAGGGTCTCCCTGTAGTCCCAGCTTGCCTGGAACTCACTCTGTAGACCAGGCTGGCCTTGAACTCACAAAGATACGTCTGCCTCTGCCTCCCAACTGCTAGGAATGCTTTTACTTTTTAAATATACACTTTAAAGTTTGTCTTGCAGAATCTCACACTATATTTTATCATTTCGCCCACCTTCTTCATTCTTTCGATGTTTCCTATCCCCAGTCCCTATGTACCCAACATCATTTGCTTTATTTGTGAGTTCACAGAGTCCATCTGATGCTGCTGATGTACTGGTGGCTATGTGGCCATCCAGTGGGACACACTGAAACTACCAGATGCCAGGTTTTTAAAGACGGACGCTCCTTTTCCTGGCAACTATCATCTGTCAATAGATCTCCTTCTAGTATGGCTCTGTCCCCATGCCTTCCCTCTCTGTGCTGGGATATTGGCTTCATGAGCATGAGCAGATCTTATGCATGTCGTCACAGCTAATGTATTTCTATCTGTGCACCTGCCTTGTAGTGTTTCCTTGTAGTCACTGACCACATCTCGTGCTCACAATTTTTTTCCCAATATTTCACAATGACCCTTGATGGAAGGAAAGAAGATACATATGGAACATCTTATTTAGGGCTGAGAAATCATGAGTCTCCCATTGTCTACACATCCAGCAGTTGTGGGTCTCTTTGTAAATAGACATAGATTTAGTTAGATTATAATGTAAATATATAATCTATATTTATAATAAGTCAGTGGGCATGGGTCTTAGTACTAGGTTCATTTAATATAATGATAGTAGTAGGTTTACTGCCATGGCCTGAAGCCATTGTCCCTGTTCTAGTTTGTCTTCCATTGCTGTGACAAAACACTCTGACCGACACCAACTTGGGGAGGAAAGGGTTTATTCAGCTTACATCTCCTAGGTCACAGTTCATCACTTAAGGAGCCCAAGGTAGGAATTCAGGGCAGGAACCTGGAAGCAGGAGCTGAAGCACAGGCCATGGAGGAATGCTGTTCACTGGCTTGATCCCCTGGCCCATGCCCAGCCTGCCTCCTTAAAAGTTACACAACAACCCACCCAGGGTGGCACCACTCATTGTGGGCTGGGCCCTCCCACACTGCTCGACAATCAAGACAATTCTTCACAGATGTGGCCACAGGTCAATCCAATGGAGCCAATTCCCCAACTGAGGCTCCCTCAACCCAGGTGTGTCAAGTTGACACTAAAGATATCCAGCACAGTCCCCATACATACTTTGCTCTGACTGTGGTATCAGCTGAACTTATATATAATTAGAAATAGATTGGTTACACCTTAACATTCATACCACTATTGTTTGTGTCTGTCCAGGTCAGTCATTATTCTAGCTCAAAGAATTCATGGCTAGGGAAGACTGATGAATGCTTTTCTCTTCCTGTAGCATGCTTTACACTTTCTCCAAGTATGAATCCTTGCCTGTAGATATGAATCTTCAAAGTGAGGGAATGGGGAACACAGTGGTCTAAGGATTAGATGAGAATAATGGAGCAAAATATGTGAAGTTGCTAAGATAAGTTAGGGAGATCAGAATACAGTAGAAAACATGGGTGTGATCAATAACCCCACCGATTTTTAAAAAAGCATATGGACACATTCTGCTTGAAAAAAAAATATATGGATATATTGTGTATGGCTGTATTAAATCTACTATTCTATAATGTGTTGAAAATCAATGCCTGTACTAGAGAGCACAGCCTAGCAAATGAAATTCCCTGTGTCTGGTGTAGTGTATATAACTGGACGTTTTGGGGAGAGATGATTTTAAAATTCCCAGTCATTATAGGATATTGTCAGTGCTCTTAGTCCCCCTCCACAATATGATGTAAGACAGATCATCCTT
Source organism: Rhizomys pruinosus (assembly GCA_009823505.1). Taxonomy (NCBI): domain Eukaryota; kingdom Metazoa; phylum Chordata; class Mammalia; order Rodentia; family Spalacidae; genus Rhizomys; species Rhizomys pruinosus. Next base: position 1,606,036 of record VZQC01007170.1, on the reverse strand, counting down.
CTGTAGACACCATGAACTCAAGGCATAGATCACGAGTAGCCAACCTGGTACTGGCCCAGAAGTAGGTGTCTTTAACAGAAACAGGTATGATTGCAGTGACTCTTGTAGTTAGTATGTAATGTGCTGAAGGTATCTTTGACATGTTCAAATCAGGGGGAATGTCCTGACAGTGTGAAAGAAAGACAAGATGGGGTGTCTGTGTTCATAAGTTATATTCAAGCTACTGCTCAGATAACTCATCTGAAGGAAGGGATCTGACATCTGTAAATCACAGGGTGAATAGGACAGCCCTCATCTGAGCAGTTCAGTAAGCTGTTTAGTTCTTCACTAGCTGAAGAATCTCCAATAAAACTTAGGGTTCACCTGAAGATGTCAGGTTCCCCACATTGGTGTACTGATGTTTTCAAGTGATGAGTGACTAATCAATCTAATTGTACATAAAAGATACTGCACAAAATGTGAAATGCTTTGAGATATTCTTATTCCTTTTCAAGACAAAACAGGCTCTAGACAGAGGGGAATTCTGACTCATTAGGACAAATGGTCCAAAAGAGGGAAAACAGAGAGAAATGAGGTGATTGATGTTCAACACCCACCAGTTTGAAGTATATAAAACCACAATGAAAGCACGTAAGATGGAGGATATGGTATAAAAAGCCAGAAATGTGCACACCAGGGCCAGGATTCTGTGAGTGGCTCTGGACTCAGGGGATGTTCTGCAGGAAATGTGAGAGCTTCGGATGTGTTGAACCTGCTGCTTGTGTCTGTGCAGGGTGACAATCATGGAGCTGCTGGACGAGATGATGAGCACAGAAAACAAAACCTCAGGGAACAGGATTAATGCTGCATACAATGAGTCTTTCAAAGTATTACGACCTGTAGTGCTGCAGAATTCAAAATCTATTTTTTCTGTCCTGTTTTTGTTGTTCATTTCAATAAAGTAATAAAGAGGAAAAATGAAATTTGCCACGAAGTATGTGATCCAGCAGAAAGATATGGAGTGTCCAACATACCTTGGAAATTTGGCTTTAAGTTCTTTCATACATAAGTTCTTCGGGCTGATGGTGATGGCCTGGAAGACACTCAGTAGGCAGGTGGTAGCAATGGACACACTCCTGCCAACTCTTTCAACATACAAAAAGAGGCGGCATACCAAATCATTGAAGAACTGTTTCCATCCAAATGCTGCCACAGTCTGGGGAACTCCTTTAAAGAGCATGGACAAGGTGTTGGCTATGAGCAGGTGGGTGAGGATTAGATCTGTGTCCCTGCATGTGGATTTATGTGTTGCAATTTCTAAATAGTAGGAGAGAAGTGAAAAGTTTCCCAGAATCCCCACTGCAGTCTGAGAGAGCAGTATGATTCCCATTACCAAATCTCTGTATTCCATCCTGACATCTGCTGTATCTGCTTTCAAATTACAGCAGGAGTCATTCCTCTGATCAGAACAAATATCTAAAATATATTTGTAGCCACCACTGTGATGTTGATGTGCAGTTCTGCAACCTTCTTGGGAGGCTGATGGAAGAGAGTTGCTTGACATCTTCAGTATGATGTCATACTGAGCCCAATCGCAAGATGCTGTAAAGAATGTATTAGTTTATCCAGTGAGATGTCCTAATTCGTCAGATGATCCTGTTGAAGACTGAATTCTGAGTAGATGTCTCTGAGATGACATTATTAAATATGAGATGATGCAGCCTGGGAGGAACATTGAAGAGTGACAAAAAATGGAGTCAAAGTCTCATGCCACATTGACAGAAAAAAGTACAATCTGCTCACACCAGGAGTAAATGATTTTTAATTCAATTTAAGATTGAAGTCTTAAGAGAAATAAGGACTACTTCATTTTACAATACGTATGTCTGTGGTATTTCAGAAGAAAATGATGGTCATTCTGTACCACATATGACCCATTTCGTTGAACTGATAATTTCAGAAGAGGAAATTAAGAGGTAATGTCACTAAATTACATCCATGTCCTACAAATTTATGCATGCATGCAAATGTGGGTTGGGGTGAGATGATTTAGATCATAGCCAGTGCATAAGACTCTTACAGAGCACACAAGGGAGACATGCAAGAATCCCAACAGCTTCTGTGATCTTACTGCCATATAAACTCTGCAACATTTGATGGCTAGTATATGTGGTCACCTGCTTGAGAATTGTGTATCTGTCTCTCAACTGTGTTTAGTGTAGTCATGTAACTATTGATGCTATAGAAGATTATTAATGAGCACTGTTGCATGCTTAGTCTGATAAATGGGGGCCATTTTCTTGTTAAGACATGGAGGTCATTCTGCCCACTTTGAGTCATGGGCATTGTCTCCACAATCCCAGGATTCTGAGTAGGAATGTGCAGCATTACCACATAAATTACATTCCTGAAATGTTCACTGATAAACATTTACTCACTGTTTTCTTTTGCTGTCCTGTCGGGTCAAGTGTATGAATGGCAAATTTCAGTGACAGTTCATGAATCACTGTTATTTCATTAATCTTACAGTTTCTTTCATTTTCACTACCTTCTGGTGTGGACAACGGCATCATTCTCATTTTCCAGAGAGGATCATAGCCACACTCCTAGTGACTCTTCCAGCTGTTCAGGGGAAGTGTTGACACCTGGAGGAGTGGAACATGTCCTGAGACAGTCACATGGAGTTCTGCATGTGAATTTATGACAACACAGTTTTAAACCTGCTTGTTTTTGATACTTTCCATTCTTTTTTTTTTACACTTCACTGGTCTTACATGTCTTCATTCATCTGCAAGATGTTTTCTTCTGGCTGCAAAGATCTGTAAGATAATAATAAATTCCAATAAAGCCTCAGAGGCTTGAATTAAGACAGAGCTCTAATTACAATTTTCTAAAGCAAGCTGTTCTACCGACAAGTTGGATTTGACAAGTCTAGGATACACCTAATATATATGGTGTCTTCTGAAAGCTTCAATTTCTATCAGTGCAGGGAGAAATTTTCATCAGTATCTAAGTTACTAAGCACTACCACTTTGTATCCAGCATGAAATACTAATATGCACTAAGTTAGTATTGAGTAAAAATGAGATTACACCAAATTTTCAGTTCCCCGACCTCTCTAGATGCAAAATAATTTTTAAAAGTATCAATTATTTTTTACGTGAATGAACAATGTGTGTGTGCATGTCTGTGGACCACATGTATTCCCAGTGACTGAGGAGGACAGGGAGAACATCAGTTTCCTAGATGTGGAGTAATTGCAGGTGGTGAGACAACATGTGGGTTCAGAGAACAGAATGTGTGTCCTCTGCCAGAGGAGCAGGTGCTGAAATACCAAGCAAATTTCTGCGTTTACTTATATTTAATGGTTATTACACTGATGAAAGTAATGTGTTTAATAGAAACTATGATGTATTAAAATATAAGTCATATTTAAGATATTTAGAGAATCATATGTAAATAGATTATGAAGGATATACATGCCTATTCATTGTACAAATTAAAAAGAACATAGAATCTCTGCCCAAGTTCAGCTGAGTGGTAGTTCTTGCCTGCTATCCACAAGGCTCTGTGCTGGGTTAAGAACATTAAAAAGGAATAAGTGTTACCATGTCACAAGTTTGGGATTAGCAAGCTAATCTTATTAAGATAGGTATAAAGCAAGAGATACATTTGTTCTTGATAAACAGCCTGAATATTAGTTCTGTATCTTCTGTTCAATGCTATGTTCATAAAGTCAAGACAAGGATACAGGAACTGCAGTCATCATGCTCAGTGTTCCTATAAGTGGATCATGAACATAGTATCCACGAATCATCCTTTTCACTCCTGCAGCAGATTCACATCCTGACCTCATTCAAGGAATAGCTGATTTTCATACCTCATTCAAGGTCAACTGTAGACATAACAAGTTGATAAAGCTACTTATAATTATAACAAATTGAAAATTATTCCTTGTTTCACTTCATTTAATGTGAGCACAGAATCGGTTTTTGAATTATGATCTTTACACACCTTCACAGATACTTTATTACTCTCAGATAACTTAGGCCCTGATCCCTCAATGGGGAATTCATCAGAGTGTATTAGTCACCCTTAGTGAGTGCAGCAAGGTCAGGACCTACTTTACCAGCTCACCTCTGACCTGTGGAATAAGGCTTGTGCCTTCCGCATCCTTTCATGCATCTGTTTCCACCCACCTCTTCTGTTAAGGGTGGCTACTCAGCTCTCTCTCCTTTGCTGGCGCTGCCTCTCCTACTGAAATAGAAACACTCACCTGACTCCTTGTCTCTGCAGGATGGTGCACTCTGTGCAGACCCTGACTTCATAATACACAGCACAGAAGGAGAGGGAGGCCACTCAACCCTGAGATAAAGGTTTGTGCTGTGTGACCTCACCTCCCTTCAGAGCTGCAATTTCCATTTCATGCACACTGACAAGGATGGCATTGGATTTGGGAATCAGGGACTTTTCTCAAACTTTTGTCCAGTTGCTAATTGCTAATTGGGGAATGCCACCTCACAGTTCCCTGCAACCTTGCAAACTTGTGGTGAGAGAAAGTGTTTTGAAAACCTCTTAAGTTTTAATCATCCCTGAAGGCTGTTAAATGTTCAAGAATCTTTCACATCTCAATTATGAGAGACTGTCAAAAAAGTTTCATGTCTCCCTGGATTCCAGGCCTTTTGAATTTTTTTCAACAGTAATCAGCTTAATTCTTTATGTCAACATCCCTGAGCTACCTTGCATAGAATAGTGAGTATAATATCTGAATCAGTCCAGGTCTCAGGAGGATGACATCTGAAGGAATGTTAAAAGGAATATGGCAAAAGTAGACCAGGAAGCATTGTCCTACTTTGTATAATAGTATGGAAATTCATTTGAATATTCTATCATGTGAATATTCCAAGAAAGCAAGAAATGCAGACTTTGCTATGTTTTAAAAGCATTTTAATTATTTTTTTTGTACGAGTGTGTGACTTGCATGCCTGTAAGTGCACTCATGTCCTGAAGTGTCTGCAGTAAAAAGGGTGTCAAATCCTCTGAACTGTAGTTTCAGGCAGGTGTTAGTTGGAATGTGGGTGCTCTGATTCAAATCCAGGTCTTTTGGAAGAGTGGCCAATGCTCCTAACTCGTGATCCATCTCTCTAGCTTCATGCTTTGAAACTTTCAGAGAGCAGTATCATTCATTGAAGGAAAGTTACAACCATCCATCTTAAGGAGTTCTACTGAGAAAAACTATCATTTCCTTCAATTATCAGTTGTATAGGCCAATGCTACATTCTGTAGAAAAGAGCATTCATTGGATAATGTAATTATCTACATATTTTGCTGTTGAGACTACAAAGCGTCCTTACTGTTATATTATAGAGGCAACATGAGTACATATGGCCAAGATGTATATTTTGGTTCTTTTGTGTTGGGCCTATTTCCAGTTCATTTTGTCATGTGAGTATTTTGGCCAACCAAGAATTTAGAGGGACATATTCAACACAGGACCACCATGATTTTTGAGTGATGTCAAGTCCTGATTCTCCCAATTCAGAAAGAACATCAGCGATTCTGTATAATAAGTTAGCAATGTGTGGAAAACTTGGGCTCAAGTTGTAGTTTAATTTGGGAAAAGATAAATATGATCATTCTCCAAGGGTAGAGACTGATGGGACAGAACAAAGAAAGGACACCAGGTCCTTAGTTCACTGTCTTCTCTCTGGTCTCCCAGGGCCCAGTATTCTTTGTGCACTTGAAGTTACACTTAGGGATGGTTTCTGACTTAGAAGCTCACCGAACTTTGTGTCCATTTCTTCCAGGATCCATCACACAATATCTCCATTGTTCACCTTTAGTCTTATTTGGCCAGAGGCTGTCATGTTATTATCTGTATGAAGACTATGCAATCTGACTTTAAAATCTCTAGTGTTCTGTTCCCAGCCAAACACAGACATTCCATTCATGCATGCACACTCAAGAACCTCAAGAATAAGAATCAGTTTCTAAGGACAGAGGTTGGACTAACATAATATTTCACTACAGAAACCCATCTCTGGTTTCTGACAAGTGTCTCTTACTATAACATAAATATGTTTGCGTGTACATGTACTTATTGTAAAGCTGTACATACTCATGATCAGTGTCATATGAGTATCCATAATATGTGGAAGAACAAAGAAAGATTAATAATAGAGTTGAGGCAACAGTGAGTCCTTTCTCTTGATCTTTTCCTCTCCTGTTAATATGCTTGGAGCCTATTCATCACCCATTCCCACCTTTTATACATCAATGTCACTTTGAGTGTGGCTATTATAACTAAGCAAATGGAGGTCAATGTTAGAATATACATATTTGAGGGGCTAAGTGAGTTGTAGTGGACAAAAGATGGCAGAAATACTGATGTCATAAAGGGGTATGTGTGTTTGAGGAACCTTCCTCTTTATGGCAGCAGGTGTATGAAAAAGTGGCATTTGGGTAAACTCTACATAGTGGTAATGTGTGGGGTGTATGGAGAGTTCATGGGGAGTTTTGGAGCACACTGAAGAACAGTTTTCAAGGGAATTGAGGAAGAGCACTCTCTGGGGGAATAAGGGCTGCAAAGGTCCCAAGAAGAAAGTTAACAGTGGATAGAAGGCAATGTGTTGATAAGTGAACATTGCATGATGCCCATTATTTCAGAGATTTAATGCTTATAATGGGTAAAGGATACCATGAGCTAGTTTGTTTTATGTTAGATTTTTTTTTTCTGGTGCTGTTATTAGGATCCAGGGCTTACTCATGCTAGACATATGTTTTACCACCACTGTGTAGTACTGTGCTCTCATAGACTATCACCACCTTCCTGAGCTCAGGTGTGACCCCTATCCTGAGATCTTCATAATTGTGCTTGTCAACTGTTCATACTGTATTATGGTATGTTGGGCAGGGAGAGTTTTTTGAGAATCCAGCAACATCTTTCCAACAATAATGAGGTATTCAGCCATAAGGAAACCACATTATCATGTTAGAATTAAGAGTATAATATTAGTAAACCAGGAAATCAACACAAGACCCATTTGTTCCTGACTGTTATGGACAGTTTTCATGTTGTACTTTTGTTATTTATTTATTTATTTAAATATTTTTTATGCGTATGAGTGTACTCTCTGTATGTTGGTTGATTCATCCGTGTTGTGCAATGCCGTGAAATTCAGAAGAGGGCATTGGATTCCCCTGGAACTGGAGTTAAAGACAGTTCTTAGCCACCATGTGGGATCTCGGAATAGAACCCAGGTCCACTGCAAGAGCAGTAGGCACTCTTAACCACTGAGCCATCTCTCCAGCCTTGACATTGTACTTTCCTTTTAATGCCAAATTCCAGATGAAATAGGAAGAACATTTGAACCACAGTCATGATTCCACTGAGCACTCAATACCTACTTACTTGTCTCCAAAATAGGAGTATAATGATATTGTTTTCTAAGAACAGATCTTTACTCTGTTAAATAGTAGTGAAAAATTTTTGTATGGTTCATTTCAACTAATGTCAGTAGGAGATGAATTAATCACTACAGTCTTTTGGTATTTTTATTCCATGTGCATGAGTGTATTGCCTGTATGGGTGTCATGCATGCCCATGAAGGTTAAAAGTAGATGTCAGGTTTCCCTGGAACTGGAGGTACAAATGGTTGTTCACTGCCACATGGTTGTGGGGAATTGAACCGGGGTCCTCTACAAGAGTCGCCATTGTTCTTAACCATGGGGAGTTCTAATTGGAAAAGAGGAATTCAAGCTATCCTTGTGTGCATCTTTTAGTGTAATATGGGATTAAAATGGAAAGAAGCAAATCAAGACATATGCCATGGAAATTACATACAATTTGTTTCCAAAGGATACAATGTTAATATAGGTGCAATGTAACAGGCTGGTGCAAATTAGCCTTTCTGGCTGTTTAACGACCATATCTGAAGTCCCTGCCAATTTGACCAATGGACATGAGGACAACTTTGTTCCTTGCCCTCAGCAGTCAGAGGTCAACCAAATCTTAGGGGATATACTTGGGGGCATCTCTTGAAAAGACCTGCAGATGTGGATGGCCATTTTTCTGTTCAGGGAGGTCTTGGAGTGCTACTAATGGGACTTCAGCCAGTATCCATTCTATAAAATGAAAGTCTGATCATCCCTCAGGAAAGGAAGCTTGGTCTAGCAAGACCTGATTTTTTCCTCTTGTGGATGGAACTGGTTGATGAGGAGCCAAAACAAGCAAGGGGCTCCCCCCCCCAAAAAAAAACCCGAGACCCCTGAGGATCAGATCCTCAACTCACCTCAAGAAAACAAAACCTTGGTTAATCTGGGCTATCTTTATGGCCTTAAGAATCCAGAAGAAAAGTAGAACCAGAAATAAATAATTAGACCAGAGAACCGTAATGCAGACACAAAATTTGAGATCCCAATTAAAAGACAAAAAGAAAAAAAAAAGAGAGAGCACCATTGTTTGGCCTGTCTACAATTCTCACCAGCAGGCACATATGCTCTGTAGATGCCACTGTTTTGGCACTCCTCAAAGACATGAGACACAGATTTTTTTTTTTTTACTTTTTCACCTTCCAATGTGGACTAAGGACTGCTGAGTTACTCAGCTTGTGAACTAAGCAGCAGATGGAAATTCAGCCTCCTCAGAAGGTGGACTGACATTGTTGGATTACCTTGGCAGTACCGCGGAGGCCAATGCAGGGGGATCATGACAGGACATGTGCTTACTGGACTTCATTTGGGGGCACAATATTTAAAGCAGAAGCATGTCAGTAAGGGTTTCCTTCTGCATAAGGTCTTTTGTAATGTATCATCATAATCGTAATCCACCATCAAATATTTTAGCAATATCTTTAATGTTTAGATAGTATATTAACAGCATGCAATAATTACATCATAGGTTCTCACCAGAGGAAGTCTTTTGCAAGGTTCTTCTCTGCTACCAGTTATCATAGTATGTTTAAAGTTAGAAAACTGAGTAGAAACACTGAACATTGTAGAAATGCACTTTTTCAGTAATACTTGAGTTGTTTTAATATTAGACTACCCATTTGGTTGTTACAGAAAATCCTTAACTGTAATTGATAGTTGTTGCCATAATAGTATACTGCCTGTATTTCTACCTCTAGTTATGGGCTTTATGTGCTAGATTTCAATATCCTTGAGCCTGGGCAAGTGCACAGTATTTTTCAAAAGAAACGTGGTTTACTTGCACAAAACTGACCAGATTTGAGAGACTGTCAATGCCCTTGATGTGGTCTTTGTGGGTGTGAAACCAATGGTAAGTACTTGAACTGTTCTCTTATTATAGTATTGAAATTAAGTCTATTTAATCTATCAAAATATGTTCATGCCCTGATTTTATGTACTTGTATCTATTAATAAACATTGTGGAAAAAATTCAGGAATCTTTGAAGTCTCAGTTATGAGAGTCTGCCAAAAAAGTTTTATGTCTTCCTGGATTCCAGGCCTTTCTAATTCTTTCCAACATAAATCAGCTTAATTCTTTATGTCAAGAACCCTGAGCTACCTTGTGTAGAATAGTGAGCAGAATAACAGAATCAATGCAGGAGTCAGGAGAATACCATCTGAAGGAATGGTAAAAGGAATGACATGTCACAAGGTAGAGCAGGAAGCATTGTCCCAATTTGTAAAATGGTATGAAAATTCATTTGAATATTCTACCATTTTAATATTCTATTAAAGACATGCAGGCTTTGATATTTTTTCCAAAACATTTTAATTTTCTTGTATGATTGTTTTACTTGCTGAACTGGAGTTTCAGACAGTTGTTACTGGGTATGTGGGTGCTCTGATTCAAACCCAGGTCTTTGGAAGAGTAGAAAATGCTCCTAACTAGTGAGCCATCTCTCCAGCTTCAGGCTTTGAAACCTTCAAAGATCAGTATCATTCATTGAAGGAAATTTAGAACCATCCTTCTTAAGTGGGTCAGATGAGAAATACTATCATTTCTTTAAATTATCAGTCATATATGCCAATGCTACATTCTATAGAAAAGAACATTCATTGGATAAGGGAATTATCTACATTTTTTGAGAATATTAGGAGTCCTCATTGTTCATGATGTTATAGAGGCAAAATAAAAATATATGGCCAAGATGTAAACTTTAGTTCTTGTGTGTTGGGCCTATGTCCAGTACATATTGTCCTGTGAGTATTTTGGTCATCTAAGAATTTAGAGGGACATAGTCAAAAACACAGGACCACCACAATTTCTGAGAGATGTCAAATCCTGATTCTCCCCAAGGAGAATGAACATCAGAGATTCTCTACAATAACTTAGCAATGTGTGGAAAACTTGGGCTCAAGTTGCAGTTTAATTTGGGAAAAGATAAATATGATCATTTTCCAAGGGTAGGGACTGATGGGATAGAATGAAGAAAAGACACCAGATCCTCAGTTCACTGTCTTCTCTCTGATCTTCCAGGGCCCAGTACTCTTTGTGCACTTGAATTACACTTAGGGATGGTTTCTGAGTTAGGAGCTCACCGAAATTTGTGTCCATTACCTCCAGGATCCATCACGCAATATCTTTATTGTTCACCTTTAGCCTTATTTGGCCAGAGTCTGTCATGTTATTGTCTGTATGAAGACTATGAAATCTCACTGTATAAACTCTGGTGTTCCATTCCCCAGCCAAACACAGATGTTCCATTCATGCATGGACACTCAAGAGCCTGGAGTACAGCAACCGGTTTCTAAGGATGGAGGTCAGACTAATGGAATATCTCAATACAGTGACCAATCTCTGTTTGCTGACAAGTGTCTCTTACCACAACATGAGTATGTTTGCATGGATGTGTACTTATTTTAAAGCCATACTTACTCATGATTAGTGTCAGATGAGTATCCATAACACATGGAAGAGCAATGGGGGATTAATAATAGAGTTGAGGCAAGAGTGAGTCCTCTCTCTTGATCTATTCCTCACCTGTTAACATGCTTGGAGCCCATTCATCATCCACTTCCACCCTTTATATATCAACATCACTTTTTGTGTGTCTCTTATAACTAAGAAATGGAGGTAAATGGTAGAATATACACATTTGAGGGTCTGAGTGAGTTGTAGAGGACAAGAGAGGACAGAAGTACTGATGTAATAAAGGTATATGTGTGTTTGAGGAACCTTCCTCTTCATGACAACAGGTGCATGAAAACGTGTGTAAACTCCACCTAGTGGCAACATGTGGGGTGGAAGGATAGTCCCTGAGGTGTTTTGGAGCAAATTGATGAACAGTTTTCAAGGAAATTGAGGAAGAGCACTCTCTGAACGAATAAAGGCTGCAAAGGTCCCATGAAGAAAGTTAACAGTGGATAAAAGGACAGTGTGTTGATAAGTGAACATTGCATGATGTCTACTCTTTCAGAGGTTTAATGCCTATAATGGGTAGATGATATCATGAGGTAGTTTTGTCTTATCTTGGATTGATTTATTTTCTGGTGCTGGTAGTGGGATGCAGCACTTACTCATGTTAGACATGTGGACTACCACCACTGTAGTACTGTGCTCTCATAGACTGTCACCACCTTTCTGAGCTCAGACGTGACCCTTCACAAGAGATCATCACAACTGTGCTTGTCAACTGCTCATGCTATATCACAGTATGTTGGGCAGGGAGAGTTGCTGGACCTTTGCTTCAGAATCCCGCAACATCTTTCCTACAATAATGAGGTATCCAGCCTTAAGGAATCCACTGTTAGACTTAAGAGTATAATATTAGTAAACCTGGAAATCAACACAAGACACATTTGTTCCTGAATCTTATGGACCATTTTCATATTGTACTTTCTTTTCCTTATGTGTATGAGTGTAATTTCTGCATGCAGGTTGGTACATCCATGTCATGCAATGCTGTGGAGGTCTGAAGAGGGTGCTGGATTCCCACAGAACCGGAGTTAAAGACAGTTCTTAGTTTCCATGTGGGTGCTGGGAATTGAACCCTTGACTTCTTCAAGACATGAGTTCTAGAGGACAAGAGATGACAGAAGTACTGATGTCATAAAGGTATATGTGTGTTTGAGGAACCTTCCTCTTCATGACAGCAAGTACAGAAAAAGTGTGTAAACTCCACCTAGTGGTAACATGTGGGGTGTACCGATAGCCCCTGAGGTGTTTTGGAGGACAATGATGAACAGTTTTCAAGGAAATTGAGGTAGAGCACTCTCTGGGGGAATAAGGACTGCAAAGGTCCCATGAAGAAAGTTAACAGTAGATAAAAGGACAATGTGTTGATAAGTAAACATTGCAGTCGGTGCTCTTAACCACTGAGACATCTGTCCAGCCCCATACTTTCCTTTTAATGCCATGTTCCAGATGAAATAGGAAGAACATTTGAACCACAGTTATGATTCCACTGAGCACTCAATACCTACTTACTTGTCTCCAAGACAGAAGTGTAATGATATTTCTCTCTAAGAACAGATGTTTACTCTGTTAAATAGTAGTGACAAATTTGTGTATGTTTCATTTCAACTAACATCAGTAGGAGATCAATCACTACAGTCTTTTGATAGTTTTATTCTGTGTGCATGAGCATATTGCCTCTATGGGTGTCCTTCATGCTTACAGAGGTCAGAAGAAGATGTCAGGTATCCCTGGAACTGGAGTTACAAATGGTTGTTTGCTACCACGTGGATGCTGGGAATTGAACCCAGTCCTTTCCCAGAGTAGCCATTGTTCTTAACCACGGGTTGATCTTATCCCTAGGAAAACCTTACTGATCTCCCCCAAGAGAGTGGTTAAATTCTACTTACCAAGCCAGACAAGGATCACTGCTTTTCCTGACTCACATTGTAATTCTAGCAGGCTCTGCCTGGAATATGCCAGCCTGCCATTTCTAGGGACCATCAGCCTTGGAAATGGGCTCAGTACAGTTTTGGATATATCACAAGATTTGCCTGCACACTTTACATGCTTTGAATCACAATTTTAGCCTGGGTATGTCTGTTTTTTTTTCTCCTAGACATTACTATGGACTGTGTTACAAGGTTCAGAGCAAGGAGCTAGGATTTCTCAGAGGCAGATTTAAGGAAGGTCCTACATTTGTACTGTGTGCATTTTCTTTCCTAGCTGCAGGGTGAAGTAACTGTGACTGCAGCATGGTCTCCTGAAGAACTTGTTGCTGACTTTATCAGAGTGGTTTTAGTTGCTTGAGAATTTTAGTGTGTATTTTGATCATATTCCTTATCCCTTCCCACAACTTCTACCATATACATAATCTTCCCACACCCAATGAATCTCTCTCTCTCTCTCTCTCTCTCTCTCTCTCTCTCTCTCTCTCTCTTTCTTTTCAATGTATATTTTAAAATTTTCTCACCTGGCTCTCTAGATTCCTCCTTCAATTTTATGTTTCAAGGACAGATAAACCCACGAAGACTATTCAGAAGTTCTCCCAGAAGATGAAGGAGCCTGGCTAGTGAGAAGGAGTCTTGAATACTTGCCACACACTCACAGCCTGAGTAGGATGCGGGCAAGGCTCAAGGAGGTACTAGGAGAAGGGCTGTCCTCTTCTACCCAGCAGGGAAGCCTGAGACTTGCAGGGGTGTTAGGGACCAGAGATGGTATCTCCTGGGGGAGGGGTTGAGTGGGCCATGGACAAGTCTCCCTATCTTCTTATTCTCTAAATCTTAGCCAGCTGTGGCCTTCCGTATGCATCTCCCTCTCTTGTATAGGGAAGCTTTGCTCCTTAAAGGTGAGGGGTGCATTTTATTCTCTCCACCTCTGTTCCACTATGTCCCTTGGGCCATAGGTGTAGAGTTCCCACTGGAAACATGTCACTTAGCGGTGGGCATATCTCAGAAGTATATTTTCCATGTGGGACCTCTTCCATACCTTTCATCTGTGGCCCAAAGAATTTTCTTGGTTCTAAACTCCTCTGTAAATACAAGGTCCACATACAGGATATGGTACAATATTTCATTTGTCTAGATTTAGGGCACAGATGTGGTTTTCTGTTGGATCTATGAATTACAGTGCCATCCATTACTTCACCCCCATTGAGAGGGTTTGAATCTAATTAGATAGCAATTGCTTACACTGTGATAACACGGCTGCTGCTGCACCAGTACAGGTAGTTTGTTGTGAGAGCTTCAGGCCTGGGTGGTAGCATTTGTTGACTTTCTCCATTAGCAGCTTGGATAGAATCCTCTAGATTTATGAGAGTCCGTCTGCAGGGAAAAGGCTTCCAGATCACTTCCTTTTCCACTTTTCCAAGTCTTGGGCCCAAATTAGACAGTGTCTTCATTCTCAGCGTCTTACCTTTGAGTTCTTGGAGGTAACCAAGGGTTCTAGCCAGTGTCACAGTGAACATCTTACATCCCATCACTTGAGAGGCAGAGGCAGGCAGGTCTCTCTGAGCTCAAATCCAATGGGATCTAATAGCTTATTCCAGGCAATCTGGGACTACAGGGAGTCCCTGTCTCAACAAGACAAAAGAGAAATCCAGTTTTATTTGCTTATGTATTTAGCTAGAGTCTCCCATAACCCAGGCTGGCCTTGAGGCCACAGAGATCCTTCTTGTTCATTCTCCTAATTGCTGGAATTAAAGGTATGCACTAACATGCTCAGTGTCCTTTTATTTTTCTTTAGATGTACAATTTTAAATTTAATCTTTAGGGGTTGGAGAGATGGCTTAGTGGTTTAGAGCACCAGCTGCTTTTGCAGACAACCTGGGTTTGATTCCCAGAACGCATATGTTGGCTAAGAACTGTCTTAAGCCGGGCATTGTGGCCCATGCCTATAATCCTAGCAATTGGGAGGCATAGGCATGTGTATCTCTGTGAATTCAAGGCAAGCCTAGTGTACAGACTGAGTACCAGGCCAGCTGGGGCTGTAGGGAGACCCTGTCTCAAAGAAAATAATTAGTCTGTAAGAAAAACCCATTATATTTCATCATATTTACATATGTCGGAGAGAATTTTCCTGTGGGGCAGGGGACAGGTGCCCATACCTGCACCCATCCACATAGGGTCTCACCCACTTCTCCCACTTTGTGTTCCCCAGTTTCTAAGCCAAACAAGGAGTGAACTCTCCAATCTTAGTTGGATTATAGAATTTCTTAGGGTTGTCTCCAAAGTGATGTAGGTAAACACACATTCACTAAGTGTGGAATGAATCTCCTTTCCCAACATGGCCGCCAGGAGTCCTGACATGAATTTTTTGCCCTACTTCTATGATGGTGAAATGGTGGGAGAGGCCCAGCCCCACACCGTGGCTTTCATATGCCTCAGTGGTGTCCCAGAGTCCCAGAGTTCTATGTGTGTTCGCCCTAGCATAGCTGGAAGTCCAGCATCAGGCCCACCTCACTATGGCTTGCCTTTGCCCATAGCCCTTCCCTCTAAGTAAACCAGGCACCATCGTTGTCATTACACCTCTTCTCAGGTGATAAATCCATTTCAAACATGATACAGTCTATCCCACAATTTACCTTCTTCAGCTCCTCCCAGAGTCACCCCTCATCCCTACCTATCCCATGTTTGGTCATTTTTATCCTATATAATATAGTCCTTTCATGATGTTAAAAAATAGTTTAGATGATCTATTCTATAATGGGGGGACAATGTCCTTACTAGACACTACAGGCTGCCAATGAAAAGACCAGTGCCATGAATTGGGTTCTTCTTGGGTAGCTTTTATGAGTTTTTTTGTTTGTTTCTTTGTTTTTATTTTTATTTTTATTGATGATTTCTGTATTTCATACATCATTTTCCAATTCAGTTCAGGCATATATCCCCTTCCCTTCCCCCCACCCCACACCTACCCATCCCAGATCATGCATTCTGCCATAAGTTTTCTGCATCTTTCTCTGCTTTTTTGTTTTGTTTTGTTTTCATTTTTTAACAATAAGTGATAATTTGTGAGTACAAGCATCCTTCATGTAAAACCAATTTGCAAGCAGTTGTGCCCAAACCCACATAGCTCATGGGTCCCACCATCCAGCAGGGGGGGCTTGTATGTTCAATCAAGTTGATCAAATGAGTGTCCAGTCTATATTGTTGTAGTTTCACCATTAACCCCAATCGCAGACCTTACATTCTACCACGCCCCCTCTTCCGCAGATTGTTCCCTAGGCTTAGAAAAGGGGCACAGGTGGATGAGAAGCAAAACACTCTACTTTCTCTGGAGCTGATGTCTTGGTCTCTAGTCAGTTCTGGCTGTTTTCTTTCATGGGCTGCCAGCTTGTCCAGGCATAACCTTTCGATCCTACTAATGAAGCACATGCAATTAGATATTTAGGTATTTAAACAGTATAATATATAGCCTTTCGATCCTACTAATGAAGCACACGTTACTGGTTGTAAAGAAAGGCCATTGATTGTTTTTTTAGGTTTTAATTTGTTCCTGCCACTTTGCTGCAGCTGTTAATCATTTCTAGGAATTTTCTGGTGGATTTCTTAGCATCCCCTTAAGTAGAAAATCAATACCTCAGCAAATAGGGATAGCTTTTCTTCCTCTTTTCCAACTACTACTCCTTTTTAATTTCCTTTCTTGCCTTACTTGCTCTAGCAAGTGTTTTCAAGCAATATATTGACGGGAGTGGGACACGGCGGCCAGGCCTTGCCGATTTCTCACTTTAAAAGGGGCCTGTTCAGGCCTGGAGAGACTAATCCTAGCATTAAGAGCCTGACTGCCTCCTTGCCGAGGACAAGGTTCGCATCCCCAGCACCCACATGGGCCAGCTGAGAAACCATCTGTATTCAATCCAGGGGGAAACTCCAGTTTCCCGGGGATCCGAGACCGTTCTTCTGACCCTCACAGGCATTGCACAACATGGTGCACCCAAACCTGGCATGCCGACAGTCCACTCATACCATACAAAAATAATAAAATTTAAAAAAAAATAAGGGGAATGATTCTGTCACTTCCCCATTTAGGATGATATGGCTGTGCTGTTTCCTGTTATGGCTTTGATTACATTGAGGAAAGGATATGATCCCTTCAATCCAATTCATTCTAGGATTTTAAACATGAAAGGGTGCTAGATTTGTCAGAGGCGTTTTCAGCATCAATTGAGCTGACGTACGGTTTTTGTCTTTCATTCAATTAATGTGTTAGATGTTAGATGATGTTTATTGATTTTAATATGTTAAACCATCTCTGCATCTCTGGTATGAATCCAACTTGGTCATGATGGAAGATCTTCTTGATGGTGGTCTGTATGCGATAGCCAGATATTTTGTTTCGAATTTTTGCATCTGTGTTCATTAGGGGATGGGTCTATATTCTCCTTTTTTAGTTCTATCTTTGCCAGGTTTTGGTAATAGAGTGATAATGGCTCCATAGAAGGAGTTTAGAAGAATTCCCTATGTATCTCCTCCTGAACAGTTTCAGGTCATAATGGTTATAGGTTTTTTTGACATGTTTTATAGAATTATTCCTGCTGTGAACATCTGGGATGGGCTTTTTCTAGTGGGAGGTTTTCTTATACTCTTCAATTTCTTCATGTTGATTATGGGTCTGTTTAAGCTGTTGATTCTTCTTGGTTAAGCGTTGGTGAATTCCATGATTTCAATATTCATCCATTTCTTCTAGGTTTTAAACTCTGGTTTTTAGAGATAGTTTTGAAGTATTCCCGTATGTATGATTTTCTGGATATTTCCTTATCTGTTGTCATATTTCCACTTTTGATCAGGGGATTGTATTGGTTTGGGGTTGTTCCTTCTTTATTTTGGGTTACTGAGCTGGAGGGTCTTGTCTATTCTTGTTATTCTTTCAAGAGAACAAACTTTTGGATTAAATTTGATTTTTTTTATCGTTTTTTCTTTCTATTTCATTGAATTTCGCTCTGATTTTTGTTTTCTTCCTGTCGGTTGCATTTAGGGTTATCTCCTGTTGTCTCTCTCCAGTGCTTTTAACTGCCGTTTTAGATTCATTCACTTGTGCTCTTTCTTGTTTTTCATAATGTAGGCACCCAGGGCTATAAAATTCCCTCTTAGCACTGCTTTTCAGGTATCCCATAAGTTTGGTTTTTGTTGTATTGTCATTATCATTGTCATTTAGTTCCAGGAATGCTTTTATTTCTTTCTTTATCTCTTCCTTGACCCCATTCATTACTCAAGAGTGTGTTGTTTAGTCTCTGTAGCTTCTTGTGTGGCCGAGTCGGGCCTTTATCCTTGGTGTTGATTGTTGAGCTTTATGCACTGTTGGTCTGATAGAATGCATGAAATTATTTCAATTCTTTTTGTATTTGTGGACTTTTCTGTGTACCTGTATGTGGTCGATTTGGAGAATGCTCCATGGGGTTGTGAGTAGAAAGGTCTTCTCTGGTCTATTCCGGTTGGAATGTTTGGTAGAGGTCTATGAGGTCCACTTGGTGTATCATATCAATCAGTTCAGATGTCTTTCTGTTTATTCTTTGTCCTGTTCAAAGGACTCAGTGGGGCACTGAAGTCCCCTACTATGAGTGTACTGGGGTTAATGTATGACTTGTGGACCTGGAGAATTGTCTTTATAAAGTTTGGTGCACCAGACTTTGGGGTATATAACTTCATAATTGTGAAATCGTGTTGGTGAATTGTTACTTTGATGAAAATGTAATGGCCTTCTTTGTCTCTTTGATTTCTTTTACCTTGGAGTCTATTTTGTCTGAAATTAAAAATCGCACACACTGATTTGTTTTGGTGCCATTTTTTTGGAATATGTTTTTCCATCCTTTCACTTTAAGGTGGTGCCTGCCTTGAAGGTAAGATGTGTTTCTTGTAGACAGGCATAATGATGGATTCTGTTTCCTAATTCCAATCTCCAGTCTATGTCTTTTGATTGGGGAATTTAGTCCCTCAATATTTAAAGTTATGACTCATAGGTCTGTGTTGCTTCCTTGCCTTGTTATCCATTTGCAATTTGGGTCTAGGTTTCTACTCCTGCAATTATGCTTTTGGTTTCTCGCTTTCTAGGTGCTGGGGTGGTTTGCTCCTTCTTCTGTCTTTGAATTGATTCAAGGTATTCTCTGAAAGGTTGTTTACCGGACATTGTATGCTATCATATTGTTTTATTGTTAATGGAAGGGTTTTACTTCTCTCAACCTTCAACTGTAATTGAAAATTTTCCTGGGTCATATAGTAATCTGGGGTTGACATCTATTGTCCTTTAATACTAGGAATGCTTTGCTCCACGTTCTTCTTGCTTTCATAGTTTGCACTGAGGCGTCAGTTGTCTTTTGATACGTTTTCTACTATATATGTTCATTTGTTTTTTTTCTCTTGGGGCTTTAAGGAGTTTGTCTTTGTTTTGAGTGTCTAGCATTTTAACTATGATGTGTAGTGGAATTTCTTTTCTGATCTTGTCTGTTTGGTTATGTTCTATGTGCTTCTTGTATTTGATTGTTTGGTCTTTTTTAGTTTGGGAAGTTTTCATCTATTATTCTGTTGGAAATCTGATCAATACCATCCTCTTGGGACTTATGCCTCCTTCCTCTTTCCCTATGATGTTGAAGGGTTTGATCTTTCATTAGTGTCCAGTTCCTGGTTGTTCCAATTTGTATATTTTTAAAAATGTTTTCACAATCTTTTATTGAGGTTTTTAGTTGTTCTGTGTTATCTTCCAGGGTCTGATATTCTTTGTTCTGCTTCATCCATTTCTGCCTTATGATGATTTTTCCTTCCCTTTCTTTGATTGAACGCGTGTTTGCTTTCATTTTAATTTCCTTCTTACTGATTTTCTTTTAAATATTTCTATTCTTTCTTTTTTGGAGCTTATCCATCTCTTCCTGTAGCTCTTTGCTTCAATGGTTGGTTTCCTTATCTTTTTCAGCACATGGGATTTTTCAGTGTTTCTACTTCCTCAAAGTTTGTCATTCTCTCTCTCAGGTCCTTCTGAGTTCTTAATTCTCTTTTCTTTTATTTCTTTGATTTGACTCTTTATAATCTTCTAGTTCTTTAAGTATGTTCACATTGTTGTTTCTGATTATCTGTGTCCTGGGCCCATCCCCAGGGGATCCTGCTGTATGAATCTTCCATAGGTTTGGTGTCCTAGAGCTTGGTGTGGTATTATCCTGCCCCTTTCCCATGTTGTCTCTTCTTCTTGTTTCTGGCATATGGGCTTCTCCTCTTCACTGTGTTGAATGCTTGCTTTGCTTGCCTCCTTCAGATGCCTTTGTAATCCCAGTTGGTGGGGGTAGGGGGGTGCTCTTTAGCCCAAGCCCCGGTATCTGCACTTTGGCTTGTCTCCAGAGATCTCAGATCTCAAGACTCACACAACCCTACCTTTTATACCAGCTGGGAGGAATATCTCCACCCCCGAAGCCACAAAAGCCAATTAAAGACAAAGACAACTAGAATTAACCGATTAACTCTATTAATGTAGTCAAAACCACGAATCACCCTTGCTGAACGCACCCAGCTCCTACCACCTGCCTCTGTTGCTTGCTTCAGCTGGTTCTCGGGAGATCTACACTGAGTTTTCTACTCCCTTTTCCCCCTGTTGCATTAACAACACATTAAATGTACAGAAAACTTGTCACTCTAAACAGGACATCTCTTTCATCATGTTGAAGTTTGGAAATTCTTTACATATTAATTTTTTTGTATGTGTATGAATGTTTGTTGCCCCTGTAGTTTTTGTGCACCCATTGTCGTGCAATGCCACGGAGGTCAGAAGAGGGTCTTTGATGGATCTCCGCGGATTCTTGGAGTTCTCCTGGAATTGGAGTTACAGACGGTTCTTACCCCATGTGGGTGCTGGGGATCGACCCAGGTCTCTGCAAGAGCAGTCGGTGCTCTTAACCACTAGGTATCTCTCCAAGTCCCCAATTAGTTTATTTTTAAGTTGATGATGCCATCAATATTATTCCTTCTAAACAGGATAGAGAAAGAATTCTCATGTATATGGGTTTTCATAAGTGTAACTTGTAATCAAGTACCACAAAGTAAAAAGAAAACAAACAAGGAAGAGGTCTGAGAACTTAGTGGGAAAAAGTGGAAACCTGGTCATATGAGTTCGATCCTCAAAATGAATAGAAAAGTGTAAGAAGAAACAAAGTCCATAACCTTTACCCCTGCTTTCTATTCATTAGCCTTAAAAGGACACCCTTCCACTTTCATCATGTTTACACACACAAAAAACCACATATACACCACGAGGGGCAGGCTTGGCGAGCAATAAGAAAGAAAACAGAGACAGCAAAAAAAAAAAAAAAATTAATCTTAGAAAGAAAGAAAAACTATCCAGTTGTGGTGGGGCCCCTTTTTAAATTCACAGCACTTGTTGAGGCTTTACATGCATATATTTTGTGATTCAAATTCAGCCTCAGGTGGTCTATATAACGAGTTCTAGGCCAGCTGGTGATACAAGGAGATTCTATTTGAAAAAACATAAAAACAACCAAATACAATAAATAAACTGTAAGCAAACAGGAAAGGAATAGTTGGACAAGAACAGGAAAACAGCAATAGATAAGATAATATAATGGAGGGGCTGGAGAGAGGTTCCAGAGGTTAAGAGGCACTGGCTGGGCTGGGCCACATGTGATCTGGAGCCTTGCTAGAGGAAGTTCATCACCGGGATGGTATATTTTTTGAAGGTTTACCAACTGAAAGCATTTGGTGTCACCCACACCTTTATTCTCAGGCACTTGGGACGCAGACGCAGGCAGATCTCGGTGAGTTCTACGGCCAGCCTCGTGTACAAAGTGAGTTGCAGGACACCTGGGGCTACAGGGAGACCCTGCCTCAAAAAGGCATACAACAACAAAACCCTTTATAACCTCACCTAACTTTTTTAATTTTTTTTGTTAACTTTACCTTTCATCTCTATGTTTGCTGCTCCTGCCACCATGTCTGCCATCTCCTGCTGTGCCTCCCTGATGCTGATGTATCTGAAACTTTAAACTAAAATATACTCATTCATCTATAAGCTGCTTTCGGTCATGTTATTTTATCACAGCAACCACAAGTAGTCAATATTTAGTGAAAACACTCATATACATTTAGAAAAGGGTACGTGTTCATTAATAGAAGAATATGTAAGCATATATGATAGGTATAAACAATGTTACTCATCAAAGTGAAAGCCAGCTGTCTCAGTGACATGGGCAGATTTGGAGAGGACTGTGTAGCTCCAGTACTTGTACTAGTACAGCAACTTCCCTGGGTTATATCTGAGCAGCCAACACTGGGCAACAGTGACTTACTATTATAAAGAGAAACAGCAGAGGTTGATGATGATGGTAATGAGGCCGTTAAAATTCTTTCACAGGATTATCACCCACCCGCTGACAGTCCATGCATGGCTGCCATTTTTCCATCTGCATGTGGTATAAGTCAGTAAAAATGACAATAGCAGCCAGGCACTTGGTAGGCAGAGGCTGCCTGCGTCTTCTATCAAGTGATCTCCCAGGCCAGCTGGGGGGACTTAAAGGAGGACCCCTGAGTTCAAAAGATCACCATGGGGGCTGTAGAGATTGCCTAGTGGTTAAAGCTCCAACTGCTCTTCCAGAGGACTGGGGTTCAATCCCCAGCACCCACATGATGGCTGAGAACCATCCTTAACTCCAGGTCTAGGGGAGTCTTACACCTCTTCTACCTCTGTGACATTGCACAATACGGGTGCACAAACCTACATGCAGACAGTACATTCATACACATAAAAATAAATAAATAAATATTTAAAAAATTGACACTAGTGACAATGCCTATATTTTTTGGTGATAGAATTGTCTGGGAGCAATCTTTCTAGTCTATGTACTCCCATACATTCATTAATTCTTCAAACTAAAATTGAAGAAATGCTTTTTTCTGAGAGCTATGTACTCCTGCCATACCTTCTTGAAGATATGCTTCTTCTATATCTGCTCAAGAAAGTCAAAGATAGGTGTATGTGGCAGTTTGAATGAAAAAGGCCCCAAAAAAGCAAGATGTATTCTGTAAACAACAGAGATTAGTATTTTGAAGGGTACTGAAATTTGAGGGTACGGTGTTCACTTGCTGGAGAAAGTAGAAAACAAATAGGGTGGGAATGCTAACTTGGCTTTCTGTGAATGAAATGTGATCTCTGTGGCATATTACTCTTAATGCAATCAATTCCACAACCTGATGAACGCTATTCCACTGAAGGTATAAGCAAAAATCAACTGTTTTCATTTGTAAGCCACATTTTTTTTGAAACAGCATATCTCTTTAGTCTCAGGTGGCCTGGCCTCTCAACTGGGATTATTAAAGGGTGTGCAGCACATGCCTGTGGGAATAGCGCTCACTAAGATGCAAACTTCCATGTCCTGCCTTCCCTGAATTCCTGGACTGGCCGGATGAAAACAATACAACACGGGAGAAAGACCTAAAATAACAACCCTAGCCCTCAATGGACTGGCTCTTAGTGGGAGGGAGACGGAGGGCAGTGTCTGCCTGAAGTTCTAAATTCCATCTCAGGAAGGCATGAGGTGGAAGGATAAAACTTTTGTCGGTGAGTTGTCCTGGGATGTCTTCAATCACGCCATGACAGATTCAGGATACACACAAAGGTAATCACACAGAGGACTTTAATCTGTATAATGGAAAATAAAAGGCAAGTTCTTAACTTATTTTTTCTACACACATACATATTGCTTTATTAATACAATATACAAACTCTAAAGGAATAAGTTTAATATCTGTATCATAACAAATGGGTGGCAGTTCGACATCCAGGGTGGCCAAAGGTAGAATGCTTGGAACGGACAGAAGACTGCAGATGAGTTCGAGTCCCATTTGCGGGAAGCCGGTCTTCATCACTGGAAGGGGCGGTACATGGCCGGCTGGCATCTTCTCAAGTCCTCCTCCTTCCTCCCAGACATGGTCGGTACTCCACTCAAGGGGAGGTGTGCAGTCTGGTGCTCCTCGGGCAAGTCAAAACTCTAAAAATCTAGAGGATCGAAAGGCAAGAACTTTTCTATTTCCAGACAGGCTACATTATCATGGTCAGACGCAGGCCAGTAGTTTTTGGCTTGTCTTTAACTGTCTTCTCGGTGATCTTTTTCATGGTGAAGGCTGGTTGTTTTTCCTTCAGGGGTCTACTGGTCTTCAGTGGCTTTTCTGTAGCTCTCTTGACAGTTCCCAAAGCCTTTCTGCTAGGTTTAGGTAAAGCAGGTAGAGCATCAAATACCTTGCCAACTCGTGGTGTTGAAACCTGGGATCTCCCATTTAAGGCTTTGACATTGGACCCCAGCTTCAGCACATCATTAGGAGCCACAAGGCTGCCTGGTTGCCTGTTATCCTTATCAACAAAGATTAGAGTAGCCAGCCTAGATTCCTCCAAGACTCCACCCAACTTCCTCATATTGTCAAGAGCAGTCATAGGCCTGTTCAAAACTTTCGCTTTGGTGCCAGGTGTGTTGAGGCACACCTTTAATCCAAGAACACAGAAGGACGAGGCAGGTAGATTTCTGTCAAATCAAGGACAGCATTGTCCACAGATCAAGTTCCAGACAG
Organism: Rhizomys pruinosus; assembly: GCA_009823505.1. Lineage (NCBI taxonomy): Eukaryota > Metazoa > Chordata > Mammalia > Rodentia > Spalacidae > Rhizomys > Rhizomys pruinosus. Next base: position 1,581,640 of record VZQC01007170.1, on the reverse strand, counting down.
CTGGGGCTGTCTCAAAAAGACAAAAATAAAAAGAAGGAAAGAAAATTCACTTTGCTTGTGCATTTGNAGTTCTATGCTGCTTTTTATTTGTATTGGTTTGTCCTCTTTTTAGTTTGGGGAAGTTTCTCTAATATTACTTCTGATTGAAGATAAATGAATCAATACCATTGCTCTTGGGGAATTCTCTCCTTCCTACTTTCCTATGATTTATTTAATGGGGGGGCAGATTAGGTTTATCTTTTCATAAGATGTGTGCCAGTTCCTGGTTCTTCACAACTTTGTGTTATTTTTAAAATTTTGCAATAAAAATCTTTCCTTGAATTCTTTAGTTGTTCCTGTGTATCTTCCAGGTCTTGATTCTTCTGCAATGTTTTGCTTCCTCCATGCTGCTTCTGAGACTTTTCCATTCCTTCCTTCTTGATTGTATGGTGTTTGAGTCTTCCTTTTTCATTTCCTTCTTCTTGACTTTTTCTTAAGTATTTTACTTCCTTTTTCATTTCACCCTTTTGGAGCTTCTCAATCTCTTCCTGTAGCTCTTTGCTTCCTGCGGATTGGTTTCCTTATCTTTTCACCATGGGATTCTTTTCAGGTTCTCTACTTCCTTCCAGAGTTTGGTCATTCTCTCTCTCTCTCTAGGGTCCTTCTTGAGTTCTTCATTTCTCTTTCTTTAGTTTCTTTTGATTTGCCTTTATAATCTTCCTCAGTTCTTAAGTATGTTCACAAATTGTATTTCTTATTATCTGTGTTCCTGGGCCATCCCCAGGGGGATCCAGCTCTAGGAATCTTCCAGAGGGTTGGTAGGGAGCTTGCTGCGGGATTACCTGCCCTTTCCTGTGGTATGTCTTTCATTCTTGTTCCTTGAGGTATATGGGTTCTTCTCCTTGCCGTGTGAGTCCAAATGCCTCTTCACTGTGTTGAAAGGCTTGCTTTGCTTGCCTCCTTCAGCATGCCTCATAACTCCCAGCTTGGGGTGGGGGAGGGTGGGGTAGGGTAGGGGTTGTCTCTGTCTAGCCAAGCCCTGGTACCTGCCATTCAGCTTGGTTCTCGGGAGATCTCAGGATCTCAAGACCTCACCACAACCCTAACCGTTTTATACCAGTGGGAGAGGGATAACGCCCCCCCACAGCCACCAAAAGCCCACATTAAGACAAAGACAACTAGCATTAACGAATAACTGTTAAGTCAAACAGAATCTGCCTTGCTGTAGCACCCAGCTTCTACCTACTTCCTGTGTTTTAGCTGGTCTTGGGAGATCTACACTGAATTTCTACCTGCCATTTTCCCCTTGTTGCACTTAACAATCACATTAAATGTACACAAACTTGTCACTTAACATGACATCTCTTTCACATGTGAAGTTGAAAATTCTTTTAATACAATGTTGAGTGATTATTTTTTTAAGTGATGATGACCTCAATATTATTCCTTGTTGAAGCAGGGGATAGAGAAAGTAATTTCTTCATATTATATGGGTTTTCCATAAGTGGTTTGTAACTGTAATTAAATGAAGTACAACATAAAGTAAAAGGAAAACAACAAGAAGAGAGGAAGTTGGAGAACTTAGTGGGAAAAAGCAGAAACCTGGTCATATGGAGTCGACCCTCACAAATTGGCAAAGAAAAGTGCAAAGAAAGAAACCAAGTCATAATCTTTTACCCCTGGGTATTGCATTAGCCTTAAAGGACACCCTTCCACTTGTATCGTTTCACACCAAAAACACACCATACCACATGAGGCGGGCCAGGGTTGCTCTGAAGAGCAGCACAGAGATGGAAAAACAGCAGACCAGGAAAGACGGAAAAAAAAATTTAAATTAAGCAAAGAACAAAAAAAAAAAAAAAAAACTAGCCAGGTATGGAAGCACATTCTTAATTTCAGCACTATGTGAGGTGATAACAGGCAGATCTTTGTGATTCAAAGTTCAGGCCTCGGTGCCACAATGAGTTTCTTAGGCCGCTGGTGATACCAAGATTCTTTTCAAAAATCATACAACAAACAAACAAACAAACAAACAAACAAACTAATAAAAAAATTAAAATAATTAAAAAATGTAAGCAAACAGCAACAGTAAATACGTGGACAAGAACAGGAAAACAGCAATATATAATAGAGATACCAATGGAGGGGCTGGAGAGATGGCTCAATGAGGGTTAAGGAGCACTGGCTGGAGCTGGGCCACGTGTGCTAGTGGCATGATCTGCAGGGCCTTGCATAGAGCGACAGTGTGTCACATGGTGATGGAATTTGGAAAAGTTTACAACTGCCAAGCATGGTAGCACACACACCATTTAATTCCCACACTTGGACGGCAGAGGCAGGCAGCTCACTGGGAGTTCAAGGCCAGCCTCATGTTCAAAAGTGAGATGCAGGCGACACCTGGGGCTACAGGTGACGACCCATGTCTTCAAAAAGAGCAAACAACACAAAACCCTTTTATAACCTTACCAAAACTTTTTCTTTTTTTTATAATTAACTTTACCTTTCATCAATCTATGTTAATGCTTGACTCCTCCCCCGTAATCTGCCGATCTCCTGCTACAGTGCTTCCCTTTGCTATAGTTCTGAAACTATTAAACTAAAATATACTCCATTTCATCTATAATGTTGCCTGTTGGGTTCATGCTATTTTACCAGCAACCACAACCAAGTCATAAAATACTTTAGTGAAAACATCTCCTCTCAATTGATTAGAAACGTCTTTGACAAAACCAGCATCCCTCATGTTAAAACTCCTGAGCAGAGAATTGGACTGAGGGCTCATTCCTCACTGTAATCAAAGCCATATACAGGAACCCACAGCCAAAATATCATCCTAAATGGGAATGACAGAACATTACCCATTTAAAGGTAGTAACCCGACAAGGCTGCCCCCATCACCACCTCCTCTTCAACTAGTGCTTGAAACACTTGCTAGAGCAATAAGGCAAGAAAAGGAATATTAAAAGGAGTACTAGATTGGAAGAGGAAGTCAAACTATCCCTATTGGTGATGATATGATTGTTACTTAAAGGATGCTAAGCAACACTCCACCAGAAAACTCCTAGAAATTATTAATACGCTTCAGCAAATATGGGCAAGATACAAAATGTAACCTAGAAATTTGGCTGGAGAGATACCTAGCACGTTAAGAGCACCGAACGCTCTTGCAGATGTCCCGGGTCGATCCCAGCACCCATCATGGCGGCCTTAAGAACCGTCTGTAACTCCAATTCCAGGAGAACCCACAGTGTTCCAGGGAACCGCAGACCCTTTCTGACCTCCGCATGTCATTGCAGACACGGGGCACAGACCTGCATGCATCTACAGTACATTCATACGCACATACAAAGATAAATAATTAAAAAAAAAAAAAAAAAGAAAATCAATGGCCTTTCTCCTTCTTTACACCAAGAAAAAGCAACTGGAGAAAGAATTCAAAGAAACCTTCCCACTCACAAAATCCTCAAAAACAATAAAATACCTAGGAAGAAACCTAACCAAAGACACCAAAGATCTCTACATAAAAAATTTTAAACTTTTAAAGAAAGTATTGAAGAAGACATCACAAGATGGAAAAACCTCCCATGCTCATGGATTGGGAAAATAAACATTGTAAAGATGTCCATTCTACCAAAACTCTTGTATAGATTTAACGCAATTCCAATCAAAATCCCCAAGAGTTTCTTCACAGGCTTGGAAACCAAAGTCCTTAAATTCATTTCGAAAAGCAAAAGACACCAAATAACCAAAACAACCCTGAGTGAAAAGAGCTACACAGGGGGGATCTCTATACCAGACTTCAAACTATACTACAGGGCTATAGTCATAAAAACAGCCTGATACTGGCACAAAAACAGACCTGTTGAACAATGGAACAAAACCGAAGGTCGAATCCTGAGCACATACAATTTCAGCCTTCTCATATTTGTCAAGGGGGCCAAGAAGACACAATGAAGAAAAGACAGCATCTTCAGTAAGTGGTGTTGGCCAAACTGGATCACCACTTGTAGAAGAATGAAATCAAACCCCTACCTCTCGCCCTGTACAAAAGTCAACTCCAGTTGGATCAAAGACCTCGACATGAATCCCCAAACTCTGAAGGCAATTGAAGAAAAGGTTGGCAGCAGACTACAAGACATAGGCATAGGAAAACACTTCCTAAATCAGACAGCAACTGAGCAAGAATTAAGGTTGACAATTGACAGATGGGACCTCATTAAACTCAAAAGCTTCTGTACATCAAAAGAAGCAATCAAGGAAGTGAAGAGAAATCCCACAGAGTGGGAGGAAACCTTCACTGCAGAAACATCTGACAAAGCATTGATTTCCAGAATATGTAAACTACTCAAAAACAAAGAAGAAAGAAAACAAATGACCCACACAATAGATGGAGCAAAGCGTTGAACAGAGACTTCACAAGTGAGGAATTACAGATGTCTGAGAAACACCTTAAGAAGTGTTCAACATCACTAATCATTAAGGAAATGCAAATCAAAACCACTTTAAGATATCTTCTTACTCCAATAAGACTGGTTAGGATTACAAGAACAAATGATACCAAGTACTGGAGAGGTTGTGGGGAAAGGGGAACATTCATCCACTGCTGGTGGGAATGTAAATTCGTACAGCCACTATGGAAAGCAGTGTGGAGAACCCTTGGAAGACATGGAATGAACTTGCCACCCAACCCAGCCATACCACTCCTAGGCATGTACCCTCAATACTCACCCCACCGCAGAGATACATGCACGGCCATGTTTATTTCAGCTCTCTTCACAATAGCAAGGAGCTGGAACCAACCCAAGTGCCCCTCAACTGACAAGTGGATGGAGAAAATGTGGTACATCTACACAACGGAGTTCTATGCAGCAGTAAAGAAAGATGACATCATGAGCTTTGCAGGAAAATGGCTGGAGCTAGAGGACATCATCCTGAGTGATGTGACACAGTCCCAGAAAAACAAACGATGAATTGTATACCTAATCTGTGGATGCTAGTGCCAATTACCTAGTTGTATTTCTTGTGCTCGGCCCCTTGCGCTTTTGTTCAAAGCAGTTGGGAGTGATGTATATTAGAAACAACAACAACAACAGAAAGGACTGCATCAAAGAACTGACTGAAACAGTGAACTTCTGCTCAAAACAGTCAACTACCACATGGACAATATTGAGAAAGACTGAGAAAGAGATGAAAAACATGTCTGGCAGAAAGCATGAGCTCTGGTGGGCTTGGGGGATAGGGTGGTGGACAAAGGTATAGATTTGCTAAAAAAAAAAAAAATATATATATATATATATATATATATAAATAAATAAAAAAGAAAGAATAAATGTCGTGGCTGTTTTTACAGGTTATTTGCAAGGTAATGCTCATATAAGCTCATTATAAGGAAGGGCTCTAGCATATGTAAATCATGCTGAATGGGACAGCCCTCTTCTGACCAGTTCAATAAACCACATCCAACCAGCTGATGAAACTCCCATATACCTTGGTCTTCACCTGAGGAAGACTGATTTCTCATTAATTGGTATATTGATATTTTGGAGATGATGAGTGTCTTAATCATTCTTATGGCATGTAAAAGATATTGTAAAAATTATGAAATGTTTTGGTGATATGATTATTCCTTGTCAGGACAAAACAGGCTCTAGAGAAGGAGGAATTCTGACATATAAGAACAAAGGGTACCAAAGTGGGAAAACACAGAGAGATGAAGAGACTGATGCTTGCCAGCATCCAATTTGATTCATATAAAATAGCAATGATGGGGGATAAGTTATAAAAAGACTGAAATGTGCACACCAGGGCCAGGATTCTGTGGGTGGCTCTGGACTCAGGGGAGGCTCTGCAGGAAATGTGAGACATTCGGATGTGTTGAACCTGCTGCTTGTGTCTGTGCAGGGTGACAGTCATGGAGCTGCTGGACCAGATGATGAACACAGAAAACAAAATCTCAGGGAACAGGATTAATGCTGCACACAATGAGTCTTTAAAAATATTATGACCTTTAATGGTGCAGAATTCCAAGTCTCTTTTTTCTGTGCTGTTTTTGCTGTTCATTTCAATAAGGTTATAATGAGGAAAAATGAAATTTACCACTATGTATGTGATCCAGCATAAACAAATGGAGTGTCCAACATACCTTGGAATTTTGGTTTTAATTTCTTTCCTACATAAGTACTTGGGGCTGATGGTGTTGGCCTGGAAGACACCAGAAGGCAGGCGGTAGAAATGAACATACTCCTGCCAACTCTTTCAACATACAAAAAGAGGTGGCATACCGAATCATTGAATAACTGTTTCCATCCAAACGCTGCCACAGTCTGGGGCCCTCTTTAAAGAGGATGGTCAAAGTGTTGGCTATGAGCTGGTGGGTGAGAATTAGATCTGTGTTCCTCTGAGTTAATTTATGTGTTGCAATTTCTAAATAGTAGAAGTGAGAAGTTTCCCAGAATCCCCACTGCAGTCTGAGAGAGCAATACGATTACCATTGCCAAATGTCTGTATTTCATTCTGACATCTGCTGCATCTGCTTTCAAATTACAGCAGCAGTCATTCCTCTGATCAGAACAAATACCTAAAATATATTTGTAGCCACCACTGTGATGTTGACGTGCAGTTCTGCAGTCTTCTTGGAAGGCTGATGGAAGAGTGGCTTGACATCCTCAGTACGATGTCATCCTGAGCCCAGTGGCAAGATGCTGTAAAGAATCTATTTGTTTACCCAGTGAGATGTGGTAATTCATCAGATGATCCTGGTGAAGATTGAATTCAAAGTATGTGTCTCTGAGATGACATTACTAAGTATGAGATGATGCATCCTGGGAGGAACAGTGAAAAGTGACAGAAAGTAGAGTCAAAGTCTCATGGCATATTGACAGAAAAAAGGACAATCCACTCACACTACGAACAAATGACTTTTTATTTTAATTTATTATTTTTTTTTCTTTTCGAGACACGGCCTCCCTGTAGCCCCAGCTCTCCTGGATCTCTCTCTGTAGACCAGGCTGCCATTGAACTCACAAAGATCTGCCTGCCTCTGCCTCCCAAGTGCTGGGTTTAGCCGGGCGTGGTGGCGCACGCCTTTAATCCTAGCACTTGGGAGGCAGAGGCAAGAGGATCTTTGTGAGTTCAAGGCCAGCCTGGTCTACAGAGTGAGTTTCAGGACAGCTGGGGCTACAGGGAGACCCTGTCTCGAAAAGACAAAAAAAAAAAAAAAAGTGTGTGCCACCATTCCCGCTATTTTTAAATGAATTTAAGATCCAAGTCTTAAGACAAATAAGGAAAATTTTATTTTATAAAATATATGTCTATTGTATATTAGAAGAAAATTATGATCATTCTTTACCACACATGATCGACATTGTTGAACTGACAAGTTAGGAAGAGGAAATTAAGAGGTAATGTCACCAAATATCATGCATGCCATACAATCTTAGGCATGTATGCAAATGTGGGTTGTGGGTTGAGAGATTTGGGTCATAGCCAGTGCATAAAACTCTTACAGAGCACACAAGGGAGACATGCAAGAATCCCAACAGCTTCTGTGATCTTACTGCCATATAAACTCTGCAACATTTGATGGCTAGTAAATGGGTTCACCTGCTTTAGAATTGTGTATCTATTTCTCAACTCTGTTTAGAGCAGTAATGTAACAATTGATGCTATATAAGAGAATTAATGAGCATTGTTGCATGCTTAGTCTGATCCATGGGGACCATTTTCTCGTTAAGACATTTGAGATCAGTCTGCCCACTTCTAGTCATGGGCATTGTCTCCACAGTCCCAGGATTCTGAGTAGGAATGTGCAGCATTACCACATAAATTACATTCCTGAAATGTAATATGTTCACTGATAAACATTTACTCACAGATTTCTTTTGCTGTCCTGTGGGGTCAAGTGTATGAATGGCAAAATTCAGTGACAGCTCATGAATCACTGTTATTCTGCTAATCTTACAGTTTTTTTCATTTTCACTATATTCTGGTGTGGACAGCAGGATTATTTTCATTTTCCAGAGAGGATCATAGCTGTTCAGGATAATGTGGACACCTGGAAGACTGGAGCATGTCCTGAGTCAGAGACAGTCAAATGTAGCTCTGCGTGTGAATTTATGACAGCACAGTTTCACAACCTGCTTGTTTTCATTACTTCCCATTTTTTTCACTTCTCTGGTCTTATATGCCTTCATTCATCTGCAAGGTGTTTTATTCTGGCTGCAAAGATTTGTAAGACCATGACAAATTGTATTAAAGTCCCAGATTCTTGAATTAAAACAGAGCACTAGTTTTGTAAAGCAAGCTGTTCTACCCCCAAGTTGGATTTGACAAGTCTAGGATAAACCTAATATATATATAGTGTCTTCTGAATGCTTCATTTTCTATCAGTGCAGGGCAAAATTTTCATCAGTGTTTAAGTTACTAAACACTACCACTTTGTATCCAACATGAAATACTCATATGTACTAAGTTAGTGTTGCATAAAAAATATATTACCCCATATTTTCAGTCCCCAGACGTCTCTAGATGCAAAATAATTTTTAAAAGCATTAATTAATTTTTATGTTTATGAAAAATGTGCGTGCATGCATGTCTATGGGCCACATGCATTCCTAGTGCCTGAGGAGGACACGGAGAACATCAGTTCCCTAGAAGTGGGGTAATTGCAGGTGGTGAGACACCATGTGGGTACAGTGAACAGAAAGTGTGTCCTCTGCCAGCTCAGCAGGTGCTGAAATACTGAGCCATTTTTGCATTTACCTATATTTCATAATTATTCCACTGATGAAACTAATGTGTTTAGTAGAAATTATGAAGTGCTCAAATATAAGGGATATTTAAGATATTTAGAGATAAAAAAATAAAAAATATATATATTTAGAGAAGAATCATATGTAAATAGATAATGAAGGATATGCATATTTATTCACTGTACAGATCAAATAGAACAGAGAATATCTTTGGAAAATCAGCTTAGTGGTAGTCCTTTCCTGCTATCCACAGGAATCTGTGTTGGGTTAAGAACACCAATAAGGTATTTGGGCTTAACAAGCTAATCTTATTCAGACAGGTAAAAAACATGAGATACATTTGTTATTGATAAACAACCCAATATTAGTTTTGTATCTTCTGTTCAATGTTATGTTCCTAAATTCAAGTCAGGGACATTGGAAGGACAGTCATCATGAAACTGGTCACTCAAAGCAGAATCAGTGTTTCCATAAGTGGATCATGAATATAGCATCCACAAAAACTTCGATTTTACTTCTACAGCAGATTAGCAACTGAACTCATTCAAGGATTAGCTGATTTTCATACCTCATTCAAGTTTAATTGTAGACATAAGTTGATAAAGCTACTTATAACAGATTGAAAAATTATTCCATGTTTTGCTTCATTTAATGTGAGTAGAGAATTGGTTTTTGAACTATGATCTTTACACTCCTCACAGACACTTTATTCCTCTCAGATTACTCAGGCCCTGATCCCTCAATGAGGCATTCATCAGAGTGTATTAGTCACCCTTAATGAGTGCAGCAAGGTCAGGACCTACTTTACCAGCTCACCTCTAACTTGTGGAATAAGGCTTGTGCCTCCTGCATCCTTTCATGCATGTTTCCACCCACTTCTCCTGTTAAGGGCAGCTACTCAGCTCTCTCTCCTTTGCTGGCTCTGCCTCTCCTACTGAAATAGAAACACTCACCTGCCTCCTTGTCTCTGCAGGATGGTGGACTCTGTGCAGACCCTGACTTCATAATACCCAGCACAGTTGGAGAGGCAGGCCACTCAACCCTGAGATAAAGGTCTGTGCTGTGTGACCTCACCTCCCTTCAGAGCTGCAATTTCCATTTAACATACACTGATGATGAAGTGGCTTTGGGAATCAGGGACTTTTCTCAAACTTTTTTCCAGTTGCTATTTGGGGAATGCCACGTCACAGTTCCCTGCAACCTTGTGTTGAGAGAAGGTGTTTTGAAAATCTCTTAAGTTTTCATGATCCCTGAAGACTAACAGTGTCTCCTGTTAAAAGTTCAGGAATAAAATTAGTACTGTTTAAATACCTATATATCTAATTGCTTGTGTTTAATTAGTAGGATCGAAAGGTTATTCCTGGACAAAGTGTCAGCCCATGAAAGAAAACAGCCAGAATTGACCAGAGTCCACAACAAAATCTCCAAAGAAAGTAGAATATTTTGCTTCTCATCCACCTGTGCCCCTTGTCTAAGCCTAGAGAAAAATCTGCGGAAGAGGGGGCGTGGTAGAATGTAAGGTCTGTGATTGGGGTGAATGACAAAACTACAGCAATATAGCCTGGACACTCATTTGATCAACTTGATTGAACATACAAGCTCCCCCTGCTGTATGGTGGGACCAAGAGGCTGTGTGGGTTTGGACACAACTGCTTCCAAATTGGTTTAATATGAACGATGCTTGTACTCATAAATTATCACTTATTGCTAAAAAATGGAAAAAAAATCTGATAGAAAGATGCAGGACAGTTATGGCAGAATGCATGATCTGGGATGGGGTAGGGTGGGGTGGGGGGAAGGGAAGGGAAATGTGCCTGAACTGAATTGGAAAATGATGTATGAAATACACAAAGCATCAATAAAAAAATAAAATAACATAAAATACAAAAAAATTCCAGGAATCTTTGAAGACTCAATTATGGGAGTCTGTAAAAAAAGTTTTTTTATCTCCCTGGATTCCATGCCTTTCCAATTTTTTTCCAATAGAAATCAGCTTAATTCTTTAAGTCAAGATCCCCAAGCTACCTTGTGTAGAATAGTGAGCAGAATAACAGAATCAGTCCATGTTTAAGGAGGATGCCATGTGAAGGAGCAGTGAAAGGAATGACACTGACACATCACAAGGAAGACCAAGAAGCATTGTCCTAATTTGTATAGTGGTATGGAAATTCATTTGAATATTCTACCATGTGAATATTCTAAGAAAACAGGAAATGCAGACTTTGCCATCTTTTAAAAACATTTTTTTGTATGAGTGTTTGACTTGCATGCATGTAAGTGCACTTGTGTCCTGCAGTATCTGCAATCAAAGGAGGGCCTAGAATCCCCTGAACTGGAGTTTCAGGCAGGTGTTAGTTGGAATGTGTGGGCTCTGCTTCAAACCCAAATGTTTGGAAGAGTAGCCAATGCTCTTAAGTAGTGAGCCATCTCTCCAGCTTCAGCCCTTGAAACCTTCAGCGAGCTGTATTATTCATTGAAGGAAAGTTAGGGCTCTCCTTCTTAATTGGGTCAACAGAAAAACACTATCATTTCTTTAAATTATCAGTCATATATGCCAATGCTAAATTTTTTAAATTTTTATTTATTTCTGTATGTGTATGAATGTACTGTCTGCATGCAGGTCTGTGCATGTGCAATGTCGCGGAGGTCAGAAGAGGGTGTCGGACTCCCCTGGAACTGGAGTTCTCTAAATTTTATAGAAAAGAACATTCATTGGATAACGGAATTATCTACATATTTTGTTTTTGAGAATATAAGGAGTCCTCATTGTTTGTGATGTTATAGAGGCAAAATAAAAGTGTATGGCCAATATGTAAACTTTGGTTCTTGCGTGTTGGGTCTATGTCCAGTACATATTGTCCTGTGAATATTTTGGGAAACTGAGAATTTAGAGGGACATAGTCAACACAGACCCACCACGATTTCTGAGAGATGTCAAATTCTGATTCTCCCAAAGCAGAATGAACGTCAGTGATTCTCTACAATAACTTAGCAATGTGTGGAAAACTTGGGCTCAAGTTGTAGTTTAATTCAATAAAAGAGAAAGATGATCATTCTCCAAGGGTAGATACTGATTGGAGGGAATGAAGAAAAGATACCAGATTCTTAGTTCACTCTCTTCTCTCTGGCCTCCTAGGGCCCAGTACTCTTTGTGCACTTGAAGTTACACTTAGGGATGGTTTCTAACTTAGGAGCTCACTGAACTTTGTGTCCATTTCCTCCAGGATCCATCACACAGTATCTTCATTGGTCACTATTAGTCTTATTTGGCCAGAGGCTATCATGTTATTGTCTGTATGAAGACTATGAAATCTCACTTTAAAATCTCTGGTGTTCTATTCCCCAGGGAAACACAGATATTCCATTCATGCATGGACACTCAAGAACCTGTAGAACATGAACCAGTTTTTAAGGACGGAGGTTGGACTAACATAATATTTCACTACAGTGACCAATCTCTGTTTGCATACAAGTGTCCTTTACTATAACATGAGTATGTTTGCATGTACGTGTACTTATTGTAATGATGTACATACTCAAGAATAGTGTCATATGAGCATCCATAACACACGGAAGAGCAAGGGGAGATTAATAATAGAGTTGAGGCAACAGTGATTCCTCTCTCTTGATCTATTCCTCTCCTGTTAATATGCTTGGAGCCCATTCATCACCCATTCCCACCCTTTACATATCAACGTCACTTTGAGAGTGGCTATTATAACTAAGCAATTGGTGATAAATATCAGCTTATACATATTTGAGGGGTTGAGTGAGTTGTAGAGCTCAAGAGATGACAGAAGTATGGATGTCATAAAGGTATATGTGTATTTGAGTAAACTTCCTCTTCATGACTGCAGGTGCATAAAAAAGTGGCATCTGGGTAAAGTCCACATAGTGTTAACATGTGGGGTGTATGAAGAATCCTTGAGGATTTTTGGAGCACATTGAGGAACAGTTTTTATGGTAATTGAGGAAGAGCACTCTCTGGAGGAATAACGGCTGCAAAGATCCCAGGAAGAAAGTTAACAGTGGATGTCAAGTTGTCAAGCCACTCTCTTTCATCAGCCAAATGGCTTCAAGAAAATCACTACAGATAGCAGAGAACTAACTAAATTAATGCCTCTTATCGGTGCTATTGTACCCAACAGGGATCTGTTGAGAAAACAATAGAAATGAGTACAACTTTTCCTTGCTCTGTATGTTTACTTTAATACATAGTGTTAATGTCTGAGTGTTTTGCAGATGTAGAACCCATTTGAGAGGTAATAATTGTCAGTTGTTTCTATGTCTGTTGGTCCTTTCATCACACATAGCTGCAATCCACCTGATATTCTTCCCTCCTAGAACCTGGCTGGCAGTTCTACAAGACTGAAGCCTTTTGGAGCTGTTTCCTGCTGGCAGGCTAACAGTTCCTAAGCTGACCTGGCAAGGAGAGGGGTTGTGACCTCAGGAAGTTACCCCAGAAATTAAAATAAATCAAAGAGACAGACTCACAGAGAAAGTCCAGGAAGAGTACTCAGGTTTAATGCTGGAACTCAAGGTTTTTATATCAACCCATGCATGGGCTGGAGCAAGTACACACAATTGGGGGCTGGGGCAGGCAATTGGTACAAAGGAACCTCAGGCTATATTCCAGATCAAAGTTATTTCCTAAGGGATCAAATACTGTTCAGGTTTCAAAGGTCTTTTAGAATAACAGCAAGGGTCAAGGCTTGACTGCTTGCTAACTGCTTTTAAGTGCTTCTGCCAAAGAATGCTTATAAACAGGTGTATTGGAAGAAACAAAATGAAAAATAAATTCACAAAGGATATGAAGGCCAGGTATAATTGTGAAATTCTTGGGAGCTTTATGGTCAGGTAATGCACAAGTGATATCCACCAGGATGGTTGAGAAGTCTTCAATAGCCTTTGATGACAGGTGCCATAGAGTATACCGGAATCTTTTTTTTTAATTTAATTTAATTTTATTTATTTATTTTGCATGCGCATGAATGTACTGTCTGCATGTAGGTTTGTGCACCCTTGTCTTGCGATGCCGCGGAGGTCAGAAGAGGGTGTCAGATTCCCCTAGAACTGGAGTCCTCCTGGAATTGGAGCTACAGATGGTTCTCAGCTGCCATGTCGGTGCTAGGGATTGAACCCGGGTCCTCTGCAAGAGCAGTCGGCGTCTTAACCACTAGGCCATCTCTCCAGCCCCAAATTGTATAATTTTTTTTGTGGTCTCTTTGAGGCAGAGGCTCCTTGTAGCACCAGCTGGCCTGGAACTCACTCTGTAGACCAGGCTGGACTTGAACTCATAGAGATCAGCCTGCCTCTGCCTCCTGAGTGCTGGGATTAAAGGCATGCACCACCATACCTAGCCCTGTATAATTTTTCTTTCTTTCTTTCTTTCTTTCTTTCTTTCTTTCTTTCTTTCTTTCTTTCTTTCTTTCTTTCTTCTTGAGACAGGGCCTCCTTATAACCCCAGTTGGCCTGGAACTTACTCTGTAGAGCAGGCTGTCCTTTAACTCACAGAGATTGGCCTGCCTCTGCCTCCTGGAGTACTAGGATTAAAGGTGTGCAACACCATGCTGGCTTATAGACAGTTCTTAGCCGCGTCGTGGGTGCAGTGCATCTAACCTGGTTCCTCTGCAAGATCAGTTGGTGTTCTTAACCACTGAGCCATCTCTCCAGCCCCCCTGTATAATTTTTAAATAAAATCCTGGTGCCGGGGTTGCATTGTACCACAGTGAGCTGTTGGCCAGGGAATCCCTGCAGTGCACCCCCCTTAAAATTAAGGTTATTGCCACTAATGTTTGTTGCACTGGAAGCAGACAGTAAGTTGCTAATGCTGAAGGCCTGGCATGACGTGAGCACTTGAAAGAGAGATCCAGCTGGAACCAAGTTGGATACTCTCTTCCACTGGATGGCTGACCTTCATAGTGCCAGAGGGTGCTGTGCTATGCAGATTGCTAGGGGAGAATCCTCCCCAAAATTCTTCTTAATGAGAGAACTGCATTATGTATGCTGCTCTATCCGCTTGCCAAGAAAGATGTTCTTGCGGATGCAATAGTGGCTCGTCTAGTATATGTACAAGCAGCAAATTTCCAATTGGATTTAAAGCCTGCTCTTTGGGGAGGAACACACATCTGGTACTGTAAGCCAGGTTGAGCCCCTAGTGGCAGGGAACCTTATAGGCCCCAGTGGAAGAAGCCACTGCAGTTGTTTTGTTAGATGGATACGATGCACCTACTCAGGTCCTGTACAAGCCTTTGTGTTTCCACCCATAGGTTAGGTTATTACAGCAGTCAGGGTCTGTTTAGATGTCCCTGCTTATTTCTATTTTTTGTTGTTGTTGTTGGTTTTTTTTGAGACAATGTCTCCCTTTATTCCCAGCAGGCCTGGAACTCACTCTGTAGACCAGGCTGGCCTTGAACTCACAGTGATCCTCCTGTTTCTGCCTCCCGAGTGCTAGGATTAAAGATGTGTGCAGCCACACCTGGCTTAAAGACAGTTCTTAGCCGCCATGTGGGTGCTGGGAATCAAATCATGGTCCTCTGTGAGAGCAGTCTGCACTTTTAACCACTGAGCCATCGCTCCAGTCCCTGTTTTTGTTTTTATAGTAAGAGGAAAACCTGTAAAATCGGCCAACAGTCCATTGAAAAGAGACAATAAAAGGACATAAGATTTCTCTGTCTTGCCATAATGGAAGAAAGATTGTCTTATACTTGTCACCCCCAACAAGGCTCAGACATGGTTGCAAAAGAAAATGGCGGAAAGAATATAAGAGCCAGAGCAAGAGGTACAGTGTGGCATATGATTTTCCACACCTGCCATACTATCCTTTCTTTTTTTTTTTCACATAAATTTATTTTTATTTATTTTTTTTATTGTATTTATTTATTTATTTTTAACAAATCTAGACCCGTGTTCCCGCTCATTCCCCCACCCCGTCAGAGCTCGTGCATTCTGCCAAACATGCTTTCCATCTCTTAGTCTTTCTCAATATTTTCCATGGGGACGTTGACTGTTTTGAGCAGAAGTTCACTGTTTCAGTCAGTTCTTTGATGCAGTATTTTCTGTTGTTGTTGTTGTTTCCAAAATGCATTATGTCCAACTGCTTTGTACAGAAGCTCAGGGGGCCCTACACAAGAAATACTTACAACTGGGTAATTGGCACTAGCATCCACAGATGAGGGATACCATTCGTCGTTTGTTTTTCTGGGACTGTGTTACTTCACTCAGCATGATGTCCTCTAGCTCCAGCCATTTTCCTGCAAAGCTCGTGATGTCGTCTTTCTTTACTGCTGCATAGAACTCCATTGTGTAGATGTACCACATTTTCTCTATCCATTCGTCAGTTGAGGGGCATTTAGGTTGGTTCCAGCTC
>VZQC01007170.1:1489298-1564665 GCA_009823505.1 Rhizomys pruinosus | reverse complement strand
CGGGGATGGCCCCAGGGACACAGAACATCAGAAAACACAATTGGGAACATTTTCCTTAAAGACTACCAAAATCATTAAAGAACAAATTAAAGAACTTAAGAAAAGCGGAATTGAGGACGAGAGATAGAGTATGACAAACTCCGAAGGAAGTAGAAAACCCCTGAAAAAGATCCCATGCTGAAAAAGACAACGAAACCAACCAGCAAACAAAAGAGCTACAAAAAGAGATCGAGAAGCTCCAAAAAAGAACTAGAACACTAAAGAAATCAGAAGAGGAAATGAACAAGGAAAATCCAACACTCATCCATTCAAGAGGAAAGGAAGGAAAAAAAAAAGCCCTCAGAAGCAGAATGGAGTAGCAGAACAAAGAATATCCTACCTGGAGGACACACCGCACAAACTAAAAACCTCAAGGAAAGATTATGAAAACATTTAACCATCCACACAAAGTGGAACAACCAGGCGCTGTGGGACACTATGAAAATGATCAAACCTCCGCGGGGGATCCCACTGCAGGAGTCATCCATAGGGTTAGTAAAGCTTGGCGTGGGATTATCCTGCACCTTTCCAGTGTAGTTTCTTCTTCGTGATCCTGGCATATGGGCTTCTCCTTGCCTGTATTCCAATGTGAGTCCTGAATGCCTCTTCACTGTGTTGAAGGCGTGCTTTGCTTGCCTCCTTCAGATCCTTCTTCGTAATCTCAGTTGGCGGGGGGGGGGGCTCTTCAGCCCGCGCCCCGGCACCTGCCGCTGGGCTCAAGAGATCTCCCATACTATCCTTTCAAGCTATGGACAGATCCCTTCTTCCCAAGTTCGGATACACCTACAGATGAACTTGAATCTTGACGCTCTGCAAGAAGGGACAGGCAGAGAGATTCAGTCATGCCTTTCAACCAACGAGGTTGCCTGAGTTGCATGTGGGGGTGGTAGTAAGTGAATGAGCAGAGGATTAGTGCCTTTTCCATCTTGGGCAGCTGCTGAGAGGTCACAGGGTCCATGCTGGGATGGAGACTTTCCAGTGTGGCTATGGTGGAAGGAAAGCCCAGATTTGTATAAATAACCCCCTCAACCATTGCTCTGTTAGTTGGCCCAATTAAACTCGATAGCATCTTCCAAAGTGCGGTTTGGGGAATTTGCACCTCACTTTGTCCTTAAGGATGAAGGGAGGAGAGGTCTGGGCTCTGGTTACCTCTCCCAGAAGGATTATTTCACTGGAAATTTTTGGTGAGCTGCATGTTCTACACACACAATCATTATAGGGTATTGTCAGAGTTCCTAGTTACCCTCCAGAACTTGAGGGTAATACTGTATTTCCACAGACACAATGATCTTGAGAAAGACATGGGGTATTCAAGCTGGTACCCACCCAGAAGTACTTGGATTTAACAGCAACCACGATGTTCACAGGGATTCTTGTAGTTAGAATGCAATGTCCTCAAGGGGGCTTTGATATAGTCAAAGTAGAGAAATGCCACGAGAGTCTGATAGAAAGAAAGATGGGCCCACTGTGGTCACAGCTTATTTGTAGGCTCCTGCTCAGATCATGTGGGTAAAAGGAAGGGATCTGACTTCTGTAAATCAGGCTGAAATGGGACATCCCTACACGTACGTATGTATAAAATTAAAAAACCCATTAATCAATTAAAAAGGGAATATTATCATCAGTCATCATAACACAAGACCTATATTGATGACATGAAGAATTATAAAGAGCAAATTAAGAGTTAATGCTCACCAAAATAGCATAGGAAGAAATGCCACATGCACATGTGGGTGGGGTGTGGAGAGTGATTTGTGCTCTGTCTAGTCCTAGGAATTCTTAATGAGCACAGAGAGATATGCAACAAATTCAAGCAAATTCTACAATCATTGGGCATATAAATTCTGGAATCTTTAATGGCTAAAAAGTGTCTATTCACATGCTGTAGAGTTTTTTATTCATCTCTAAAGTGTGTTTAGTGCAGTGATGTAAGAATTCATGCTATATACAGACTGATGCATGTGGACCATTTTCTTTTTCCCAGTGGAAATGACTCTGCCCAGTCCTGGTCATGGCCCGCTGTCTTCCCAGTCACACGATTCTGAGTTGGAATGTGCATGGCTGCAACGCTAATCACAGAACTCAAATGTAATATTTTCACTGATAGACATTTGCTTACAGTTTTATTTTGATGCCCTCTTGGGGTCGAGTGTATGAACCCTAAAATGCAGTGACAATTCACGAATCTGTTATTTTGCTCATCTCGCATTTTCTTCTGATATGGATGGTAGCACTCTTTTCATTCTCTAGAGAAGACTGTAGAAAAACACGGTGTAAGTGACCCTTCCATCGGGTTAGAGACAGGAGAGAGGAAACCAGGAAGTCTGGACCTTGTCTGGCCGCAGAGACAGTCACCTTTGTCTGTGCTCAGGAGCTTAGGACAAAACAGTCTGCAATCCATGCAGTTGTACAACCAGCTTGGTTTCTGTACTTCCCGTTGTTTCCCCTTCGCTGACCTTATATTCCTTCATTTTATCTGCAATATGCTTTCTTCTTGTTGCGAAGATTTGTGAGCAAAAGACAAATGGCAACAATGTCTCAGAGACTTGAGTTAAAACAGAGCTCTAATTACGTTCTTAAAGAATTGGATCATTCTGCAAGTTGGATTTCACAAGTGAAAGATAAACCCAATATAAATGGTGTCTTCTGACAGCTTCAACTTATTTTTTTATTTTTATTTTTTAAAATATGTTTTTATTGTTATTAAACTTTTTCATACATCATACATCATTTCTCAGTCCAATTTGGAGTCATTTCCCTTTCCATGCACCCCACCACACCTGAGTTCTTGCACGTCTTGCATCTTTTCCTGAGTCTTTACAGAGTGTTTTTTTCAAAGCAGAGGCTTATTGTTTTGGGGATAACTTCACTGTTTCAGTCAGGTTTTCCAGTTCTTTTGTTGTTGTTGTTGTTCTCTCCTACTCATATTGCTCAATATATACATATATGCATATATATATATATTATAGATAGATATATATATATACATGTGCATAAATATATACACGTGCATAAATGTATATGTGCATACACACTTACATACATATATACATACATCATGTGAATTGGAGGATTTTCTTTTCTTTTTCTTTTTTTAGGTTAAAAGATGTCATGTTTTTCTTATGGAAGTGTTTGAAGGCTCCTCTTTGGCAAGCCCAAAGAACCATCAATCCTGCCCTTGTGCCCCATACTGGGCTCTTTCCTTCCCATAGTCACCCAAACGAGATCCAGTAAGCACTGTGTCCTGTCTTGATCTTCCTGTATTGGCATCCATGATACAATACGGGTAGTCCAACAATGGCAGTCTATATTTTGAAGTGGCTGAAACCCCAGTAGCTGCTTAGTCCACAAGCTGGCTATCTCAGCAGTCCTGATCTGGCACTGAAAGTTTGGCAGACTCTTGGAGAGACATGAGTCTTCAGCCCATATTGGAGTGCTAAAAAGCTGTGTCTCATGTTTTTGAAGGAAGGCAAACGTCTTCATTTTCTATCATTTTGGGGCAAAAGCTTCAGAAGTACTTATAACTTACTAAACACTATTACTTTATATAAAATGTCACATGAAATACTAATATACAATAAAGTCATGTGGGATAAAAATGAGATGAGCCCAACTTTTCAGTTTACAAATGTCTTTACATGACAAATAATTTTTCAAAGCATTTGTTTATACTTATGTGAATGGATATTTTATATGCACACATGTAAAGTTACCTCATCTGTTCCTTGTGCCTGAGGAGGCCAGAAGGGAACATCAGGTCCTCTGGAACTGGAGCAACAGCTGGTTGTGAGACACCAGGTGGGTCTAGAGGAGAGAACCTGGGTCCTCACCAAGAGCAGCAGCTGTTCAAGCACAGTCATTGCTGCAGTGCCTATATTTACTAATTCTTTTTTTCACTTTAAAAAAAACTTAACATTTATTTATTTTAATCATAGGTCAGTATATTCTGAAGGATATGGATACATATTCATTGTACAAATTAAAATAAAGAAGAGATTTTCTGCAAAGCCAGCACAGTGGTAGTCCTTGCCTGTGATTCACAGGGGCCTGAATTGGATTAAGAGCACCAATAAGGCATTAGAGTGACCATGTCATCAGGTTTGGCCTAATATGCTAATGTTACTAAGAGGAGAAAACCATGAAATACATTTGTTCTCAATAATCAAATCCCAATATGCATTCTCTATCTTCCTTTCAATGTCAAATTTCCAAACTTAGAGAACAACATTGGAACTATAGTCACCATGCCAATGGCCTCTCAGTGCAGACTCAATGTCCATAGGGGATCTTGAAGATAAGGTCCACAAAAGCATCCTCTTCACTCCTGAAACAGGTTCACATGCTGACTACATTTGAAGATAAGGTGATCCTCATATCCCATTTTAAAGTTCATTATAGACATGAAAGTTTGATAAACCTACATATAATAATAAGAGTATTGACAAGTTATTCTATATTTACCTTCATTTAATGTGAGCATAGAATGGATTTTTGTACTATGATCTTTAATCACTTTCACAAACTTTTACTCCAGGATTAGTCAAGCCCCAATTCCTCAAAGAGGAATTCCTCAGAGTGTATTGTCACTGTCAGAGACAGTCACAAGTTCAGAAACTACTTTACCAGCTCACTTCTGACCTATGGAATAAGGCTTGTTCCTACTGAATCCCTTTTATGGATCTATTTCCACCCATTTCTTCTGTTAAGGGCGGTTACTCAGCTCTCTCTCCTTTGCTGCCTCTCTTACCGAAATAGAAACACTCACTTGACTCTTTGTCTCTGCAGGATGGTGGGCTCTGTGCAGACACTGACTTCATAATTCCCAACAGAGTAGGAGAGGGAGGCCACTCAACCCTGAGATAAAGGTCTGTGCTGTGCGACCTCACCTCCCTTCAGAGCTGCAATTTCCATTTCACACACACTGACATTGACAGCTCTGGCTGTCCTGATACCACTGACCACCCAATAGCTCTTCACTTTTTGTCTCCAAAGTGGGGTAGGAATGATATTGTTCTACAAGAACAGAGTTTTACTCTGTTAAATAGTACTGAAAATTTCCTGTATGGTTCATGTCAACTAATGTCAGTATAAGATCAATTCATACAATCATGTTAGAATTATTATTTTATGTACGTGTGAGTATATTGCCTCCACTTATATAAGTGCATGTGTGACCTTCAATGGCCACAGAGGTCAGAAGTGGATGTCAGTTTCCCCTGGAAGTGGAGTGCCAGATGGTTGTTAGCTGCCCTTTGGTGCTGGGAAGCAAAGCTGTGTCTTTTACAAGAGCAGCCCATGTTCTTTTCTGCTGAGGCATCTCTCCAGCTCCAAGAAAATGTTACAGAGTGGTAAAAGTCTTCTTACATGTCCAGATGAGGAGCACTGGTTTTGCTTACTCAGGGATGTAATTCTACCATTTGCAACTTTGAATAATCAAGCCTGCCATTTCTAGGAATCATCAGCCTGGGAAGTGCACACCTCACATTTTTGTATAAGAACCAATCAAAATACTCAGTTTAGGATCTTTGTTTCTGTCTTTTTCTTTCTTTCTTTCTTTCTTTCTTTCTTTCTTTCTTTCTTTCTTTCTTTCTTTCTTTCTTCTTTTTTCCCAATGTATATTTGAAATATTAGTTGACCTGGGCTTCTGGTTTCCTCCATCAACCGGATGGATCCAGGAAGGCTGTTCGGACATTCTCCATGAGGACAAAGGTGCCTTGGCTCATTAGGGCTCTTGCTACTTAGCACAAACCCACAGCTGAAGCAGGTTGGGGCAAGGCCCAAGGAAGACATAGGAGAATAAAATTGGCTGGCCCTTTCTGGCCAGCAGGGAAGCCTGAGCCTTGGAGAAGTGGAGGGGACCAGAAATGGTCCCAATGGAGTAGAATAAGAGCAATGGGATTTGGGCAACTCACCCCAGGAAGCAGAGTCAGGCAGTTCCACATTACATTTTTATGCGGCAATGTATTGCTATGTAGCCTTGGAAGACCAGAAATTTACTCTCTCTCTGTCTCTCTGTCTCTCTGTCTCTCTCTGTCTCTCTCTCTCTCCATTTTACCAAGGTCTCCCTGTAGCCCTGGAAGGCCTCAAACTCACTTTGTAGACCAGGCTAGTCTTGATCTCACAGGGATCCACCTGCTTCTGCCACCTGAGTGCTGGAACTGCAGATGTGAGACACTGCTCATGAACTCTTTTTCTTTTCTTTTATTATTTTTTTTAAATTTTATTTCTGTATGTGTATGAATGTACTGTCTGCATGCAGGTTTGTGCACCCGTGTCATGCAATGCCGCGGAGGTCAGAAGAGGGCGTCAGATTCCCCTGGAACTGGAGTTCTCCTGGAATTGGAGTTTCGGACAGTTCTCGGCCGCCATGTGGGTGCTGGGGATCGAACCCAGGTCCTCTGTAAGAGCGGTCGGTGCTTTTAACCACTAGGCCATCTCTCCAGCCCCTACCTCTTTTTCTTTTAAATACATTGAGTTCAATTTGCCCATATAGACTGAGACATGTGTTCGTGCACTAGACCATAGTTTGTCTACCAGGATCCATGTATTTATTTACTTACTTATTATATTAAAAAAATTAAAAATATTTTAAAAAATTAAAGATTTTTGTTGAGTTTTTGTACACTTCACAAATCAGTTATTAATTCAGTCTAGATCACCTCTCCCATCCATGCCCTATTCCACCAGACCTTCTGCACTCTGCCTTACGTTCTAAGTGCCATTTGGTCAAGCATTTCCCCAAATGTCCTTTGGTAGAAGTTTACTCACTGGAGTCTCTTCAGCCTATTTACAAATCCTAAGCAAAGTCTACTTTCCCTTACCCAACTGTAGTTAGTTTCTAACAGTTGTAGGATGGGCATGTTACCTGATTCCCTCTTGCCTCTTTGGGCCCTTGTCTGATTGAGTTGGCATGGGTATTGTGCTCTGTGAGGACATTGCAACAAGTTCACATGAGCAAGGTGCCATGGCCTGAACGATTCTGTTTCCCTATGTTCATGTACAAACCTGGCTCTTACAGTCTTATCTTTTCTGCTCCCTTTCCAAAATTGTCCCTGAGCCATGGGTGGATGATGTTTAATATGTAGTCCAATTCAGGACAAACACTCTGTAGTCTCTTCATCACTAGAACTTAGTCTGTTGAAGCCCACTGTGTGCATGCTTTTGCTAGAGTGTCAGGGGATGTGATAGTTTTCTCTCCACACCCTGTTCCGGTATGTTCCCTGAGCCATAGGCATAGAGGATCTACTGTAGTTATGTCATCTGGGGCGGGCATCTCTCAGAAGTATATCCTCTGTGTGTGAGCAGATACGGAACTCTGCACTAGCTCCCTCAGTTGTCCAAACAAGCTTTTTTGGTGAGTGGTGTACTGTATAGTTGTCTCTAAACATAAGGATCCGTGTTGATGATATCATATGAAATTTTGCTTATTAGAGATGACAGAGGTATGGTTTTCTCTAGGATCTGTAACATCTGTAGCCATGTATAGTAGGGTATAGAGTGCCACCCTTGAGTTTACTCCCACTGAGGGCTCTAAGTCCCATTAGATAGATATTGATCACATCTGGATAACAGTAACACAACTGCCCCAATGAAAGTAATTTGTTGTGACACTTGTGGTTATTCAGCTTCAGGACTCGGTTGGACCATTGAGTGATTTTCTCCCTTAGCAGCTTGCACTGTATCCTCTAGAACTATGAGAGCTGGTCTTTAGGGAGAAGCCTTCCAGGTGAGATCCTGCTCCATTTCTCCTAGTCCTGTGTCCAAATTAAGTCTTCTCTTCAGCAGTAGGGTCTTCCCTTTGATCTCTGGGAGATAGCCAAGGGCTCCAGCGGTGTTGGGGAGCACATCTTTTGTCCCAGGACTCAGGTTGCAGAGGCAGGTGAATCTCTGTGTGTTCAAGGCCAGCATGGTTTACCCAGAAATTCCAGGCCAGCTGAGATTACAGGGAGACCTTGTTCCAAAAAGACCAAACAAACAGAAACAAACAAACAAACAAACAAAGAAACAAACAGACTGGTTTTATTTAGTTATAAGTTAGACAGAGTCTCCCATAGTTCACATAGCCAGATAACTCACTTTGTAGACCTGTAGACTGACCTCCATCTCACAGAGATCCTCCGCCCTCTGCTTCTAGACTACTGGGATTAAATACATGTGCCACCATACCCAGTGTGCTTTCACTGTTTAAATATACACTTTAAAGTTTGTCTTGCAGAATCTCACACTATATTTTATCATTTCACCCACTTTCTTCATTCTTTCGATGTTTCCCACCCCCAGTCCCTATGCATCCAGCATCATGTGTCTTATTTTTGAGTTCATAGAGTACTTTTTATGCTGCTGATGTATTGTTGGCTCTGTGACCATCCAGTGGGACACGCTGGAACTACCAGATGCCAAATTCTTAAAGAAGACGGTCGCTCCTTTTCCTGGCAGCTATCATTTGTCAATAGTTCTCCATCTAGTATTCCTTTGCCCCCTCACTCCCCTCTCCATGCTGAGTTATTGGGTTTTTGAGCATGAGCAGATCTTATGCATGTCTTCACAGCTGATGTGTTTTTATCCTTGCACCTGCCCTGTAGTGTTTCCTTGTAGTCACTGACCACATCTGGTGCTCACAATGTTTTGACTGATATTTCACAATGATCCTGGATCAATGTAAAGAAGATAGATATGGAACATCTTATTTAGGGCTGAGAATTCATGAGTCTCCCATTGTCTATACCTTCATCAGTTGTGGGTCTCTTTGTAAATAGACATAAGTTTAGTTATATTGTAATGTAAATATATAATATATTCATAATAAGTCAGTGGGCATGGATTTTAGTACTAGGTTCATTCTTTTCCATTTTTTTTGGTCTTTTCATGTCCAGGTGTCCCTGTCACTCTGGCTGGCCTGGAACTCACTCTGTAGACCAGGCTGGCCTTGAACTCACAAAGATCTGCCTGCCTCTGCCTCCCAAGTGCTAAGATTAAAGGCATGCACCAGCACGCCCAGCTCATACTAGGTTCATTTAATATAATGATAGGTTTACTGCCATGGCCTGAAGCCATTGCAACCATTGGGACTTTATCTGATTGTGGTATCAGGTGATCTTATATGTAATCAGAAATTGATTGGTTACACCTTAACATTCATACCAGGTCAGTCATTATTTTATCTCACAGAATTCATGGCTAGGGAAGACTGATGAACACTTTTCTCTTTCTGTAGCATGGTTTACACTTTCTCCAAGTATGACTCCTTGCCTGTAGATATGAATCTTCAAAGGGAGAGAAGAGGGAACACAGTGATCTAAGGAGAAGATGAGAATAATGGAACAACATATGTGAAGTTGCTAATATAAGTTAGGGAGATCAGCATACAGTAGAAAACATGGGTGTGATCAATGACTCCACTGATTTTTAAAAAAGTCATATGGACACATTCTGCTATATATATATATATATATAGATATAGATATATATATATAGATATATATATGAATATATTGTGTGTATGGCTGTATTAAATATGCTATTCTCTAATGTTTTGACAATCAATGCCCCTACTAGATAGCACAGTGTAGAAAATGAAAATCCCAGTGTCAGGTGTGCTGTATATCACTGGAAGTTTTGGGGAGAGACGTGTTTGAAATTCGCAGCCACTATAGGATATTGCCAGTGCTCTTAGTCCCCCTCCACAGTATGATGTAAGACAGATCATCCTTCTTTAGACACCATGAACTCGAGGCATAGATCACGGAGTAGCCAACCTAGTACTGGCCCAGAAGTAGGTGTCTTTAATAGCAACAGCTTTGCTTTCAGTGACTCTTGTAGTTAGAATGTAATGTGCTGAAGGTGTCTTTGACATGTTCAAATCAGGGGGAGTTTCCTGACAGTGTGAAGGAAAGACAAGATGGGGTGTCTGTGTTACCAAGTTATATTCAAACTATTGCTCAGTTAACTCAACAAAAGGAAGGGATCTGACATCTGTAAATCACAGGGTGAACAGGACAACCCTCATCTGAGCAGTTCAGTAAGCTGTTCAGTTCTTTACCTGCTGAAGAAACTCCAATATACCTTGGGGTTCACCTGAAGAATACAGGTTTCCCACATTGGTGTACTGATATTTTGAAGTGATGAATGACTAATCAATCTAACTGTACATAAAAGATAGTGCACAAAATGTGAAATGCTTTGAGATATTCTTATTCCTGGTCAAGACAAAACAGGCTCTAGACAGAGAGGAATCCTGACTCATTAGGACAAAGGGACCAAAATAGGGAAAACAGAGAGAAATGAGGCGATTGAGGTTCAACAGCCACCAGTTTGGAGTATATAAAACAGCAATGAAAGCATGTATGATTGAGGATATTGTATAAAAAGCCAGAAATGTGCACACCAGGGCCAGGATCCTGAGGGTGGTTCTGGACTCAGGGGAGGCTCTGCAGGACACATGAGAGCTTCGGATGTTTTGAACCTGCTGCTTGTGTCTGTACAGGGTGACAATCATGGAGCCGCTGGACCAGATGATGAGCACAGAAAACAAAACCTCAGGGAACAGGATTAATGCTGCATACAATGAGTCTGTAAAAGTATTATGACCAGTAGTGGTGCAGAATTCAAAATCTCTTTTTTCTGTCCTGTTTTTGTTGTTCATTTCAATAAGGTCATAAAGAGGAAAAATGAAACTTGCCACCAAGTATGTGATCCAGCAGAAAGAAACGGAGTGGCCAACATACCTTGGATTTTTGGTTTTACGTTCTTTCCTACATAAGTTCTTGGGGCTGATGGTGATGGCCTGGAAGACACTCAGAAGGCAGGTGGTAGCAAAGGACACACTCCTGCCAACTCTTTCAACATACAAAAAGAGGCGGCATACCAAAGCATTGAAGAACTGTTTCCATCCAAATGCTGCCACAGTCTGGGGAACTCCTTTAAAGAGGATGGTCAAGGTGTTGGCTATGAGCAGGTGGGTGAGAATTAGATCTGTGTCCCTGCATGTGGATTTATGTGTTGCAATTTCTAAATAGTAGGAGAGAAGTGAGAAGTTTCCCAGAATCCCCACTGCAGTCTGAGAGAGCAGTATGATTCCCATTGCCAAAACTCTATATTCCATTCTGACATCTGCTGCATCTGCTTTCTAATTAGAGCATCAGTCATTCTTCTGATCAGAACAAATATCTAAAATATATTTGTAGCCATCCTTGTGATGTTGATTTGCAGTTTTTCAATCTTCTTGGGAGGCTGATAGAAGAGAGTTGCTTGACATCTTCAGTGTGATGTCATCCTGAGCCCAATGGCAAGATACTGTAAAGAATGTATTTGTTTACCCAGTGAGATGTCCTAATTCATCAGATGATCCTGTTGAAGATTGAATTTTGAGTAGGTGTCTCTGAGATGACATTACTATGTATGAGATGATGCAGCCTGGGAGGAAAAGTGAAGAGTGACAGAAAATGGAGTCAAAGCATCATGGAACATTGAAAGAAAAAATGACAATCTGTCCACACCAGGAGCAAATGATTTTTAATTCAATTTAAGATTGAACTCTTAAGAGAAATAAGGACTATTTCATTTTACAATATGTATGTCTGTGGTATTTCAGAAGAAAATGATGGTAATTCTGTACCACACATGACCCGTTTCATTGAACTGATAAGTTAGGAAGAGGAAATTAAGAGGTAATGTCACTAAATATCATCCATGTCCTACAAATATATGCATGCATGCAAATGTGGGTTGAGGTGGGGTGAGAGATTTGGGTCATAGCCAATGCATAAAACTCTTACAGAGCATACAAGGAGACATGCAAGAATCCCAACTGCTTCTGTGATCTTACTGCCATATAAACTCTGCAATATTTGATGGCTAATAAATGTGTTCATCTGGTTGATAATTGTGTATCTGTCTCTCAACTGTGTTTAGTGTAGTAATTTAACAATTGATGCTATAAAAGATTATTAATGAGCACTGTTGCAGGCTTAGTCTTATCCATGGGGACAATTTTCTTGTTAAGACATTGGAGGTCAATCTGCCCACTTCTTGTCATGGGCATTGTATCCACAGTCCCAGGATTCTGAGTAGGAATGTGCAGCATTATCACATAAATTACATTCCTGAAATGTAATATGTTCACTGAAAAACGTTTACTCACAGTTTGTTTTTTTTTTTTTCATCCATTAGGTAGACAATCATATCACAGCCAAACAGGGATGCTTAACTCCTCTTTTCACATTAGAACTCCTTTAATTTCCTTTCTTGCCTTATTGCCCTGGCAAGGGTTTCCACGCACTATAGTGAAAAGGAGTGGTGACAGGGGCAGCCTTGCCATAGTTGCTACCCTTTAACGGGAGAATGTTTCTGTCTTCCCATTAGGATGATATTGGCGTGGCGGTTTCTGATATATGGGCTTTTGATTATTTTTTTTTTTCATTGATGGAATGATCCTTCAGACCAATCCTACAGGACTTTAAACCTGAAAGGATCTGGATTTTGTCAAGGCTTTTCTCGCATCCAATTGAGATATGGTATGGTTTTTGTCCTTTCAATCCATTGAATGTTGATGATGCTTCTATTGATTTTCGTATGTGGAACCATCCCTGCATCTCTCGGTATGAACCCAACTTGGTCATGGTGGATGATTTCTTGATGTGAATCTGTATGCCATTTGCCAGAATCCTGTTGCAGAATTTTGGCATCTTGTTCATTAGGAGCGGGTCTGATAGTTCTCCTTTTGTGTTTATCTTTCCCTGGTTTTGGTGTGAGCATAATTCTGGCTTCAGTAGAAGGATTATGGGNCTAAGAACTCCACCAGAAAACTCCTAGAAACGATTAAGAGCTTTGGTAAAGTGGCAGGATACAAAATAAATCTAGAAAAATCAGTAGCCTTTCTTTACAACAACAAGCAACTGAAGAAGGACAACAAGGAGACCTTCCCACTCACAATAGCCTCAAAAACAATAAAATACCTAGGAACAAACCTAACCAAGGACACCAAGGATCTCTACAACAAAAATTCTTATTACAGTTTTCTAAAGCAAGCTGTTCTACCGACAAGTTGAATTTGACACATCTAGGATAAACCTAATATATATGGTGTCTTCTGAAAGCTTCAATTTCTACCAGTGCAGGGAAAAATTTTCAGCAGTATCTAAGTTACTAAATACTACCACTTTGTATCCAAAATTAAATAGTAATATGTACTAAGTTAGTATTTGGTAAAAATTAGATTACCCCAAATTTTCCGTTCCCAGATATCTCTAGATGCAAAATAATTTTTAAAAGCACTAATTATTTTTTATGTGAATGAACAATCTGTGTGCATGCATGTCTATGGACCACATGTATTCCCAGTGACTGAGGAGGACATGGGAGAACATCAGTTTCCTAGACGTGGAGTAATTGCAGGTGGTGAGACTCCACTTGGGTTCAGAGAACAGAATGTGTGTCCTCTGCAGGAGCAGCAATTGCTGAAATACAGAGCCATTTTTGCATTTACTTATATTTAATAATTATTACCCTGATGAAAGTAATGTGTTTAGTAGAAACTATGATGTATTCAATTATAAGTCATATTTACGATATTTAGAGAAGAATCATATGTAAATAGATTATGAGGGATATGCATACCTATTCATTTTACAAATTAAAATAGAACAGAAAATATCTGAAATATCTGTCCAAGTTCAGCTTAGTGGTAGTTCTTGCCTGCATTCCACAGGGCTCCATGTTGGGTTAAGAACACCAAAAAGGAATAAGTGTTACCATGTCACAAGTTTGGGTTTAACAAGCTAATATTATTAAGACAGGTAAAAAGCAAGAGATAAATTTGTCCCTGATAAACAACCTGAATATTAGTTCTGTATCTTCTGTTCAATGTTATGTTCATAAAGTCAAGACAGGGATACAGGAACTGTAATCATCATGCTCAGTGTTTCTATAAGTGGATCGTGAACATAGTATCCACAAATCATCCTTTTTACTCCTGCAGCAGATTCACATACTGACCTCATTCAAGGATTAGCTGATTTTCATACCTCATTCAAGGTCACCTGTAGACATAAGAAGTTGATAGAACTACTTATAATAACAACAAATTGAAAATTATTCCTTGTTTCACTTCATTTAATGTGAGCACAGAATCGGTTTTTGAACTATGATCTTTACACTCCTTCACAGAGACTTTATTACTTTCAGATTACTCAGGCCCTGATTCCTCAATGAGGAATTCATCAGAATGTATTAGTCACCCTTAGTGAGTGCAGCAAGGTCAGGACCTACTGTACCAGCTCACCTCTAACCTGTGTAATAAGGCTTGTGCCTCCTGAATCCTTTCATGCATCTGGTAACTACCACTTCTGCTGTTAAGGGCAGCTACTAAGCTCTCTCTCCTTTGCTGGCTCTGCTCCTACTGAAATAGAAACACTCACCTGACCCCTTGTCTCTGCAGGATGGTGGGCTCTGTGCAGACCCTGTCTTCATAATACCCAGCACAGTAGGAGAGGGAGGCCACTCAACCCTGAGATAAAGGTCTGTGCTGTGTGACCTCACCTCCCTTCAGAGCTGCAATTTTCATTTCACAGAAAATGATAATGAAGGCACTGGCTTTGGGAATCAGGGACTTTTCTCAAACTTTGTACAGGTGCTAATTGGGGAATGCCACCTCACATTTCCCTGCAACCTTGCAAACTTGTGTTGAGAGAAAGTGTTTTGAAAAACTCTTAAGTTTTCATGATCCCTGAAGGCTGTTAAAAGTTCAATAATCTTTGATGTCTCAATTAGGAGAGACTGTCAAAAAAGTTTCATGTCACCCTGGATTCCAGGCCTTTCTAATTTTTTTTCCAACAGAAATCAGCTTAATTCTTTATGTCAAGATCCCTGAGCTACCTTGCATAGAATAGTGAGCAGAATAACAGAATCATTCCAGGTCTCAGGGGGATGCCATGTGAAGGAACAGTGAAAGGAATGACATGTCACAAGGTAGAACAGGAAGCATTGTCCTAATTTGTATAATGGTATGAAAATTCATTTGAATATTCTACCATGTGAATATTCCAAGAAAGCGAGAAATGCAGCCTTTGCCAAATTCAAAAAAAATTTATTATTTTTTGTACAAGTGTGTGACTTGCATGCATGTAAGTGCACTCATGTCCTGAAGTATCTGCAGTTAAAAGAGGGTGTCAAATCCTCTGAACTGTAGTTTCAGGCATGTGTTAGTTGGAATGTTAGTTGGAATGCTCTGATTCAAATCCAGGTCTTTTTGAAGAGTAGCCAATGCTCCTAATTAGTGAGCCATCTCTCTAGCTTCATGTTTTGAAACTTTCAGAGAGCAGGATCATTCATTGAAGGAAAGCTACGACCATCCATCTTAAGTAGTTCAACTGATAAATACTATCATTTCTTTCAATTATCAGTCATATAGGCCAATGCTACATTCTGTAGAAAAGAGCATTCATTGGATAATGTAATTATCTACATATGTTGATGTTGAGAATATAAAGCATCCTCACTGTGATGTTATAGAGGCAATATGAATACATATGGCCAAGATGTATACTTTGGTTCTTTTGTGTTGGGCCTATGTCCAGTTCATTTGTCCTGTGAGTATTTTGGCCTACCAAGAATTTAGACTGACATATTCAACATAGGACCACCATGATTTTTGAGTGATGTCAAGTCCTGATTCTCCCAATTCAGAATGAACATCAGCGATTCTGTACAATAAGTTAGCAATGTGTGGAAAACTTAGGCTCAAGTTGTAGTTAATTCATTAAAAGATAAAGATGATCATTCTACAAGGGTAGAGACTGATGGGCCAGAATCAAGAAAAGACACCAGGTCCTTAGTTCACTGTCTTCTCTCTGGTCTCCCAGGGCCCAGTACTCTTTGTGAACTTGAAGTTACACTTAGGGATGTTTTCTGCCTTAGGAGCTCACAGAACCTTGTGTCCATTTCCTCCAGGATCTATCACACAATATCTCCATTGGTCACATTTAGTCTTATTTGGCCAGAGTCTGTCATGTTATTGTCTGTATGAAGACTATGAAATCTGACTTTGCAATCTCTGGAGTTTTGTTCCCAGCCAAACACAGACATTCCATTCATGCATGGACACTCAAGTACCTCGAGAATTGGACACAGTTCCTAAGGACAAAGGTTGGACTAACATAATATTTCACTACAGAGACCCATCTCTGGTTTCTGACAAGTGTCTCTTACTATAACATGAGTATGTTTGCGTGTACGTGTACTTACTGTAAAGCTGTACATACTCATGATCAGTGTCATATGAGTATCCATAACACATGGAAGAGCAATGGGAGATTAATAAGAGTCGAGGCAACAGTGAATCTTTTCTCTTGATCTTTTCCTCTCCTATTAATATGCTCGGAGCCTATTCACCAACCATTCCCACCCTTTATACATCAACGTCAATTTGAGTGTGGCTATTATAACTAAGCAAATGGAGGTCAATGTTAGAATATACATATTTGAGGGGCTAAATGAGTTGTAGAGGACAAAAGATGACAGAAGTACTGATGTCATAAAAGTGTATGTGTGTTTGAGGACCCTTTCTCTTCATGGCAGCAGGTGTATGAAAAAGTGGCATTTGTGTAAACTCTACCTAGTGGTAATGTGTGGGGTGTATGGAGAGACCCTGAGGAGTTTTGGAGCACACTGAAGAGCAGATTTCAAGAGAATTGAGGAAGAGTACTCTCTGGGGGAATAAGGGCTTCAAAGGTCCCAAGAATAAAAATTAACAGTGAATCGAAGGACAATGTGTTGATAAGTGAACATTGCATGATGCCTACTATTTCAGAGATTTAGTGCTTATATTGGGTAAAGAATACCATGAGCTAGTTGGTTTTATGTTATTTTTTCTGTTGCTGGTGTTAGGACCCAGGGCTTACTCATGCTAGACATATGTTTTACTACAACTGTGTAGTACTGTGCTCTCATAGACTATCACCACCTTCCTAAGCTCAGGTGTGACCCCTAGCCTGAGATCTTCATAATTGTGCTTGTCAACTGCTCATAATATCATGGTATGTTGGGCAGGGAGAGTTGCTTGAGAACCCAGCAACATCTTTCCAACAATAATGAGGTATTCAGCCATAAGGAAAGCACGTTATCATGTTAGACTTAAGAGTATAATATTAGTAAACCAGGAAATCAACACAAGACACATTTGTTCCTGACTGTTATGGAAAATTTTCATGTTGTACTTTCTTATTTATTTATTTATTTATTTAAAATATGTTTTTTATGTGTATGAGTGTACTCTTTGTATGTTGGTTGATTCAACCATGTTGTGCAATGCTGTGAATGTCAGAAGAGGACATTGGATTCCCCTGGAACTGGAATTAAAGATGGTTCTTAGCCACCACGTGGGTGCTGGGAATCAAACCCAGGTCCACTGCAAGAGCAGTGTGCACACTTAATCACTGAGCCTTCTCTCCAGCCTTGACATTGTACTTTCCCTTTAATGCCAAGTTCCAGATGAAATAGGAAGAACATTTGAACCACAGTCATGATTCCACTGAGCACTCAATATCTACTTACTGTTCTCCAAAATAGGAGTATAATGATATTGGTCTCTAAGAACAGATGTTACTGTTAAATAGTAGTGAAAAATCTTTGTATGGTTCATTTCAACTAATGTCAGTAGGAGATGAATTAATCACTACAGTCTTTTGGTATTTTTATTCCATGTGCATGAGTGTATTGTCTGTATGGGTGTCACGCATGCCCATACAGGTTAAAATTAGATTTCAGGTTTCCCTGGAACTGGAGGTACAAATGGTTGTTCGCTGCCACATGGTTGTGGGGAATTGAACCCGTGTCCTCTATGAGAGTAGCTGTTGTTCTTAACCATGGGGCATCTCCCTAGCCCTAGAAAACCTTACCCATCTCCCCCAAGAGAGTGGTTAAAATTACTTACATAGCCAGACAAGAATCATTGCTTTT
Organism: Rhizomys pruinosus; assembly: GCA_009823505.1. NCBI lineage: Eukaryota > Metazoa > Chordata > Mammalia > Rodentia > Spalacidae > Rhizomys > Rhizomys pruinosus. The sequence goes on along the minus strand of VZQC01007170.1, from coordinate 1,546,674 downwards.
CCTCACTCACATTGTCATTCTACCAGGCTCTGGCTGGACTATGCCTTCTGACTTGGAAATGGGCTCAATACAGTTTTGGATAAGTACCAATCATAAGCATGGCATGCACACTTTACATGTTTTGACTCACAATTTTATGCTTACTTAGCCTGGTTCTGTCTGATTTTTTTCTCCCAGACATTAATAAGGACTGTGCTACAAAGTTCATAGTAAGGAGCTATGATTTGTCAGAGGCAATTTTAAGGAAGGTCCTACCTTTGTACTGTGTCCACTTTCTTTCCCGGCTACAGGGTGAAGTAACTGTGACTGCAGCATGGGCTCCTGAAGAACACAATGCTGTCTTTATCAGAGTGGTTGTAGTTCCTTGAGAATTTCACAGAGTGTATTTTGTTCATATTCCCTATCCCTTCCCAGAACTTCTACCATACCCAGAACCTTTCCACACCCACTGAATCTCTCTCTTTCTCTCTCTCTCTCTCTCTCTCTCTCTCTCTCTCTCTCTCTCTCTCTCTCTTTCTCCCTCTCCCTCTCCCTCTCCCTTTCTCTCTCTTCTTTCTTTTCAATGTATTTTATATTTTTTTTCACCTGACTTCTGGTTTCCTCCTTCAATGTCATGTTTCACAGATCAGACAAATCCAGGAAGGCTATTCAGAATTTCTCTCAGAAGGTGAAGGAGCCTGGCTAGTCAGAAGGAGTCTTGACTACTTGGCACACACTCATAGCCTCAGCCTGATAGGGCAAGTCTCAAGGAGGGACTAGGAGAAGGCCTGGCCTCTTCTAACCAGGAGGGAAGCCTGAGCATTGGAACGGTGTTAAGGACCAGAGATGGTGGCTCCTATGTGAGAGGTTGAGTGGACCATGGACAAGTCTCCCTGTCTTCTTATTCTCTACATCTTAGCCAGCTGTGGCTTTCCCTGTGCATCTCCCTCTCTTGTATAGGGAAGCTTTGCTCCTTAAAGTTGAGGGTGCATTGTATTCTCTCCACCTCTGTTCCACTATGTCCCTTTTGCCATAGGTGTAGAGTTCCCACTGGAGACATGTCATGTAATGGTGGGGGTCTCTCAGAAGTATATTTTCTGTGTGGCAGCAGGTGTGAAACTCTTCAGTACCCTCCATCTGTTGCCCAAATAAACTTATTTGATGTAAACTTGTCTGTAAATACAAGGATCCACATGCAGGATATGGTAATACAATTCTTTTGTCTAGACTAAAGGCACAGATGCAGTTTTCTCTTGCATCTATGAATTACAGTGCCATCCATGACTCCACTCACATTGACAGGGCTTGAATCTAATTAGGTAGCAATTGCTTACACTCTGATAACACAGCTACTACTGCCCTAGTGCAGGTAGCTTGTTGTGAGAGGTTCAGAACTGGGTTGCAGCATTTGTTGACTTTTTCCAATAGCACCTTGGATAATATCCTCAAAATTATGAGAGCCCGTCTTCAGGGAAAAGGCTTCCAGATCAGTTCTTTCTCCACTTTTCCAAGTCTTGGGCCCAAATTAGGTACTGTCTTCAGCCACAGGGTCTTACCTTTGAGTTCTGGGAGGTAACCAAGGGTTCCTGCCATGTGAAGATCTTTCATCTCCACACTTGAATGGCAGAGGCAGGCAGATCTCTGTGAGATCAAATCCAGTGGGAGCTACATAGCTAATTCCAGTCCATCTGGGACTACAGGGAGTCCCTGTCTCAAAAATACAAAAGAAAAACATGGTTTTATTTACTTTTTTGTTTAGATAGAGTCTCACATAAACCCATGCTGGCCTTTGAGTTCACAGAAATCCCTCTGGTTCATCATTCAAATTGCTGGAATTAAAGGTATGTACTAACATGCCCAGTGTCCTTTTATTTCTCCTTTATATGTAGAATTTAAAACAGTCTTTAGGGGCTCAAGATATTACTCAGTGGTTAAGAGCACCAACTGGTCTTGCAGAGGACCTGGGTTTGCTTCCCAGCACCCACATGTTGACTAAGAACTGTCTTTAAGCCTGGTGTGGTTGCGTACACCTTTAATCCTAGCACTCGGGGGTGGGGTGGGGCGGCAGAGGTAGGCCGATCTCTGTGAGTTCAAGGCCAGCCTGGTTTACAGGGAGAGTTCCATACCAGGTGGGTCTATAGGGAAACCCTGTCTCAAAAAAATTAGTCTTTAAGAAAAACACACTATATTTCATGATATTTTCTTATGTTGGAGAGAATTTTCATCTAGGACGGGGGACAGGTGTTCACACCTTCACCCATCCACATAGGATCTTGCTCGCCTCTGCCACTTTGCATTCCCCAGTTCCTAAGCCATGCAAGGATTGCACTCTCCAATCTTAGTTGGATTACAGAATTTCTTAGGGTTGCCTACAAAACAATGGAGGTAAAGATACATTCACTAGGTGTGTGGTGAATCTCCTTTCCCAACATTGCTGCCAGGAGCCCTGACATGAATTCTTTACCCTACTTCCATGATGGTGAAATGGTGGGACATAGGTATTCTTTTGGCAGAAGCACTTAAAAGCACTTACCTGACAGCCTTGACCCCTGCTGTTTCTCACAGACCCGTGAAAGTCTGGACTGTCCTTTGATCTCTCAGGAAAGAACTTTGATCTGGATAATAGCCTGAGGTTCTCTTGTCCCAGTTACCTGCCCCAGCCCCCAATTGTATGTATATGCCCTAGCCCATGCCTGGGTTAGTATATAAGCCTTGAGATCCAACATTAAAGTTGAGTCTATTCCCTCGGGCTTTCTCTGAGTCCTTGTATGTAAGTCTGCCCATATGTCTGTCTTTATCTTTCTATTTCCTTGGGTAAAATTCCCGGCAGCACCTCCCCTCTCCTTGACAGAGCTAACCCAAGGAAGGAAGAACAACAAACAGCATGTGAATATAAGCCATGCATGTATAAAAGACTACAGAAATGCTAACAAACTCCAACATTCCCTCATTTTGATGATTCATATCTACAGGCAAGGATTCATAGTTGGAGAAATTGTTAAGCATGCTACAGGAAGAGAAAAGTGTTCATAAGTCTTCCCTAGCCATGAATTCTGTGAGCTAGAATAATGACTGACCTGGACAGACATACACAGTAGTGGTATGAATGTTAAGGTGTAACCATTTGATTTCCGATTATATATAATTACCTGATACCACAATCAGAGCAAAGAACCTATGGGTACAATGGCTTCAGGCCATGGTAGTAAACCTATCATTATAATAAATGAACCTAGTATGAGCCGGGTGTGCTGGTGCATGCCTTTAATCCGAGCACTTGGGAGGCAGAAGCAGGCAGATCTTTGTGAGTTCAAGGCCAGCCTGGTCTACAGAGTGAGTTCCAGGCCAGCCAGAGGAACAGGGACACCCTGACTTGAAAAGACCAAAAAAAAAAAAAATGGAAAAGAATGAACCTAGTACTAAAATCCATGCCCACTGACTTATTATGAATATAGATTATATATTTACATTATAATATAACTAAAATTATATCTATTTACAAAGAGACCCACAACTGATGAAGGTGTAGACAATGGGAGACTCATGAATTCTCAGCCCTAAATAAGATGTTCCATATCTATCTTCTTTCCATTGATCCAGGATCGGCGAAATATCAGTCAAAACATTGTGAGCACCAGATGTGGTCAGTGACTACAAGGAAACACTACAAGTCAGGTGCACAGATAGAAACACATCAGCTGTAATGACATGCATAAGATCTGCTCATGCTCAAGACACCAATATCCCAGCACAGAGAGGGGAGGCAGGGGGGCAGAGCCATCCTAGATCTATAACTATTGACAAAAGATAGCTGCCAGGAAAAGGAGCATCCGTCTTTTTTAAGAATCTGGCATCTGGTAGTTCCAGCGTGTCCCACTGGATGGCCGCATAGCCAACAGTACATCAGCAGCATAAAAAGGACTCTGTGAACTCAAAAATAAAGCACACGATGTTGGGTGCATAGGGACTGGGGGTGGGAAACATCGAAAGAATGAAGAAGGTCGGTGAAATGATAAAATATAGTGTGAGATTTTCCAAGACAAACATTAAAGTGTATATTTAAAAAATAAAAGCACACTGGATATGGTGGCACATGTATTTCATCCCAGTAGTCTAGAAGCAGAGGTGGAAGGATCTCGGTGAGATGGAGGCCAGTCTGGTCTACAAAGTGAGTTCTCTGGCTATGAGACCTATGGCAGACCCTGTCTAACATATAAGTAATTAAAACCAGTTTGTTTATTTGTTTGTTTGGTCTTTTTGGAACAAGGTCTCCCTGTAATCCCAGCTGGCCTGGAATTTCTATGTAAATCATGCTGGCCTCGAACACACAGAGATTCACCTGCCTCTGCAACCTGAGTCCTGGGATAAAAGGTGTGCTCCCCAACACAGCTGGAGCCGTTGGCTATCTCCCAGAGATCAAAGGGAAGACCCTACTGCTGAAGAGAGGAATTAATTTGGGCACAGGACTAGGAGAAATGGAGCAGGATCTCACCTTGATGGCTTCTCCCTGAAGACCAGCTCTCATAGTTCTAGAGGATACAGTGCAAGCTGCTAAGGGAGAAAATCTCTCAATGGTCCAACCAAGTCCTGAAGCTGAATAACCACAAGTGTCACAACAAATTACTTTCATTGGGGCAGTTGTGGCACTGTTATCCTGGTGTGATCAGTATCTATCTAATTGGACTTAGAGCCCTCAGTGGGAGTTAATTCATGGGTGGCATTCTATACTCAACAATACATGGCTACAGATGTTATAGATCCTAGAGAAAACCATACCTCCGACATTTGTAATAAACAAAATTTCATATGATATTATCAGCATGGATCCTTATGTTTACAGACAACTACACAGTACACCACTCACCAAGAGAAGCTTGTTTGGGCAACAGAGGGAGCTAGTGCAGAGTTCCGCACCTGCTCACACAAAGAGAATATATTTCTGAGAGATGCTGGCCCCTAGATGACATAACTACAGTAGATCCTCTACACCTATGGTTCAGGGAACATAGCGGAACAGGGTGTGGAGAGAAAACTAGCACAACCCCTGACACTCATACACATAAAAAATAATAAATACAATTTAAATTTTTTAAGTTAAAAAAAGAATTAGTAAATATAGGCACTGCAGCAATAGCTGTGTTTGAACAGCTGCTGCTCTTGCTGAGGACCCAGGTTCTCTCCTCTAGACCCACCTGGTGTCTCGCAACCAGCTGTTGCTCCAGTTCCAGAGTACCTGATGTTCCCTTCAGGCCTCCTCAGGCACCAGGAATGGATGAGGTAACTTTACATGTGTGCTTGTAAAATATCCATTCACATAAGTATGAACAAATGCTTTGAAATTTTTTTTGTCATGTAGAGACATTTGTAAACTGAAAAGTTGGGGTCATCTCATTTTTACCCCATACTACTTTAGCGTATATTAGTATTTCATTTGACATTTTATATAAAGTAATAGTGTTTAGTAATTTATAGGAACTGCTGAAGCTTTTGCCCCCAAATGATAGAAAAATGAATATTTTTGCCCATATTCAAAAAAATGAGACACATCTTTTTAACCCTCCAATATGTACTGAAGACTCATGTCTCTCCAAGATTCTGCCAAAATTTCAGTACTAGATTCAGACTGCTGAGACATCCAGCTTGTGGACTAAGCAACTACTGGGGTTTCACCCTCTTCAGAATATAGACTGCCATTGTTGGACTACCCAGGCTGTATCATGGAGGCCAATACAGGAAGATCAAGACAGGTCACAATGCTTACTGGATCTCATTTGGGTGAATATGGAAAGGAAAGACCCTAGTGTGGAGCACAAGTGCAGGATTGATAGTTGTTTGTGCTTCCCAAGGAGGAGCCTTCAAACACTTCCATAAGGAAAACATGACAACTTTTAGCCTAAAAAAAAAAAAGAAAAAGTAAAGAAAACCCTCCAATTCAGGTGATATGTGTATGTATGTATTTATATATATGCAATACAAGTTGGAGAGAACAACAAGAACAAAAAAAAACTGGAAAAAAACGACTGAAACAGTGAAGTCCTGTCAAAAACAATAAGCCTCTGCTTTGAAAAAGAAACTCTGGAAAGAACCAGAAAAAGATGCAAGACATGTATGGCAGCATTCAAGAACTCAGGTGGAGTGGGGGGCATGGAAAGGGAAATGACTCCAAATTGGATTGAGAAATGATGTATGATGTAAGAAAAATTATAATAACAATAAAAATATATTAAAAAAATAACATAATAAAAAAATAAAATGAAGCTTTCAGAAAACATCGTTTATATTGGGTTTATCTTGCACTTGTGAAATCCAACTTGCTGATGGTTCCACTTTCTTTTTTTATATATACCATCTTTTATTTCATTATTTTAACAATAAGTAATAAGTTGTGAGTACAAACACCCTTCATGTAAAACTAATTTTCAAGCAGTCATGCCCAAACCCACACAGTCCAAGTCTTCCACCATCCAGCTGGACGGGCTTGGATGTACAATCAAGTTGATCAAATAAGTGTCCAGTCTATATTGCTGTAGTTTCTTCTTTTAATTTTATTTTTTATGTGTATGAAATGTGCACCCATGTAGTGCAATGACATGGAGGTCAGAAGAGGGCGTCAGATTCTCCTGTAACTGGAGTTGAAGACGGTTCTCAACTGCAATGTGAGTGCTGGGGATCGAACCCGGGTCCTCTGCAAGAGCAGTCAGAGCTCTTAACCACTAGGCCATCTCTCCAGCCCCTATTGCTGTAGTTTCACCATTCACCCCTATCGCAGCCCTTACATTCTACCACGCTCTCTCTTCCACAGATTGTTCCCTAGGCTTAGAAAAGGACACAGGTGGACGAGAAGCAAAACAGTCTACTTTCTCTGGAGATGTCGTTTTGGATTCTGATCAGTTCTGGCTGTTTCCTTTCATGGGCTTACAGTTTGTCCAGAAATAACCTTTCAATCCTACTAATGAAGCACAAGCAATTAAATATATAGGTATTTAAACAGTTTAATTATTACAGTAGGTTACTTTGATATAGACACAGATGTTTGGATGCTATGCTAATCCATGAATTACATTTTTCCTGTAAAAGAAGACAAGGTCTTACTGTGGCTTATAACATCTCTGAACCACTAGAGGATGTAAGATTGTGGCATCAGCCGTGAGTTATTCCTCCAAGGAGAGAGCTAATAGCTAATTAGATTTGGGAAACACAGACATATGGCTGCCACTGCTGTACAGTATTTCCAGGCAGGTGAGGTGTAGCTGATGCTGATGGAGGAGTCTTGCTTGACTCAAGGAGACCAGTATTTGCTTTATTGTTTTAGTGGCCTTTGGTAACACTGTCTAGTATTCCAGAGAGCAACTGTACACTTGAATGTATGGTCTCAATACATCTTTCCCATGCTTACATCAGTTCTTCGACAGCAGGGCCTTATTGCCTCTCTTCTTGCAAGTATCCCAGTTTACAGGCAAGAAGCCTTTACCTTTTGGGGGTCTTGGATCACCTGGCCAACATCTCCTTGGAAGAATAATCCATTGGTGATGTCAGAGCTCTCCTGTATTAATATATTTTGCTTAAATGCATAGCTTAAGGCGACTTTAGTATTATATTTGGTTCTGAATAGAGAATAATCCTTTTCACAGTTCCTATGTCTATTAGTCAATTAAAGAAAGCAGTTTTACCGGTTTTATAAGTGATTTCCTCTGTAACAGTCAGCACTAATTTACAGTTAGAGAATGCCTTCATTACCATCATATTTTTCTTTGTTCTATGAAAAGGAGTTAAGAAAGACTGTCATATTAAAACTTTGCAGAACCTAGAAGGTAAGGTTCATTAGTACTCATTATAAACAGTTGTTACAAATAGGATCCACAGAGATGTTTCATGCCTGTAGCAGTTGAGGCTTTTCTTCCTTTTAATGCTTAGATGTGCCAACTTCTCTGTTGGCATTTCTTGGTACATCCTACACAATGCATAGCTGTATCTTTTCTTTCTCAGCTGTTAAGTTGGTGACATTTTGACCTGTGGGAACATACAAATCTTTTCCCGTAGTTAGTTTTAAGATTTAAATTGAAATTTTTTTTACAAAAAGGTTTAATATATAACTACTGTGTCCCCCCTTTTCTTTTTTAGGTTTTTATTTTTTGATGCATGAGTCTCAAAAAGGCAGTTGTAGTGCACATACCTATAGGCAGAGTCAAGGTGTAATTTCATTAAATTTACCCAAGCTGATTTGGGTGGTTGTATGTTGTTAATTTGGGAAGCAAATTTAATTCATTAAGTTAAATTATCCTACAGGTAAAAGAGAATGATACAAGATGATAATGTATAACACAAAAATTATAGAGAATATTTGTATATGTTAATCCCAAAGTTATTTTTATACAAATTTTAAGTAAAACAAACATTAAAAACAATTTATATTTCCAATTAATTTAGATGTATTACCATTTTTGTTGAAACCTTTAAACCAATGTTGTTTAATATAGAAATTTTTACATTTACTAAGTCCTAAAACACCATGTAATTTGTAGCTAGAGTTTCGGCAAAATTGGGTACTAGTTGAAATCACATCAATTAAATATACATTAATTGAATATAGACACATGTCACTCTCCCACCCCTCCCACCCCTCAAGATTCACCATTTCATTCAGTTTTCTGATGTAGTCCTTCTGTTGCTCTTCTTTCAATATGCATCCCTCTCCACAAGAAATATTTACAACTGGGTTATTGACGCTAGCATCCACATATGAGGGATACCATTCGTCGTTTGTTTTTCTGGGACTGTGTTATTTTACTTAATATAATGTCTTCTAGCTCCATCCATTTACCTGCAAAGTTCATGATGTTGTGTTTCTTTACTACTGTATAGAACTTCATTGTGTACATGTACCACAATTTCTCTATCCACTCGTCAGTTGAGGGGCATTTGGGTTGGTTCCTGCTTTTTGCTATTGTGAGCAGAGCTGCAATAAATATAGCTGTGCATATATATCTGCAGTAAGATGAGTCTTGTGGGTATATACCCAGAAGTGGTATGACTGGGTCAAATGGCAAGCTCATTTTGAGTCTTACAAGCGTCCTCCACACTGCTTTCCACAGTGGCTGTACAAGTTTACATTCCCACCAGCAATGGATGCATGTTCCCCTTTCCCCACAACCTCTCTAGCACTTGATATCTTTTGTTTTCTTGATCCTGGCCAGTTTTATCAGAGTGAGATGATGTCTTAGAGTGGTCTTAATTTGCATTTCCCTAAGTATTAGTGACGTTGAACAGATTTTAAGATGTTTTTCAGCCATCTCTAATTCCTCCTCTTTGAAGTCTCTATTCAGTTTTTTGCTCCATCTTTTGAGGGATTCATTTGTTTCATTTCTTCTTTGTTTTTTGAGTAGTTTGTATATTCTGGAAATCAATGCTCTGTTGGATGTATCTGGAGTGAAGGTTTCCTCCCACTCTGTGGGTTTTCTCTTCACTTCCTTTATTGTTTCTTTTGATGTACAGAAGCTTTTGAGTTTCATGAGGTCCCATTTGGCAATTATCGATCTTACTTCTTGTGCAGCTGCTGTCTGATTTAGGACGTCTTTTCCTATGCCTATGCCTTGTAGTCTGCTCCATGTGTTTCTTCTATCACCGCCAGTTTTGGGTTTCACATTGAGGTCTTTGATCCATCTGGAATTGACTTTTGTACAGGGAGAATGGTAGGGGTTTAATTTAATTCTTCTACAGGTGGTGATTCCGTTTTTTTACATATATTTTGTACAAGATTATCAAATCTAGACCCGTGTCCCCAAATCTATGTGATCCAGTTTTGCCAGGAACACTTGCTGAAGATGCTGTCTTTCCTCCATTGTGTCTTCTTAGCCCCCTTGTCAAATATGAGGTGGCTGAAATTGTATGTGCTCAGGTTTGGATCTTCAGTTTTGTTCCATTGGTCAACTGGTCTGTTTTTGTGCCAGTACCAGGCTGTTTTTATGACTATAGCCCTGTAGTATAGTTTGATGTCTGGTATAGCGATCCCCCCTGTATTGCTCTTTTCACTCAGGGTTGCTTTGGCTATTCGGGGTCTTTTGTTTTTCCAAATGAAATTGAGGATTTTTTTTTCAAGCCTGTGAAGAAACTCTTGGGGATTCTGATTGGGATCGCATTAAATCTGTACACTAGTTTGGGTAGGATGGACATTTTTACTATATTTATTTTCCCAATCCATGAGCATGGGAGGTTTGTCCATCTTCTGATGTCTTCCTCAATTTCCTTTTTCAGGGGTTTAAAATTTTTGTTGTAGAGATCCTTGGTGTCTTTGGTTAGGTTTGTTCCTAGGTATTTTATTGTTTTTGAGGCTATTGTGAGTGGGAAGGTCTCCTTGTAGTCCTTCTTCAATTGCTTGTTGTTGGTGTACAGAAAGGCTACTGATTTTTCTAGGTTTATTTTGTATCCTGCCACTTTACCAAAGCTCTTAATCGTTTCTAGGAGTTTTCTGGTGGAGTTCTTAGCATCCCTTAGGTAGACAATCATATCATCAGCAAAAAGGGATAGCTTGACTTCCTCTTTTCCAATTAGAACTCCTTTAATTTCCTTTTCTTGCCTTATTGCCCTAGCTAGGGTTTCTAGCACTATATTGAAGAGGAGTGGTGACAGGGGGCAGCCTTGCCGAGTTCCTACCTTTAAGGGGAATGCTTCTGTCATTTCCCCATTTAGGATGATATTGGCTGTGGGTTTTCTGTATATGGCTTTGATTACATTGAGGAATGATCCCTCCAGACCAATTCCCTCCAGGACTTTAAACATGAAAGGGTGCTGGATTTTGTCAAAGGCTTTCTCCGCATCTATTGAGATGATGGCGTGGTTTTTGTCCTTCAGTCCATTGATATGTTTGATGATGTTTATTGATTTTCGTATGTTGAACCATCCCTGCATCTCTGGTATGAATCCAACTTGGTCATGATGGATGATCTTCTTGATGTGGGTCTGTATGCGATTTGCAATTATTTTATTTAGAATTTTTGCATCTGTGTTCATTAAGGAAATGGTCTATAGTTCTCCTTTTTGGTTGTATCTTTGCCTGGTTTTGGTAATAATGTGATGCTGGCTTCATAGAAGGATTCTAGGAGAGCCCTCTCCATTTGTATCCTTCTAAACAACTTGAGTAGTAATGGTTGTAAGTCTTCTTGACGTATTTTACAGAATTCCGCCATGAAACCATCTGGGCCTGGGCATTTTCTGGTTGGGAGGCTTCTTATTACATCTTCGATTTCTTCATATATTATTGGTCTATTTAGGCTGTTGATCTCTTCTTGGTTGAGCTTTGCTGATTCCCAGGATTTCAGATATTCATCCATTTCTTCTAGGTTTTCAAACTTAGTAGAGTATAGGTTTTTGAAGTATTCCCGTATGATTGTCTGGATCTTTTCATTGTCTGTTGTGTTATTTCCCCTTTCATCACAGATTCTATTGATTTGGAGTTGTTCCTTTTTTCTTTTGGTTAACTGGGCTAGAGGTCTGTCTGCCTTGTTTATTCTCTCAAAGAACCTGCTTTTGGATTCATTGATTTTTTTGTATGGTTTTCTTTGTTTCTATTTCATTGATCTCTGCTCTGAATTTTGTTATTTCTTCTTGTCTGCTGCATTTAGGGTTCATTTGTTGTTGTCTATCAAGTATTTTTAGCTGCAGTGTTACATCATTCACTTGTGCCCTTTCTGTTTTATTTTATTTTTTTTAATATAGGTGCTTAGAGCCAAAATCTTCCCTCTTAAGACTGCTTTTAAAGTGTACCATATGTTTTGCTGTTCTGTATTATCATTGTCATTCAATTCCAGGAATGTTTTTATTTCTTTCTTTATTTCTTCCTTGACCCATTCATTATTCAGGAGAGTGTTGTTTATTCTCCATGTTTTGTTTTAAGTTGTAGGGTTATCCTGGTGTTGATATTGAGTTTTATTGCACTGTGGTCTGAGAGAATGCATGAGATTTTTTCAATCTTTTTGTATTTGTTGAGTTTTTTCCTGGGTCCCAGTATATGGTCTATTTTGGAGCATGTTCCGTGGGGTGCTGAGTAGAAAGTGTATTCTCTGGTGTTTGGGTGGAATATTCGATAGATGTCTGTGAGGTCCATTTGGTGTATTGTATCTTTCATTTCGGATGTCTCTCTGTTTATCCTTTGTCCTGTTGATCTGCCTAAAGGAATTAGTGTGGTATTGAAGTGCCCTACTATTAGTGTGCTGATGTTAATCTGTGCTTTGAGATCCTGAAGAATTGTCTTTATAAAATTTGGTGAACCAGAATTTGGTGCATATATATTCATGATTGTGAGATCTTCATCGTCAATTGTTCCTTTAATAAAGATGTAATGGCCCTCTTTTTCTCTTTTGATTTCTTTTGCTTTGAAGTCTATTTTGTGTGATATTAGAATAGCAACACCTGCTTTCTTTTTGGTACCATTTGCTTGGAATACTTTCTTCCATCCCTTCACCTTAAGTTGGTGCCTATACCTGAAATTGAGATGGGTTTCTTGTAGACATCATAGAGATGGATTTTTCCCCTAATCCATTCTCCCAGTCTATGTCTTTTGATTGGGGAGTTTAGTCCATTAATATTTAATGTTATAATTGAAAGATGGATGTTGCTTCCTTTCGCCTTATTATCCGTTTGGACTTTTAGCCTATGATTCTACTCCTATGGTTATGTTTTTACAGTTTATTTTCCTAGGTTCTTGGGGATAGTTGCACCTCTTTTCTGCCCTTTGAATTGCTTCAAGTATTTTCTGTAGAGTTGGTTTTCTGGACACGTATTCTATCATCTTGTATGTCATGGAAGACTTTTCTCTCTCCTTCAACTATAATTGACATTTTTTCTGGGTATAGTACTCTGGGTTGACATCCATAGTCCTTTAGCACTGGGAATGCTTTGCTCCATGTTCTTCTTGCTTTCATGGTTTGTACCGAGAAGTTAGTTTTAATTCTGATGTGTTTCCCTTTGTATGTGACTTGTTTGTCTTTTGTAACTTTCAGAATTTTGTCTTTGTTTGGGGCTTCTAGCATTTTAACTATGATATGGCGTGGGGAGTTTCTTTTCTGATCTCATCTATTTGGAGTTCTAAGTGCTTCTGGTATTTGTGTGGGTTTGTCTAATTTTAGTTTCAGGAAATTTTCAACTATTATTCTGTTGAAGATCTGATCAATACTATTCTCTTGAGATTCTTCTCCTACCTATATTCCTATGATGCAGAGGTTTGATCTTTTCATAATGTCACATATTTCCTGGTTGTTCCACTTTTGTGTATTTTTAAATTTTTCATAATGTTTATTTCAGCTTCTTAGTTGCTCTATGTTATCTTCCAGGTCTGATATTCTTTGTTCTGCTTCCTCAATTCTATTTCTGAGGATTTTTCCTTTCCTTTCTTCTTTATTGGATGATTGTCATGTTTCCTTTTTCATTTTATCCTGTGATTTCTTTTGCATTTCCATTTCTTTTTTGAGCTCTCAATCTCTTCTTGGTGCTCCTTAATTTGCAGGTTGGCTTTCTGTTTCAATGTTTATACTTCCTTCTGCAGTTTGTTTTTTTCTCCCTCTAGTTCTTTCTGGAGTTTATCATTCTGTTCCTTTAGTTCTTTCCAAAATTTCTGATTGTATCCCTTTAGGTCCTTTTTGAGTTTTTCATTCTCTCTCCTTTGTTCTCTGACTTCTTCTTTATTTTCTTTAATTTCTTTGCATAGGTGTGCAATTATTCCTATAAGATCTGTTTATTGGGTTGCCTCCAGGGGGCTCCCACTGCATCTATCTCCTACAGGGTTGGTAGAGCTTGGTGCCAAATTATCCTGCACCTTTCCCATGTTATCCCTTTGCTGTGTCCCTGGCATGAGAGTTTCCCTTTTTTTGCCTGTTTTCTGATGCCAATCACAAATGTCTTTTCACTATGTTGAAGGCTTGTTTTGCTTGCCTCCTTCTGAGGCTTTTTTTTGTTTTGTTTTTTTCTTTTTTTTTCTCCTCCTTGTTTACGGAGTGTTGACTTGTCTAGGTTTCAGGCTTTCAATTTTTTTCACATAAATTTATTTATTTATTTATTTTTAACAAATCTAGACCCGTGTTCCCGCTCATTCCCCCACCCCGCCAGAGCTCATGCATTCTGCCAAACATGCTTTCCATCTCTTAGTCTTTCTCAATATTTTTCATGGGGAAGTTGACTGTTTTGAGCAGAAATTCACTGTTTCAGTCAGTTCTTTGATGCAGTCTTTTCTGTTGTTGTTGTTGTTTCCAAAATGCGTTATGCCCAACTGCTTTGGACAAAAGCTCAGGGGGCCCTATACAAGAAATACTTACAATTTGGTAATTGGCACTAGCATCCACAGATGAGGGATACCATTCGTTGTTTGTTTTTCTGGGACTGTGTTACTTCACTCAGCATGATGTCCTCTAGCTCCAGCCATTTTCCTGCAAAGCTCGTGATGTCGTCTTTCTTTACTGCTGCATAGAACTCCATTGTGTAGATGTACCACATTTTCTCTATCCACTCGTCAGTTGAGGGGCATTTAGGTTGGTTCCAGCTCCTTGCTATTGTGAAGAGAGCTGCAATAAACATGGCCGTGCATGTATCTCTGTGGTGGCGTAAGTCTTGAGGGTACATGCCCAGGAGTGGTATGGCTGGGTCGGGTGGCAAGTTCATTCCAAGTCTTCCAAGGGTTCTCCACACTGCTTTCCATAGTGGCTGTACGAGTTTACATTCCCACCAGCAGTGGATGAGTGTTCCCCTTTCCCCACAACCTCTCCAGCACTTGGTATCATTTGTTTTCTTGATCCTAGCCAGTCTTACTGGAGTAAGATGATATCTTAAAGTGGTTTTGATTTGCATTTCCTTAATGATTAGTGATGTTGAGCAGTTCTTGAGGTGTTTCTCAGACATCTCTAATTCCTCGCTTGTGAAGTCTCTGTTCAGTTCTTTGCTCCATCTATTGAGCGGGTCGTTTGTTTTCTTTTTTCTTTGTTTTTTGAGTAGTTTATATATTCTGGAAATCAATGCTTTGTCAGATGTATCTGCAGTGAAGGTTTCCTCCCACTCTGTGGGATTTCTCTTCACTTCCTTGATTGTTTCTTTTGATGTACAGAAGCTTTTGAGTTTGATGAGGTCCCATTTGTCAATTGTCGACCTTAATTCTTGTGCAGCTGCTGTCTGATTTAGGAAGTCTTTTCCTACGCCTATGTCTTGTAGTCTGCTGCCAACTTTTTCTTCTATCACCTTCAGAGTTTGGGGTTTCACGTTGAGGTCTTTAATCCATCTGGAGTTGACTTTTGTACAGGGCGAGAGGTAGGGGTTTAATTTCATTCTTCTACAAGTGGTGATCCAGTTTTGCCAACACCACTTGCTGAAGATGCTGTCTTTTCTCCATTGTGGTTTCTTGGCCCCCTTGTCAAATATGAGATGGCTGAAATTGTATGTACTCAGATTTGGATCTTCGGTTTTGTTCCATTGGTCAACAGGTCTGTTTTTGTGCCAGTACCAGGCTGTTTTTATGACTATAGCCCTGTAGTATAGTTTAAAATCTGGTATAGAGATCCCTCTTGTGTAGCTCTTTTCACTCAGGGTTGATTTGGCTATTCGGAATTTTGTTTATATATTGGATATTGGAAGTCAAAGTCACTCTTCCCTTCCTGTTCTGAAGGTTCTCCCAAAAAAAAAAAAAACCCACTTGGATACTTTTTCCTCAATTCCAGCTCTTTCTTGTGCTTCAGGTGGTCTTAGCAAGCAATAGCCCAACCTGAGCACAGAGCACAATGACTCACTATGTCACCAGAGCCACTGCCGGCTGCAAGGGGAAAGGCCAGATCCACTTTCTTTAAGAATGTAGTTAGAGCTCTGTTTTAATTCAAGTCTCTGAGACATTGTTGGCATGTGGCTTTGGCTCACAAATCTTCACAACAAGAAGAAAACTTCTTGCAGACAAAATGAAGGAACATAAGGTCAGCAAGGGGAAACAATGGTAAGTAATGAAACTGTCAGGGTGTGAGCTGAAGCCCATTGGAATGCAGAGACACCTAAGATCCATGTTGCCCAAGAACCTGCTGTACCAGGCATACCCTTTGGCTATGCTAAAGCAGGCCACCACCAATTAATTACTCAGGAATCTTCCATCTTGCCTTCCAACCTACCTCACCCTCACTGAATCCCACTCCTACCTTCTCCCTTAAATTCCCAAGCGAGATGCCATTCTGTGCTTGGTTCTCTCTTTCCCCTGAGCCTAGCCCCTGCTACCCTGAATTAAACTTTGCTCCGAAGAACTTAGACCTTGTGGCCTTTCATTCCAGGGGGAGAGCGCTATAACCTTACATTCTGGTGCTGTGACTGGGATCACCACCACCCCCCCGCACCTTGGAGCAGCTTCATGGTAGCTGGTAAGCCAGGTACCGAGCGCAGGCTACAACAGCACCCACCAGCATTTGGCCAAAGCTACCTTCTCTCCTCTCCTTATCCTTCCCTACTCTATTCCCTTGTGACTGTGTGTGAGAGTTAAGAGTGCGTGTTATGGTTTCACAGCTCTCTGGCTACGGAATCTGATTGGGGTCCAACCCACGGTTCCACCAAAGTCGTTTCACCTCATCCGGCACTCATCACACTCGTGATGACCGAGCACGGGGTTTATACGTGTGGCCCTCATGGTAAGACTTCCTAAGTCACCTCACGGGTGGCTGGTGGATGGGCACCTGAGTGAGGGGAGATTCTGCCTCCCACCCCTACCTTCTGTGTAACCCTGCATATGCTCTCCCCCCCCCCAGGTGCCCCCTATCCTAACTACTGATTTCCACCTGCCTTCCCTCCAATCCTCCTTCCTGTCCTAACTACTGCTTTCCATCTGCCTTCCCTCTGATCCTCCTTCCTGTCCTAACTACTACTTTCCATCTGCCTTACCTCTGATCCTCCTTCCTGTCCTAACTACTACTTTCCATCTGCCTTCCCTCCAGTCCTCTTTCTCCATTGTTTTTTGTTGGCAGCCTACCACACAGACAATGTGTGCTGTGCCACGCCCTAAGATGGCGCCAACTTCCTGAGTCACTACAAGCCGCTTCCCGCCGTTGCCTTTGCAGTGGACAAACTGCGCATGACTACTACTCTCTGGGCCCACGCCTTGGGCATGCTAATGAGGCATCGGATGGTGCACCAATCCAGAGCATACCCGAACCCTCTGGACTGCTATATAAGCGGTGCTTCTGCCCCATTTCGGGGTCCTTCTCACAAAAGAGCTGTGCACAATAAATATTACCACAGAAGAATCCTGTTGTCCGCGTGAAGTTCTTGCCGGCGAGACTACAGCGCGGGACAAGTGGTGCCGAAGACCCGGGAGCTGGCGCCGAGAGGACCCTTCGACTTTTGAAGAGGGTTCAGAACTGTGGCCAGGTAAGTTTTTCTTTAAGTTAAGTTCTGAGAGATATGCTTTTCTCTGACGATCTAGAGGGATTGGAAGCTTGCCTAATTATTTTATTGGCTGTTGTAATTGATCAAAACTGTAAAAAAGAAATTAGGGAAGGACAACAAGCCCTTGCGGACCTTCAGGAAAGCATGTCAGAAACAGAACGGAGTGAAAGGTTAGATGCGCATTCAAAGAAAAAAGAGGATGCTAGCGAGATTATTAATAAAGGTACCTTATACCCATTTAGAGACCTACAAGCCCTGACATTAAATGATTCAGATTCTAATGAGAAATTACCGCTATCTGAGGAGGAGGAATTAGAGGAGGAAGCAGCCCGGTACAAAAATGAACACTTTCGCCCCGCCCGGCGAAAGAAAAGGTTAAAACTGAAAGTAAACAGGTCCCATAGCTTTCCCGCTCCCCTGCCTTCGGCTCCTCCGCCTTATGCATCTGGGAAATGCTCCACCTCCTTTTGTTCCCCGGAGGCGCGACATGCCATGAGGCAAATGTTCCCAATCTGCGTTTGTGTAGTTTGGTGCTTTGTTCAAAGTTAAGTGTTTTCAAAAAAGTATGTTTTGCATGTATTTTTTTACAGTCTTAAATTTTGACTGCTGAGAAGTTTCTATTGTACAAAACTTCATTTAAAAGGTTTTTCTACTGAATCCAGGGTATTCTGAAGATCGAAGCCTGTGTGTAAATGCTACCAAATGGCAAAAACCAACAATAAACCATTTGATTTTTACTTTTTTTCTAAATATCAATGCTTAACCAGAGCTATTTCAATTAATTTGTCAGTAGAGATTTAAAAACAGCTACCCATTTATTCCAGGAGTTAAAAACATAACCATATTCAATGAACCTGCAAGTTAAGTGTTAAAAATATGCTCTGTGACTCTGTACTACTAGTATTAGAACTAAAAAATCTTCCATGCAACAAATGCTTAATGCTTTCCATAAATGTGGATTTGTCTGCCTTTATGTAATCTGTATTATATAGAGAAGGGAAAAAGTGTTGCTGCAACCTAATTGGTCACCCTTCTGTACTGGCCGGAGGGAAACAGCTTTGCCCCCTTGGACAGGATGCCAGTCATGGGGAGTACGCTGGACAATTAACGGCTTTTTACCTTTTGGAATACTTCTACTACATTTCAACTATGGCAGCTAGCCCAGCTTGGCTGTGAGTGGAAATATTCTGGCCTATGTGTGACCAGCATCCAATATCAAAACTTCACAAGGGCAGCAAATTTGTCTAACCAATTGTCTAGATATCTTTTAGGTAATTGGACTGGAGAATTTGACAGCTTGATGAACCAACTTCGTATGGCTATGGTCACCATAAACTCGACTAGAGTGGACGCCTCCCTTGCTGAAGGACTGGCCTCCTGGATTACTGCTGCCGTCTCACCCTTCAAACAATGGGCAGAGGTGGCAGGGTTTGCCCTATTTCTATGTGGAGGGATTAGAATTATGCTCTGGATTATGTGTAGGCTCCGTGCCCAACATCAGCGCGATAAAGTAGTCATTGCACAGGCTATTGCGGCTTTGAAAGCAGGCTCCTCCCCAAACATTTGGCTTAGTATGCTGGAGAAGTAGTCAATGACGGGTAAGACCTGCTGCAAGTATTACCAACCTAAGACAGAAAACAGACCAAAAGCTGTCTGTCCACCCCATGAAGGGTAAGAAATACCTCTACAGAGGCAACCTAAGACAGGCATTCTCCCAGCCAATTTTAATAGAGTCTCTGACAGGTCATGTCGCCCCTGAAGCCCAGAGACCTTGCTCTATTAAAACAGAAAGGGGGAACTGTTGGCAGCCTACCACACAGACAATGTGTGCTGTGCCACGCCCTAAGATGGCACCAACTTCCTGAGTCACTACAAGCCGCTTCCCGCCATTGCCTTTGCAGTGGACAAACTGCACATGACTACTACTCTCTGGGCCCGCGCCTTGGGCATGCTAATGAGGCATCGGATGGTGCACCAATCCAGAGCATACCCGAACCCTCTGGACTGCTATATAAGTGCTGCTTCTGCCCCATTTCGGGGTCCTTCTCACAAAAGAGCTGTGCACAATAAATATTACCACAGAAGAATCCTGTTGTCCACGTGAAGTTCTTGCCGGCGAGACTACACAGCTTGGGACAGTTTTTAGTCTTCCATTCTGTTGTAGCCATTCCGTTTTGGATCCCTGAGTGCTGGCAAAATCAAGGATTCCCTCTGATTTTTCCCGACCATCCAGATTGCTGTCTATTACCAGGACACTGGGGACAGACTCTCGACACGAATTTTAGCCTCCTCTGTGATTTTGGGACACCAACTTCACAGACCTGCAGGCCTAGATTTAAGAGACTCCCACACTGGTCACATGAACTTGGGGTCTCTGAGCACCCACTTATAACTAGGGTGGATGCGCCTTAGCACTCGGGTGGGTGCTGAGACTAAAAAGAATCTATTTCCTTCCTACAGACCTCTTTTCTCTCTCTCTCCCTCTCTTTCTCTCCCCTCTTCCTCATCCTCTGACCCCTAATATGGGAGCCTCACACTCTAAAGAAGCGGCCCTGGGCCTCACACCCTTGGAGTGTCTCCTACACTCTTTAAGAGAACTCAAACTCTCCAAGGAAATTAACCCTATGGTCCTTGAGGGACTCTGCTCTACTATCTGGCCAGGATATCAATTAGCTAACAATATTGCCTGGCATGAGACAGGTACCTTAGATCTCCAAATTATCACTGCATTGAGCGACTTCTGCCAGTGCTTTGGTAAATGGTCAGAATGCTTGTAAGAACAGGCATTCTTTGCCCTTCACTCTTTTTTCTTCCTTTTACTGTGCTTTCTCCCTTCCTCACTGCACGTGCCATCTCTGCCATGCGGTTTTTGCCCCAGTCACCATGAACCACATGTGGCGTTTTCCTCCCACCCAGCATTCAAACAGACATGCTGCAGACTATTCCTATGGCAGCCATGCTAATCCACACCCACTCCTTAGCCGCCATCTGCTTCAGGATACAAGCCTCTGTGTCTGAGATTAAGAAGTTGTGTTGACCACACCCTCCCCAACCTGCATCCAGCTTTTGCCTCAGGCAGTTAATTTTCACTTGGCTGGGATCTTTTGATTTTTCCACTAACTAAATTTATTCTCATTAAATTAGCAGGTAATATGCTCAAGCCACCAGATTTTCCTGCTTACCCAGTCCACCATCCTTCTCAGGTGTACAAGAACAGGCTGTGCTGCAAATCACAGTAGGGCATACAGTCTATTTCCACCTAAGCAAATGTCTTAAACTCTAAGTGATTCTTTGTAAATGTGATAATTGTCTACAGCCCTGGACAAGGAAGGACAACTTTAGATAAAAGGGGATTTTCCCACTGTCCAGAGTTAATGGATACAGTTAGGTCATGGGTCTGTCCAAACCTGTCTGTGTGTTATAACCGTTCTTCAATGTGTCTTTGTAATTGTCATACGTCCAGGTTCTGTATTTTTCATCAAAACAAAGTGGCCACTTCAAACTTGTTTTATTCTATGTTGTACACAAACATAAAATTAAGTTTGCTTTTGGCATGCCCCTTAAATTTTTTTTTCAAAGGCCTGATTTGAACACAGGCTCCTAGGTTTCTATACTGTTTATCTGAAGGTTTTATTTCTTCTCTGTCCAAATTATTTTTTTCCACAGTTTTTACTGCTAAATTTTTTCTTTTCCAGTATTTTCTTGTTTCCAGACTTCTGAAGACCAGATTTTTGACCCTTACGGGTTCACCATCAGATTTTTTTTCTTTTTTTTTCTCCTGTGCTATGTCACTGTCCTTCTGACCAGAAACCATTTTAAAAATCTCTGGATTCATTCATACTCTGGTACTTGGACAGTGGCACATTGCTTCCCCTGCAATCCCTTCCCTCCAATGAAACAGCCTAAGTACCTTTGCTATTGTCAGTTCTTTAATTATTATATATAATTCTGTTTTCCCTCACTCGTTAAAGTATTTCAATAAGATCATAGTTTCAAAACCAAAGGTGCAGGACATCATCTCAGCCTTGGCAACACAATTAATCAGAGTTGCATGTTTTAAATAATGTTTCTAAAGGTGTTTTTTCCAATGCATATGATGGTTCAATACAACTGTTAGGATAAAAATCTCTTGAAGGAATATGTGCATAAATGTGTGAGTATGACATTGTTAAACAGCATATTAAGATCTGTCTGTATGATTACAATACATGTGCCTTTGCTTAGCACAACATTTACAAAGTGTCATCGCCAAATGTATTCACTAGAACTTTATTTATGAGTGTATGCATGAAGTACTGTCCACTTTTAAGAATTCTATAATGTGATTATGGCATATACAAGAAATTGTGTTCCACCTACCAGGTACGATATACCTAGTTACAGCTTCAAGTGAAACAGACATATATAGAGTTACCTCTACATACTAAAATTGTTTTATATATCTGTTATACTTTGCACATATTACTTTTAATATCTTTAAGAGAAATTAGGTTTTACTTCGGGTGACCATGGACAGTCTGAATGTAACCAATTTGGGTGAGCCCTAAGTATTATCTGCTTGCTGCTGGTATGTGACAATGCCCCCCCCCTTTTCCTTTTCAAAGCTATAATTCAAAATCTGGGGACAAGTGACATGGCCTTCATTTGAGAAGGTACTGGTTTTAACCTCTTTATTATCTTGGGTTTGTTTCATGGGCTATGTTGTTAGAAACTTTTGCCTTGTATAGTTTAAATCATTGTACTTTGAGTACTTAAATGACCTTCATAGACCTTAAAGAACAAATTATAGGACATACTGCATAGGTTTAATGTCAACTTGATACACCTGAGCTGAGAAACCTCAGTAATTGCCTTCATTGGACTGGCCTGTGCCCATTGTGGGCAATGCCATTCTTGGCCAGATATTTCTATATTGTATACAATAGGCTGAATATGAGCCAGCAACACAAGCCAGTAAATGGCATCCTTTCCTAGCCTGTGCTGCAGCCACTACCATGCTCCTACCATGAGCTTTTATTATTGGTCAGAATATTTTTGCCCCAGCAATTAAGAATTGATTAACCGTGCTTAAGTCAATGTTCAAGGTACCAAATTAATTCAAACAATCCTCTTGGAGATTTAGCAACCACAATTAGAGCTCCAGTCTGATTTGGCAAGAGGGATTTGATGGACAACATTTTGGCCCCTGGGTCCTAGGGTCCTGCATCTGCAACTTTGTGCATGTCCTGTGGCAGCGAGTCACCAGTCATCCCGAGCCAGGGAAGTCTTGGAGATTTACTTAAAAGGACTTCATCCTAGATGGGCATGGTGGTGCATGCCTTTAATCCTAGCACTTGGGAGGCAGAGGCAGGTGGATATTTGTGAGTTCAAGGCCAGCCTGGTCTACAGAGTGAGTTCCAGGTCAGCTGGGACTACAGGGCGACCCTGTCTCAAAAAGACCAATAAAAAAAAGTAAATAAATAAAGGACTTCATCCTGCCAGTGTCCAGTCAAAGGAGGAAAGTCCATATAGAGGAGAGACTCCTCATGTTTCAACAGGAAGGTCTGGTCAAGCAAGGCCTGACTTTGTCCTCACATAGATGGAACTGGTGAAGAGAGCCAGGTGCAAGGCCTGAGTAACCCCTTAAGGACCAGAAACTCAACTGATCTTAACACCAAAACAAACTTCATTTATCTGAGCTAACTGTGTGGTTTTAAACACCCCAACAGGAAACTGTAATCTAAAGAAGAGAAAATGAAATAGATTATAATCAGATAGGTGAGAGACCTACTGTGCCAAGTTAGGAATCTACTGTGTCATGTTAGAAAATAGATAGGTGAGAGACCTACTGTGCCAAGTTAGGAATCTACTGTGTCATGTTAGAAAATATATAGGTGAGAGACCTACTGTGCCAAGTTAGGGATATACTGTGTCATGTTAGAAAATATCTCAGAGATAGATGACAGATTTAGTGTGCCATGCCAGAAAATACCACCTTTTATATTCTCATGGTTATGGGTCTCATTCTGGAGCCCTATGTATTAAAGCTGGCCCTCGTTCTAGAGCTCTGTGTACTAAAACTTTTTCCAATTTCTCAAACCAGGGTACATATCCTTTTTCCCTCTGCATTCCCTAGACAGGGACCCTCCAACTGCTAATGCACCCAGTAGCACCCTGTTGGTACTGTGAAGTCCCTGCTCTGGTATACTCATGTAAGAGTCAACCAGCTTGTATTTTCAGTTGCAGAGAAAACTTCCACTAAATACTGGCCACTATCGAACTGGACCAAACCCACTGGGCAGAGCACCCCAAGCAGCCAAAATGAGAAACTGTATTCTAACCCTCCAGCCTCACAGCTGTTCCCCCAAGACTTCGCCCCTGATCAGCTCTGAAGCAGCTACAGAAGACAGACCTCCACCCTTTTTCCTATAGAAACAAAAGGCTGGAATGTCACGGTGTGAGCTCCAGAAGCCCATTGGAATTGAGAGACACCTATGATCCATGTTGCCCAAGAACCTGCTGTACCAGGCATATCCTTTGGCTATGCTAAAGAAGGCCACCACCAATTAATTACTCAGGAATCTTCTGCCTTGCCTTCCAACCCACCCCACCCTCACTGAATCCCACTCCCACCTTCTCCCTTAAATTCCCAAGCCAGACTCCATTCTGTGCTTGGCTCTCTCTTTCCCCTAAGCATAGCCCCGGCTACCCTGAATTAAACATTGCACCGAAGAACTTAGACCTCGTGGCCTTTCATTCCGGGGGAAGCACACTATAACCTTACAGAAATCAAGCTGGTTGTAGGACTGAATGGATTTGAAACTGTGTTGTCATAAGTTCCTGAGAACAGATACAGGTGACTGTCTCTGCAGCCAGACAAGGTCCAGACTTCCTGGTTTCCTCACTCCTGTCCCTAACCAGCTGGAAGAGTCACTTACACTGTGTGTTTCTATGCTCTTCTCTGTAGAATGAAAATGATGCTACCGTCTGAATCAGAAGAAAATCCGAGAGGAGCTGAATAACAGTTTCGTGAATTGTCACTGAATTTTGAGATTCATAGACTCCTCCCCAAGAGGGCATCAAAATAAAACTGTAAGCAAATGTCTATCAGTGAAAATATTACATTTGAGTTCTGTGATTAGAGTTGCAGCCATGCACATTCCCATTCAGAATCGTGTAACTGGGAAGGCAGCTGGCCCTGACCAGGACTGGGCAGAGTCACTTCCACTGGGAACAAGAAAATGGTCCACACAGATCAGACTGTATATAGCATGAATTTTTACATCACTGCACTAAACACACTTTACAGACGATACAAAAGTCTCCAGCATGTGAATAGACACTTTTTAGCCATTAAATATTCCAGAATTTATATGCCCAATGATCGTTGAATTTGCTGGAATTTTTTGCATATCTCTCTGTGCTCATTAAGAATTCTAAGGACTAGACAGAGTACAAATCA
The DNA here is from genome assembly GCA_009823505.1 of Rhizomys pruinosus. NCBI lineage: Eukaryota > Metazoa > Chordata > Mammalia > Rodentia > Spalacidae > Rhizomys > Rhizomys pruinosus. The sequence continues at coordinate 1,521,866 of VZQC01007170.1, read as the reverse complement.
CAAGAAGAAAGCATATTGCAGATAAAATGAATGAATATAAGATCAGTGAAGGGGAAACAACAGGAAGTAAGGAAACCAAGCTGGTTGTACAACTGCATGGATTGCAGATTGTGTAATCCTAAGCTCCTGAGCACAGGCACAGGTGACTGTCTCTGCGGCCAGACAAGGTCCAGACTTCCTGGTTTCCTCTCTCCTGTCCTTAACCTGATGGAAGGGTCAATTACACCGTGTTTTTCTACAGTCTTCTCTGGAGAATGAAAATGGTGCTACCATCCACATCAGAAGAAAATTCGAGATGAGCAGAATAACAGATTCGTGAATTGTCACTGAATTTTAGGGTTCATACACTCGACCCCAAGAGGGCATCAAAATAAAACTGTAAGCAAATGTCTATCAGTGAAAATATTACATTTGAGTTCTGTGATTAGCATTGCAGCCACGCACATTCCAATTCAGAATCGTGTGAGTGGGAAGACAGCGGGCCGTGACCAGGACTGGGCAGAGTCCTTCCACTGGGAAAAAGAAAATGGTCCACATGCATCAGTCTATATATAGCATGAATTCTTACATCACTGCACTAAACACACTTTTGAGATGAATACACAACTCTCCAGCATGTGAATATACACTTTTTAGCCATTAAAGATTCCAGAATTTATATGCCCAATGATTGTAGGATTTGCTTGAATTTTTTGCATATCTCTCTGTGCTCATTAAGAACTCTAAGGACTAGACAGAGCAGAAATCATCCTCCCCACCCCAACCCACATGTGCAACCAGGCATTACTTCCTATGCTATTTTGGTGAGCATTAACTCTTAATTTGCTCTTATAATCCTTCATGTCACCCATATGGGTCTTGTGTTATGATGACTGATGATAATATTCCCTCTTTAATTGATTCATGGATTTTTAATTTTATGTGTATGGATGTGTAGGGATGTCCCACATGAGCCTATGATTTCCAGATGTCAGATCTCTTCCTTTTACCCAGATGATCTGAGCAGGAGCCTGCAAATAACCTGTGAGCATAGTGGGCCCATCTTTCTTTCTATCACACTGTTGTGGCATTCCTCTGCTTTGCCTATATCAAAGCCCCTTTGAGGACATTACATTATAACTACAAGATTCCTGTAAACATGGTGGTTACTGTTAAAACCAAGTACTTCTGGGCCAGTAACACCTTGAATTCCCCATGTCTTTCTCATGTTCATGGTGTCTGTGAAAATATGGTATTACCCTCAAGTTCTGGAGGGTAACTAGGAACCCTGACAATCGCCTATGATGACTGTGTGTGTAGAACATGCAGGTCGCCAAAAATTTCCAATGAAATAATCCATTCCTGCTAAACTTCCTTCTTGGAGGGAGGGGTAACCATTGTCCAGGTCCCTCCTCCCTTCATCCCTAAGTGGTGCAAATTCCCCAAACCACACTTTGGAAGATGCTATCGAGTTTATTTGGGCCTACTAACAGAGCAATGGTTGAGGGGGTAATTTACACAAATCTGGACATTCCTTCCACCATAGCCATACAGGAAAGTCTCCATCTCAGCATGGACCATGTGACCTCTCAGGAGCTGCACAAGATGGAAAAGGCACTAATCTCTCTCAGCTTCCTCTGCTTATGCCCTTACTCCCACCCCCCCATGCAACTCAGGCAACCTGGTTGGTTGAAAGGCATGAATTACTCTCTCTGCCCCTCCCTTCCTGCAGAACTTCAACAGTCAAGTTCATCTGTGATGACCTGAGCAAGCAGGTGTATCAGAACTTGGGAAGAAAGGATATTTCCATAGCTTGACAGGATAGCTTGGCAGGTGCAGGAAAATCATATGCCACACTGCACCCCTTCCTCTGGCTCTTATATTCTTTCCGTCATCCTCTTTTGAAACCATATCTGAGCCTTGTGGGGCTGACAGGTATAAGACGATCTTTCTTCCATTATGGTAAGACCTAGAACTCTTAGGTCCTTTTATTGTCTCTTTTCAATGGATGGTGGCCGAATTTAGAGGTATTCCACGTACTATAAAAACACAAACAGGGGCTGGAGAGATGGCTCAGTGGTTAAGAGCACTGACTGCTCTTGCAGAGGACTGGGGTTCTATTCCCAGCACCCACATGGCAACTAAGAACTGTCTTTAAGCCGGGTGTGGTTTCACATACCTTTAATCCCAGCACTTGGGAGGCAGAGAGGGCCGATCTCTGTGAGTTCAAGACCTGCCTGGTCTACAGAGTGAGTTCCAGCCCAGCTGGGACTAAAAGGAGACACTGTCTCAAACAACAACAACAACAACAACAACAACAACAGCAACAACAACAAAAATCAAATAGAATGAAGCATGGACATCTAAACAGACCCTGGCTGCTGTAATAACCTAACCTATGGGTGGAAACACAAGGCCTGTACAGGACCTCAGTAGGTGCTTCGTATCGATTTAATGAAACAACTACAGTGGCTTTCCCCTCTGGGGCCTATAAAGTTCCCTGCCACTGGTGGGTCAACCTGGCTTACAGTACCGGATGTGTGTTCCTCCTCAAGAAGTAGGCCTTAAATCCAATTGGAAATTTCCTGCTTTTACATATACTAGAGGAGCCACTATTGCACCAGCAGGAACATCTTGCTTGGCAAGTGGGTAGAGCAGCATATGATAGTTCAGTTCTCTCATTAAGAAGAACTTCTGGGAGGATTCTCCCCTATCAATCTGCATAGCACAGCACCCTCTGGCACTATGAAAGTCAGCCATCCAGTGGAAGAGTTTCCAACTTGGTTCCAATTGGATCTCTCTTTAAGTGCTCACTTCATGCCAGGCCTTCAGCAATAGCAATTTACTGTCTGCTTCCAGTGCAACAAACATAAGTGGCAATAACCTTTATTTTGGGGAGCAGGGATGCTGCAGGGCTTCCCTAGGCAACAGCCCACGGGAGTGCAACACAAAACTGGTACCAGGATTTTTTTTTTTAATTAAAATAAAAGGGGCTGGAGGGATGGCATAGCAGTTAAGAGCGCTGATCGCTCTTGCAGAGGACCCGGGTTCCATCTCGAGCACTCACATGGCAGCTGAGAACCATCTTTAACTCCAATTCTAGGAGAACTCCAGTTCCAGGGGAGTTCTGACACCCTCTTCTGACTTCCGTGGCATTGCACCACATGGGTTTCCAGACCTACATGCAGACAGTACATTCATACACATAAATAATAAAATAAAAACAATAAAATAAAAAAATATACAGGGGAGCTGAAGAGATGGCTCAATGGTTAAGAGCACCAACTGCTCTAGTAGAGGAACCGGGTTCAATTCCCAGCAACCACGTGGCAGATAAGAACTGTCTTTAGGGGGCTGGAAAGATGGCCTAGTGTTTAAGAGCACCGACTGCTCTTACAGAGGACCCGGGGTCGATTCCCAACACCCACATGGTGGTCAAGAACCGTCTGAAACTCCAATTCCAGGAGAACTCCAGTTCGGGGGGAATCCAACACCCTCTTCTGACCTCCGCGGCATTGCACGACATGAGTGCACAAACCTGCATGCAGACAGTACATTCATATACATGCAGAAATAAATAAAATTAAAAAGAACTGTCTTTAAGCCAGCATGGTGATGCACAATATTAATCCTAGCCCTCAGAAGGCAGAGGCCAGGAGATCTCTGTGAGTTCAAGGTCAGCCTGGTCTACACCATGAGTTCTAGGCCAGATTGTGCTACAGAGAGCTCCTGACTCAAATAAACCAAAAGAAAAGTTATACAATTTGGGGGTGCCTCTATTTTTTATTTTTCTAAAATGTCTGTATACTCTATGTCACCTATCCTCAAAGGCTATTGTAGACTTCTCAACCATCCTGGTGGATATCACTTGTGCCTTACCTGACCATAAAGTTCCCAAGAATTTCACAACTATACCTGGCCTTCATATCCTTTGTGAATTTATTTTTCATTTTGGTTTCTTCAGATATACCTGTTTGTATGCATTCTTTTGGCAGAAGCACTTAAAAGCAGTTAGCAAGCAGCCAAGCCTTGACCCCTGATGTTATTCTCACAGACCTGTGAAACCTGAGCTGTCTTTAATCCCTTAGGAAAGAACTTTGATCTGGAATATAGCCTGAGGTTCCCTTGTCCCAATTGCCTGCCCCAGCCCCCAATTGTGTGTACTTGCTCCGGCCCATGCATGGGTTGGTATAAAAGCCTTGAGTTCCAGCATTAAATTTGAGTCTTCCTCCTGGGTTTTCTCTATGAGTCTATCTCTTTCTTTTATTTTCATTTCTGGGGTAACTTCCTGCAGTCCCTTCCCCTCTCCTTGACAGCTCAGTTTAGGAACTGTTAGCCTGCCAGCAGGAAACAGCTCCAAAAGGCTTCAGTCTTGTAGAACTGCCAGCTTGTTTCTAGGAAGGAAGAATATCATGTGGATTGCAGCCACATGTGACTAAAGGACCAACAGACAATAGAAACAACTGACACTTGTTACCTCTCAAATGGGTTCCACAACAGCAAAACACTTAGAAATTAACACTGTGTATTAAATTAAACATACAGAGCATGGAAAAGTTTTACCCATTTGTATTATTTGTTTTCTCAACAGATCCCTGTTGGGTACAATAGCATGGATAAGAGGCATTAATTTAGTTAGTTCTCTGCTATCTGTAGTCCTTTTCTTGAAGCCATTTGGCTGATGGAAGAGAGTGGCTTGACAACTTGACATCCACTGTTAACTTTCTTCTTGGGACCTTTGCAGACCTTATTGCTCCAGAGAGTGCTCTTCCTCAATTCCCTTAAAAACTGTTCCTCAATGTGCTCCAAAACTTCTCAGGGAGTCTTCATACACCCCACATGTTACTGCTATGTGGATTTACCCAGATGCCACTTTTTTATGCACTTGCAGTCATGAAGAGGAAGGTTACTCAAATACACATATACCTTTATGACAACCATACTTCAGTCATCTCTTGTCCTCTACAACTCACTCAGCCCCTCAAATATGTATAGTCTGCCATTTACCTCCATTTACTTAGTTATAATAGCCACAAAATAGCCATCAAAGTGACGTTGATATAAAAAGGGTGGGAATGGTTGATGAATAGGCTCCAAGCATGTTAATAGGAGAGGAATAGTTCAAGAAAAAGGACTCACTGTTGCCTCAACTCTGTTATTAATCTCCTGTTGCTCTTCCATGTGTTATGGATGCTCCTATGACACTGACCCTGTGTATGTACATCTTTACAATAAGTACACGTACATGCAAACATACTCATGTTATAGTGAGAGACACTTGTATGCAACCAGAGATTGGTCTCTGTAGTGAAATATTATGTTAGTCCAACCTCCATCCTTAGACACTGGTTCATGTTGTCCAGGTTCTTGAATGTCCATGTATGAATGGAATGTCTGTGTTTGGCTGGGGAACAGAACACCAGAGATTGTAAAGTGAGATTCCATAGTCTCCATGCAGATAATAACATGACAGCCTCTGGCCCAAATAAGACTAAAGGTGAACAATAAAGATATTGTGTGATGGATCCTGGAGGAAATGGACACAAAATTTGGTGAGCTCCTAAGTCAGAAACCATCCCTAAGTGTAACTTAAAGTGCACAAAGAGTACTGGGCCCTGGGAGACCAGAGAGAAGACAGTAAACTAAGGACCTGGTGTCTTTTCTTCATTCTGTCCCATCAGTCTCTAGCCTTGGAGAATGATCATCTTTGTCGTGCGCAGCAGTCTCACTGGCAAGAACTTCACGCGGACAACAGGATTCTTCTGCAGCAAACTTTATTGTGTACAGCTCTCTTGTGAGAAGGACCCCGAAATGGGGAAGAGGCACTGCTTATATAGCAGTCCAGAGGGTTCGTGCATTCTCTGGATAGGTGCACTGACTCGATGCCTCATTTGCATGTTAAAGGCGCGAATTTAGAGAGCAGTAGTCATGCGCAGTTTTGCCCTAGTGCGGAAGAGGTGGCTACATGCGGAAAAGGTGGCTAGTTATTGTTCTCTAGCCATCTCAGGAAGTCGGCGCCATCTACATCGGCGACGTAGAGCCACACTGTTAGCAGTGTGACAGGCTGCCAACACATCTTTATTTTTTCCTGAATTAAACTAGTTTCGCTGAAGTTTCCACACATTGCTATGTTATTGTAGAGAATCTCTGATGTTCATTCTGCTTTGGGAGAATCAGGATTTGATATCCCTCAGAAATCATGGTGGCCCTGTGTTGTTGACTATGTCCCTCTAAATTCTCAGTTGCCCAAAATATTCACAGGACAATATGTACTGGACATAGGCCCAACACACAAGAACCAAAGTTTACATCTTGACCATACATTTTTATTTTGCCCCTATAGCATCACAAACAATGAGAACTCCTTATATTCTCAACAATATTGTTAGATAATTCCATTATCCAATGAATGTTCTTTTCTATAAAGTATAGCATTGGCATATGTGACTGATAATTTAAAGAAATGATAGTATTTGTCTGTTCACCCACTTAAGAAGGAGAGCCCTAGCTTTCCTTCAATGAATAATACTGCTCGCTGACAGTTTCAAAGCCTGAAGCTGGAGAGATGGCTCACTAGTTAAGAGCATTGGCTACTGTTTCAAAGACTTAGGCTTGAAGCAGAGCCCCCACATTCCCAACTAACACCTGCCTGAAACTCCAGTTCAGGGGATTCTAGGCCCTTCTTTGTTTGCAGATACTGCAGGACTTGAGTGCACTTACATGCATGCAAGTCAAACACTCATACAAAAAAAAGTTTTAAAAAGATGGCAAAGTCTGCATTTCTTGCTTTCTTAGAATATTCACATGGTAGAATATTCAAATGAATTTCCATACCATTATACAAATTAGGACAATGCTTCCTGGTCTACCTTGTGACATGTCATTCCTTTCACTGTTCCTTCACATGGCATCCTCCTGAGACCTGGACTGATTCTGTTATTCTGCTCACTATTCTACGCAAGGTAGCTTGGGGATGCTGACATAAAGAATTAAGCTGATTTCTGTTAAAAAAAAATTAGAAAGCCCTGGAATTCATGGAGACAAAAAACTTTTTTGACAGACTCTCGTAATTGAGACTTCAAAGATTGCTTCACTTTTAACAGGAGACATTGTCAGTCTTCGGGGATCAAGAAAACTTAAGAGTTTTTCAAAACACTTTCTCTCAACACAAGGTTGCAGGGAACTGTTAGGTGGCATTTCCCCATTACCAACCGGACAAAAGTTTGAGAAAAGTCCCTGATCCCCAAATCCAGTGACTTCATTGTCAGTGTGTGTGAAAGGGAAATTGCAGCTCTGAAGGGAGGTGAGGTCACACAGCACAGACCTTTATCTCAGGGTTGAGTGGTCTCCCTCTCCTGTGCTGGGTATTATGAAGTCAGTGTCTGCACAGAGTCCACAATCCTGCAGAGACAAGGAGTCAGGTGAGTGTTTCTACTTCAGTAGGAGAAGAAGAGACAGCAAAGGAGAGAGAGCTGAGTAGCCGCCCTTAATAGGTGGAAACAGATGCAAGAAAGGATGCAGGAGGCACAAGCCTTATTCCACAGGTCAGAGGTGAGCTGGTAAAGTAGGTCCTGACCTTGCTGCACTCACTAAGGGCAACTAATACACTCTGATGAATTCCTCATTGAGGGATCAGGGCCTGAGTAATCTGAGGGGAGTAAAGTGTCTGGGAAGGAGTGTAAAGATCATAGTCCAAAAACCGATTCTGTGCTCACATTAAATGAAGTGAAACATGGAATAATTTTTCAATCTGTTATAAGTAGCTTTATCAACTTGTTATGTCTACAATTAACCTTGAATGAGGCATGAAAATCAGCTAATCCTTGAATGAGTTCAGATGTTAATCTGCTGCAGGAATAAAATCGATGTTTTTGTTGATGCTATGTTCATGATCCACTTAGGGAAACACTGATTCTGCTTTGAGTGACCAGTTTCATGATGACTGTCCTTCCAATGTCCCTGTCTTGAGTTTAGGAACATAACATTGAACAGAAGATATAGAACTAATATTCAGGTTGTTTGTCAAAAATAAATGTATCTAATGTTTTGTACCTGTATTAATAAGATTAGCTTGTTAAGACCAAATTTCTTGTTGGTGCTCTTAACCAACACAGAGCCCTGTGGATAGCAGGCAAGGACTACCACTAAGCTGACTTTCCACAGATATTCTCTGTTCTATTTAATCTAATAATAAATTAGGTATGCATATCCTTCATTATATATTTACATATGATTCTTCTCTAAATATCTTTTTTCCATTTTTTCATCTCTAAATATCTTAAATATCCCTATATTTGAGCACTTCATAATTTCTACTAAACACATTAGTTTCATCAGTGGAATAATTATTAAATATAGGTAAATGCAAAAATGGCTCGGCATTTCAGCACCTGCTGCCCTGGCAGAGGACACACGTTCTGTTCTCTGTACCCACATGGTGTCCCTGCACCTACAGTTACTCCATGTCTAGGGAACCGATGTTCTCCCTGTCCTCCTCAGGCACTAGATATGCATGCTATCCATAGACATGCGTGCATGCAGATTTTTCATAAACATAAAAATTAATTAATGCTTTTAAAAATTATTTTGCATCTAGAGACGTCTGGGGACTGAATATATGGTGTAATCTAATTTTTACCCAGCACTAACTTAGTACACACGTGTATTTCATGTTGGATACAAAGTGGTAGTGTTTAGTAAATTAGACACTGCTGAAAATTTTGCCCTGCGCTGATAAAAAAATTAAGCTTTCAGAAGACTATATATATATATTAGGTTTATCCTAGACTTGTCACATCCAGCTTGCAGGTAGAACAGCTTGCTTTACAAAACTAGTGCTCTGTTTTAATTCAAGCCTCTGAGTCTTTACTGCAAATTGTCATTGTCTTAGAAATATTTGCAGCAAGAAGAAAACACCATGCAGATGAATGAAGGCATATAAGACCAGAGAAGTGAAAAAAAATGGAAGTAATGAAAACAAGCAGGTTGTGAAACTGTGCTGTCATAAATTCACATGCAGAGCTACATGTGACTGTCTCTGACTCAGGACATGTTCCACTCTTCCAGGTGTCCACACTTCTCCTGAACAGCTATGATCCTCTGTGTTGCTATGACCCTCTCTGTAAAATGAAAATAATGGTGCTGTCCACAACAGAAGGTAGTGGAAATGAAAGAAAATGTAAGATTAACAGAATAACAGTGATTCATGAACTGTCACTGAATTTTGCCATTCATACACTTGACCCCACGGGACAGCAAAAGAAAACTGTGAGTAATTGTTTATCAGTGAACATTTCAGGAATGTAATTTATGTGGTAACGCTGCACATTCCTACTCAGAATCCTGGGATTGTGGAGAAAATGCCCATGACTAGAAGTGGGCAGACTGACCTCAATTGTCTTAACAAGAAAATGGTGACCATGGATCAGACTGTATATGCAAAAGTGCTCATTATTTCTCTTCTACAGCATCAATTGTTTCATTATTGCACTAAACACAGTTGAGAAACAGATACACAATTCTCAAGCAGGTGAACACATTTACTAGCCATCAAATGTTGCAGAGTTTATATGGCAGTAAAGTCACAGAAGCTGTTGGAATTCTTGCGTGTCTCTTTTGTGTGCTCTGTAAGAATTTTATGCACTGGCTATCACCCAAATCTTTCACACCACAACCCACATTTGCATGCCTGCCTAAGATTGAATGGCATGGATGACATTTGGTGACATTACCTCATAATTTCCTGTTCCTAACTTGTCAGTTCAATGACGTGGGTCATGTGTGGTAAAGAATGATCATCATTTTCTTCTAAAATACTATAGACATATATTTTATAAAATTAAATTTTCCTTATTTGTCTTAAGTCTTGGATCTTAAATTCATTTAAAAATGCAGGGTGTGGTGGCACACGCCTTTAATCATAGCACTTGGTCGGCAGAGGCAGGTGGATCTTTGTGAGTTCAAGGGAAGCCTGGTCAACAGAGAGAGTTCCTGGACAGCTGGGGCTACAGGGAGACCCTGTCTCGAAAAGACAAAAAAATATATAAAATCATTTGTTCGTAGTATGAGTGGATTGTCCTTTTTTCTGTCACTGTGCCCTGAGACTTTGACTCTATTTTCTGTCACTCTTCACTGCTACTCCTAGGCTGCATCATCTCATACTTAGTAATGTCATCTCACAGACATCTACTCAGAATTCAACCTTCAACAGGATCATCTGATGAATTAGGACACCTCACTGGATAAACAAACACATTCTTTACACCATCTTGCCATTGGGCTCAGGATGACATCATACTGAAGATGTCAAGCCAGTCTTCCATCAGCCTCCCAAGAAGATTGCAGAACTGCATATCAACATCACAATGATGGCTACAAATATATTTTAGACACTTGGTCTGATCAGAGTAATGACTGCTCCTGTAATTTGAAAGCAGATGCAGCAGACATCAGAATGGAATACAGAGATTTGGCAATGGCAATCATACTACTCTCTCAGACTGCAGTGGGGATTCTGGGAAACTTCTCACTTCTCTCCTACTATTTAGAAATTGCAACACATAAATTAACTCAGAGCAACACAGATCTAATTCTCACCCACCTGCTCATAGCCAACACCTTGTCCATGCTCTTTAAAGGAGTGCCCCAGACTGTGGCAGCGTTTGGATGGAAACAGTTATTCAATGATTTGGTATGCCACCTCTTTTTGTATGTTGAAAGAGTTGGCAGGAGTGTGTCCATTGCTACCACGTGCCTTCTGAGTGTCTTCCAGGCCATCACCATCAGCCCCAAGAACTTACGTAGGATAGAAATTAAAGCCAAAATCCAAGGTATGTTGGACACTCCATTTGTTTCTGCTGGATCACATACATGGTGGTAAATTTCGTTTTTCCTCTTTATAATCTTATTGAAATGAACAGCAAAAACAGAACAGAAAAAAGAGACTTGGAATTCTGCACCATTAAAGGTCGTAATACTTTTAAAGACTCATTGTATGCCCCATTAATCCTGTTCCCTGAGGTTTTGTTTTCTGTGCTCATCATGTGTTCCAGCAGCTCCATGATTGTCATCCTGTACAGACACAAGCAGCAGGTTCAATACATCCGAAGCTCTCATGTGTCCTGCAGAGCCTCCCCTGAGTCCAGAGCCACCCACAGTATCCTGGCCCTGGTGTGCACATTTCTGGCTTCTTATGCCATATCCTCCATCTTACGTGCTTTCGTTGCTATTTTATATGAACGAAATTGGATGCTGGCAAACATCAGTCTCTTCATCTCTCTGTGTTTTCCCACTTTTGGACCCTTTGTTCTTATGGGTCAGAATTCCTCCTTCTCCAGAGCCTGTTTTGTCTGGACAAGGAATAAAAAAAAATCTGTGAAACATTTCATAATTTTTACAATATCTTTTACATGCAATAAGAATGACTAAGCCACTCATCCTCTCCAAAACATCAATTTACCAATTAATGAGAAATCAGTCTTCCTCAGGTGAAGACCAAGGTATATGGGAGTTTCATCAGCTGGTTGGATGTAGCTTATTGAACTGGTCAGAAGAGGGCTGTCCAATTCAGCATGATTTACACATGTTAGAGCCCTTCCTTCTAAAGAGCTTATATGAGCATTAGCTTGCAAATAGGCTGTAAACACAGCCACCCCATTTATTCTTTCTTTTTAAATTTTTATATATTTTTTGTTAAAGATTATCAAATCTAGACTTGTGTTCCCCACCCTATCACCCCCACCAGAGCTCATGCATTCTGTGAAACATGCTTTTCATCCTCTCTCAGTCTTTCTCAAAATTCTCCATGTGGAAGTTGACTGTTTTGAGTAGAAGTTCACAGTTTTAGTCAGCTCTTTGATGCAGTCTCTTCTTTCTTTCACACTGTGATGGCATTCCCCCTCCTTTGAACATGTCAAAGACACCTTGAGAGAATTACATTCTAACTACAAGAGTCATTGAAAACCTGGCTGCTTCTATTAAAGCCATCTACCTCTGGACCAGTAGTTTGACCTCACTACTAGGTATGCTTCGAGTTCACGGTCTCTACAAAATTATGTTGTCTACAAAAAATTTGGAGGGTAACAGAGCACTGACAATATCCTCTAATGATTGGAAGTATAAAACATACCACTCGGGCTGGAGAGATGGCTCAGAGGTTAAGCACACCAACTGCTCTTGCAGAGGACCCAGGTTCCATTCCCAGCTCCCACATGGTAGCAGTTGTGGTGATGCATGCCTTTAATCTTAGCACTTAGGAGGTAGAGGCAGGCGGATCTCTGTAAGTTCAAGTCCAACCTGGACTACAGAGTGACTTCCAGGACAGCTATATGGGCTATATGGAGACCTTGTAAAAAAAAGAAAAAAAAAAAAAAAAACAGACACTCATGGGCTGGAGAAATGAGATAGCGGTTAAGACCACTGACTGCTCTTGCAGAGGACCTGTGTTCAATCCCCAGCACCTACATAGCTGCTAAGAACCATCTTTAACTCCAGTTCCAGGGGAATTGGAGAACCTCTTTTTACCTCCGTAGCATTCCATGACATGTGCGCACAAACCTACATGCAGACAGTACATTCATACACATAAAAAAATAACAAAATACTTAAAAAAGAACAAAAAACAACACTCATAAAAGCTACCCAAGATGTACCCCATTCCTGGCACTGGTCTTCGCATTGGCAGCCTGTAGTGTATAGTAAGGACCTCATCACCCCATCATAGAATAGATCATCTAAACTATTTTTTAAGGTCATGAAACCTCTATATTATGTAGGATAAAAATTACCAAACATGGGATAGGTAGGAATGAGGAGTGACTCTGGGAGGAGCTGAAGAAGGTAAATTGTGGTATAGACTGTATCATGTTTGAAATGGATTTGTCAGTTGAGCAGAGGTGGAACTACAAAGATGGCACCTGGTTTACTTAGAGGGATTGGCTAAGGGCAAAGCCAATCCATAGTGAGGTTGGCCTGATGCTGGACTTCCAGCTATGCTTGGGCGAACACAAACAGAACTCTGGGGCTCTGGGACACCACTGAGGCATATGAAAGCCACCGTGTGGTGCTGGGGCTCTCCCTCCATTTCACCATCAAGGAAGTTGGTCAAAAAATTCATGTCAGGACTCCTGGCGGCCATGTTGGAAAAGGAGATTCATTCCACACTCAGTGAATGTGTGTTGACCTACATCACTTTGGAGACAACACTAAGAAATTCTATAATACAACTAAGATTGGAGCGTTCACTCCTTGCTTGGCTTAGGAACTGGGGAACCCTAAGTGGAAGAAATGGGCGAGACCCTATGTGTATGGGTGCATATATGGGCACCTGTCCCCTGCCCCACAGGACAATTCTCTACAACATAAATGAATATGATGAAATATAATGATTTTTTCTTACAGACTAATTTTTTCCTTTGAGATAGGGTCTCCCTGCAGCCCCAGCTGTCCTAGAACTCAGTCTGTATACCAGGCTTACCTTGAACTCACAGAGATAAGCATGCCTCTGCCTCCCAATTGCTAGGATTATAGGCATGGGCTACCATGCCCAGCTGAAAGACAGTTCTTAGCCAACATGTGGGTTCTGGGAATCAAAACTGGGTTGTCCTCAAGAGCAGTTGGTGTCTAAACAACTAAGCCATCTCTCCCACCCCTAAAGATTAAATTTAAAATTGTACATATAAAGAAAAATAAAAGGACACTGAGCATGTTAGTGCATACCTTTAATTCCAGGAATGGGGAGAATGAACAAGAAGGATCTCAGTGGTCTCAAGGCCAGCCTGGGTTATGGGAGACTCTAGCTAAATACATAAGTAAATGAAACCGGATTTTTCTTTTGTCTTTTTGAGACAGGGACTCTCTGTAGTCCCAGCTGGCCTGGAATAAGTTATGTAGATCCCACTGGATTTGAGCTCAGAGAGACCTGCCTGCCTCTGTCTCTCAAGTGCTGGGATGAAAGTTGTTCACTGTGACACTGGCTAGAACCCTTGGTTACCTCCCAGAACTCAAAGATAAGACCCTGAGAATGAAGACACTGTCTAATTTGGGCCCAAGACTTCAACAGTGGAGAAGGAAGTGATCTGGAAGCCTTTTCCCTGAAGACGGACTCTCATAATTCTAGAGGATTCTATTCATGTTGCTATTGGAGAAAGTCAACAAATGCTACCACCCAGGCCTGAAGCTCTCACAACAAACTACCTGTACTGGTGCAGCAGTAGCCATGTTATCAGGGTGTAAGCAATTGCTATCTAATTAGATTCAAGCCCTCTCAGTGTGGGTGAAGTCATGGATGGCACTGTAATTCATAGATCCAAGAGAAAACCACATCCGTGCCCTAACTCTAGACAAATGAAATGCTGTACCATAACCTGTATGTGGATCCTTTTATTTACAGAGGAGTTTACAACCAAGAAATTTCTTTGGGCCACAGATGAAGGGTAGGGAGCAGTTCCACACATGGTTCCACACAGAAATTATACTTCTGAGAGACTGCCACCCCTAGGTGACATGTCTCCAGTGGGAACTCTACACCTATGGCTCAAGGGACGTAGTGGAACAGAGGTGGAGAGAATACGATGCACCCCTCACCTTTAAGGAGCAAAGCCTCCCCATAAAAGAGTCGGAGATGCACATAGAAGGCCACAGTTGGCTAAGATTTAGAGAATAAGAAGATATGGAGACTTGTCCATGGTCCACTCAACCCCTCCCCTAGAAGACACCATCTCTGGTCCCTAACACCCCTCCAAGGCTCAGGCTTCCCTGCTGGGTAGAAGAGGACAGCCCTTCTCCTAGTCCCTCCTTGAGCCTTGCCCCCATCCTGCTCATGCTGTGAGTGTGTGGCAAGTAGTCAAGACTCCTTCTCACTAGACAGGCTCCTTCATCTTTTGGGAAAAATTCTGAATAGCCTTCCTGGGTTTATCTGGTCCTTGAAACATAAAATTGAAGGAGGAAACCAGAAGTCAAGGTGAGAAAATTTTAAAATATACATTGAAAAGAAACAGAGAGAGAGAGAGAGAGAGAGAGAGAGAGAGAGAGAGAGAGAGAGAGAGATTGATTCAGTGGGTGTGGGAAGGTTCTGTACATGGTCGAAGTTGTGGGAAGGGATAGGGAATATGATCAAAATACACTCCAAAATTCTCACGAAACTAAAACCACTCTGATAAAGTCAGCAACAAGTTCTTCAGGAGACCATGCTGCAGTCACAGTTACTTCACCCTGTAGCTAGGAAAGAAAATGCACACAGTACAAAGGTAGGACCTTCCTTAAATCTGCCTCTGAGGAATCCTAGCTCCTTGCTCTGAACCTTGTAGTACAGTCCATAGTAACGTCTAGGAGAAAAAAAAACAACAACAACAAAAAAAAAAACAGACAGACCCAGGCTAAGTAACCATAAAATTGTGATTCAAAACATGTAAAGTGTGCAGGCAAAGCTTGTAATATATCCAAAACTGTACTGAGTCGGTTTCCAAGGCTGATGGTCCCTATAAATGGCAAGCTGTCATATTCCAGGCAGAGCCTGGTAGAATTACAATGTGAGTCAGGAAAAGCAATGATCCTTGTCTGGCTAGATAAGTAGATTTTAACCACTCTCTTGGGAGAGATCAGTAAGGGTATCCTAGGGATAAGGAGATAACCCCATGGTTAAGAACAATGGCTACTCTAGAAGAGGACTGGGCTCAATTCCCAGAATCCACATGGTAGCAAACAATCATTTGTAATTCCAGTTCCAGGGAAACCTGACATCTACTTCTGACCTCCGTAGGCATGCAGGACCCCCATAGAGGCAATATGCTCATGCACAGAGAATAAATTATCAAAATACTAGTGATTAATTGATCTACTACTGATGTTAGTTGAAATGAACCATACACAAATTTATCACTACTATTTAACAGAGTAAACATCTGTTCTTAGAGAAAAATACCATTACACTCCTCTCTTGGAAACAAGTAAGTAGGTATTGAGTGCTCAGTGGAATCACGACTGTGGTTCAAATGTTCTTCCTATTTCATCTGGAACATGGTATTAAAATGAAAGTTTGGGGCTGGAGAAATGGCTCAGTGGTTAAGAGCACCGATTGCTCTTGAAGAAGACATGGGCTCAATTCCCAGCACCCACATGGCAGCTAAGAACTGTCTTTAACTCCAGTTCCAGGGGAATCCAGCACCCTCTTCAGACCTCCACAGCATTGCATGACAAGGATGCACCAACCTGCATGCAGAGAGTACACTCATACACATAAAAAAAAGGAAAGTACAATGTGAAAATGGTCCATAACAGTCAGGAAAATATGTGTCTTGTGTTGATTTCCAGGTTTACTAATATTTTTTTAATTAGTTTTTATTGATGCTTTGTGCATTTCATACATTTTTCCAATTCAGTTCAGGCTTATTTCCCTTTCCCTCCCCCCCACCCCCACCCCATCCCAGATCATGCATTCTGCCATAACTGTCCTGCATCTTTCTCTCAGTTTTTTTTTCATTTTTAGCTATAAGTGATAATCCATGAGTACAAGCATCCTTCATGCAAAACCTATCTGCAGGCTGTTGTGCCTAAACACCTACAGCCCCACCATCCAGTGGGGGGTGACAGGTTGTTTGTTCAATCAAGTTGATCAAATGAGTGTCCAGACTACATTGCTGTAGTTTCACCATTCACCCCAATCGCAGCCCTTACATTCTACCACGCCCCCTCTTCCGCAGGTTGTTCCCTAGGCTTAGAAAAGGGGCACAGGTGGATGAGAGGTAAAACAGTCCACTCTCTCTGGAGCTGTTGACTTGGACTCTGGTCAATTCTGGCTGTTTCCTTTCATGGGCTGACAGTTTGTCCAGGAATAACCTTTCGATCCTACTAATGAAGAACAAGCAATTAGATATATAGGTATTTAAGCAGCACTAATAGTTATGGTAGGTTACTTTAGCATAGACACATGTTTGGATATGTTAATCCATGAATTACAATTTTCCCCCCTGTTAAATATGACAGGGTCTTACTGTGGCTTATAACATCTTAGCCACAACAATGGTGGCCAACAGCTTTGCCTGTATACCAATCTGCACACTCATTTCAAGGTTTAGTGTACTGAATCCTCACTTCCTCCATATAGCTCTAGGGAATTGAAGTGGAAAGCACCAGAAGGGCAACGGGAAAGTTTACCCCCTCTGTCCTTCTCTTACCCATTAATCTCTGGGGGGGGAGAGCCATATGAAAACAATTAGAACTAAAACTTGTAAATGAATACTATACTCCAGCTCAAAATCATGATGACAAAATGGGATATGGTCCCTGGGAAAGGCCTGGCAAATTCAAACAAGGCATAACTGAGCCTAGTGCCCACCGAACCAAAAATTAGATAAAACATTGTATGGGTTTTTCCTAGAGGCTGTTGAGGCCCTAATACCCATACCTTGGCTCACAGAGGAGGCTGATATGGGTTCCTCAATGGCTTTATCCTCTGACAAAAACTTGCAACAGCTCATCAATGGTACAAGAGCAACTGGAGCTCAATCATTTGGAATCCTTCTAACTCCCCCTGGAATACTCCAATTTTTGTAATAAAAAAGAGATCGGGAAAGTGGAGACTTCTCCACGACCTCCGTGCAATTAATACCCAAATGAAAATTTTTGGCCCAGTCCAACGTGGCTTCCCCTCTTGTCCAGCCCTCCCCAGGTCAATGGCATTACTATTATAGTTGATATCCACAGAGTTGTTTCTTCTCTATTCCCTGGTGTCCTCAGGATAGGGAAAGATTTTGATCTTTACCTTGCCCACCATTAACCATTTGGGCCCGTGACAAGTGTTATCAATGGAGAGTTCTCCCCCATGGGTATGGCTAATAGCCCCACTATGTGTCAGTTATTTGTTCAGCAAGCCGTCGAACCAGTTACAAAAACAATTTGACACCCTGACTTATCATCCACTATATGGATGATATCCTCTTATGTGGTGATGATCAGGCGAAGGTTTATAATGCATTTAATGTCATGGTTAAATCACTACAAAACCATGNCGACATCATGAGATGGACAAACCTCCCATTGCTCATAGGTGATGGATAAATAAATATTAGTAAAAATGTTCCATCCTAACCCAAACTGTGTAAGATTTAATGCATCCCTCAATCCGAATCCCCAAGAGTTTCTTCACAGGCCGGAAAGAAAAATCCTCAATCATTTGAAACCAAAGCTGAAACACAAAGACCGGATACAAACAACTCTGAGCGGAAAAGACGCAATACATGGGGGGATCGCTATACCCAGACACCAAACTATACTATAGGCTATAGTCATGAAAAGACAGCCTGGTACTGGGCACAAAAACAGAACCTAGTTGACCAATGGAATATAAACTGAAGATCCAACCTGAGCTTGCTACAGACTTTTCAGGCCACCGTCATATTTGGAACAAGGGGGCCAGAAGACACCAATGGAAAAAAGAACAGCATACTTCAGCAGATGGTGCCTGGCAAAATCTAGGAGTCACTCACTGTAGTAGAATGAACGATGAAATTAAACCCCTACCAATCTCACCGTTGTACAAAGGTCAATCCTCAGCTGGACCAATAGACCTCAAGTGAAACCCAAACTGCTGGAGGTGACGTAGAAAGAGAAGCTGTGCAGCAGACTACAAAACATAGGTCTGGTTTCAGGAAAAGACTTACCTAAGATCAGACAGCAGGCGACAGAGAAATAAGATCGACAATTGACACAATGGGGACCTTCATTTAAGCTCAAAAGCTTCTGTATATCAAAGGAACCAATAAGGAAGTGGAGGCGCAAGCCACAAGTGGGAGGAAAATCCTTCACCGCAGATACAATCTGACCAAAGGCATTATAATTTCCAGAGATAGCAGCTACTCAAAAAAACAGAAGAAAGAGAAAATCAAAATGCAACTGTCAAAAGATGGGCAAAGATCTTTGAGATAGAGACTTCAACGAGGAGAGTAGAGATGGCCAAGAAGAAACCATCTTAAGAAGTGTTCCAACGATCTCTGATAATAAGAAATGCCAATAACAACCACTCTGAGATAGTCACCTTACTTCCAATAAGACTGACTAGTTCACGGAACCCGAATGATACGCAGTGTGGAGGTTGTGGGGAAAGGGGGACCACTCATCCATGCTGTGGGATATTGTAAACTTTACAGCACTTGGAATGCAGTGTGGAGAAACTCCTTAGAGTATGATGACTCAAAATGAGGCCTTCCATTGAGCCAGTCATATACCACTGCTGGGTATATACACCAGACTCTCTTCACTGCAAAGATACATGCACAGCTATGTTATTGCAGCTCTTCACAATAACCAAAAGCTGTGGGAACCAGCCCTTCCTACGATGGAGGGATTAGAGAAAAATGTGGTACCATGTACCATGGAATACTATGCATGCAGTATAAGAAAGAAAACATCATGAAATGTTGCAGGTAATGGCATGGAGCTGGAAGACGTTATGTTAAGTGAATGTAACACAGTCAGTCCAGAAAAATAACAGGCAAATGGTATCCTCCCTCATATGTGGATGCTGTACCATACTAACCCAGATATTAAGTATTTCTCATTGGAGATGGTATGTGATAGTGAAAGAACAAACAGAAAGACTGCATCAGAAAATGGGACTGAAATGGTTGAATTGGAAAAGTGGGGGGGTGAGAGGGAAAGGTGTATATCGATTAAGGCATATTTAATTGGCGTGAGCCAGCAAGTACCCATTTTCACCTAGACACTGTCTAGGACAATGGTGTTTTAGGACTAGTAAAGAACGTGTTATTAAACAACATTGTTTAGAATTGATAAAAGGTAATGAATCTGAATTAAATGGAGATTAAATTCGCTGTTTTGCCCACATTTGCTTACATAAATCTGTAACAAGAACTTTGGGATGGACACATACAAATATCTCTATAAACTTCCTGTTGTACAGTATCTACCGTTGTAGCATTCTTTTTAAGATGATTTAACGTAAAAAATTAAGTTTGCTTCCCAAGTTAATCATATATAGTCACCCAAAACATCATGGGTGAATTTGATGAAATCTGTGCCTTGACTCCACCCTATAAATGTATAAGTCAACTGTCTTCTGGCGGATCATACGCTAAAACCAGGGGGGGGGGTTTTAGAAAGGACTTGAAAACCTTTTCCATCAACCCTTGCAATGAAATCTTAAAACTACAACTAGGTAAAGATTTTTGTTCCTAACAGGACAAAAGTTCACCAACTTAATGGCTGCTGGAACGGAAGAAAAGATACAGTTTGCATGAGTAGATTGTCACCAAAAAGTGGCAACCGGAAAGGCTGACCCATCTGCAACATTCAAAAGGAAGAAAGAAAAGCTCAGATTGCTACATAAACACCGAAACACCTCTGGTGGATTCCTCACATGTTAACAACTTATTATAAATGCCCTAATGAAACTTACCTCTAGGTGCCAAAGGTCTGAATGAGAGACTTTCTGGCCTTCCCCCCCATAGAAACAGGCGAAATATGATGATGATGAGGTCTGTTCCCCAACTGTAAATGCGAACCAACTGTTATAGAGGTAAACTTCTTATAAAAGTCAGTAAAAAAAAAACTGCTTTCTTTAATTGACTACTAGACACTGGGAATGTGGAAGGGATTACTCTCTGTTCAGAACCAAATATAAATCTAAATGTCCTCAGGGCTATGCAATCAGGCAATATATATTAATACAGAGCTCTTGACATCAGCAATGGATTGTCTACCAGGCCAGTGGATGTTGGCCAGGGATCAAGGCCCAAACAAAAGGTAAGGCTCCTGGCCTCTACAGTTGGGCTTACCACAGGAGGAGAGGCAATAAGTCCTGCTGTCGAATACTGACATTAACATGGGAGAGAATATTTGAGACCCAAACATGCAAGTGTACAGATGGCTCGCAATGCCAGAGAGTGTACCATAGAAGGAGGCCACTAAACCCACTTAAAGCATATTGGTCCCCGAAGTTCAGCAGACTCCACCGTCAGCACCAGCTAACACCTCACTCTGCTGGAAATCGTGGTCCGCAAGGCAGCCATGTGTCCTATATCCCAAATTTAATTGGTTATCAGCTCTCTCCTTGGAGACTAACCCATGTCTGATGCCACAGCTTACATCTCTACAGGTTAGGTTATACTTTTGTCAGCTCCTGTATCTAAGAGGCCCTCAAACCTTTTTTCTTCAATTAGTAATTGTAGTGTAAGTCGGGTGTCAAGGCTAGTTATTAAATAAGCCGAGTCAGTACCGGTCGAACCAAATCCACTATTTCCCCTATCCGTTGAATGAGACGGAAATAATTTGTGGCAACTTGGGAGAATGAGGAGCTGAGCAATACAGTCTCCAGGGGAAAATTGTGAAAAAGCCCCCTTCGGGAAATTTTGAACACATTATTTTAAGCTCTCCTGTATAGTCTTGGTCAATAAACCCGGGGTGAACTATGAGGCCTTTGAGGGTCATAGAAGAGCGACCTAGTAGTAAGCCCACAGTGTTTTCTGGTAGCGGGCCATGAAAGTCAGAGGGAACAGGGTGTACTCCCATTTGTGGAGTTAGCACTATTCCTGGTGGTGGAACTGAGGTCCAGTCCTGCCGAGCCTGGGGTGGCTCTTCGTGGGTGTTCACACGAGAATGCGTCCAATGTATGCAAGTGTGAGGGTCTCCATATGTTCAAGGGCCCTGAAGACGAGGGCCCCACATCTCGTTTTTTTGAATCCTCTAGAGGGCTCCCTTTGATATCTTTTACTGAGCGGCATTCATTAGCCCAATGTTTTCCCTTTTTGCATCAGGGACAAAGCCCAGGTACTCTTATGTTGTCCTGGGCAGTACACTCCTTTTTTATATGACCTGGCTTTTCACATTGGAAACAAACAGGCTACTTGATAGGTCTAGCTTGTCATTGTCCCTGTAATATGGCGGCTGCCAGCCCAGCATTGGTGAGTGGTCCTCCTATCTCTCTGCATGCCCTCAACCATGATTGTAGGCCTTTCGTCTTATGGGGGATGATGGCCACCCTGCATTACTTAGTGCATTGTTCAAAAAGGAGTTGCTCTATAAGGGGCATTGCCTGTTCCTGATCCCCAAAGATTCTTCCTGCAGCTTCTAGGAACCTAGCAACAAAATCAGAGAAGGGCTAACTCGGGCCCTGGACTATCTTTGTTAAATTTCCTGAGACTTCCCCTTTTATTCTTATACGCCTTCCACGCTCTTAGGTGCTGCAGGTTGATATCTTGACCAGTAGACTGCAGCTGAAAAGCCGGTTTGATCTGCCGGCGTTGTTCTCCCTGGTCCATAACATATCAAAGTCGCTTCGGGCTTGCCTCGCCCCCTGTCAGTAGCATTGAGAGCGGGCTTCGGTCTTGACACTGGCAATCGTAAGCCACAACGCTTATTCCATTCTAGATATTTTCCCATGGTGAGGAGGGAAGTCTTTGCTACATACTGCCAGTATGTAGGTGTCATAGCAGTGCTGGCTAGTCGTTCTACTTGGGACACAGTGAAGTTAGCATTAACTCCATAAGTGCTGACTGACTCTGCTAATTCTTTAATTTGCTTATGTTCTACGGGCTGATGACCACGCTCACCATCAGCGTCCTCTATGACTGGGAACATATGCCTCATGGCAGATTGCCACCTCTGGCGGAGCAAAATGGAAGTCTAGAAAACATTATTTTCAGCGCATAAGATGGCAATGGCGGGGCGAATGGCAGGGTATAAAAGCGGGGAGTTATGGGACCCATTTTATCTTTAGTTTTAACCTGTCTTCCCGCCCCCGATCAGGGGCGAAAGTGCTCAATTTTGTACCATGCTGCTTCCTCCTCTAGTTCCTCCTCTTCGGATTGTGGTAATTTCTCAACTTTAAATGGGTATAAGGTACCTTCATCAGGAATTTTGCTAGCATCTGCCTTCCTAGAGGCTTTTTTATTTGAATGTGCACCTAATCTTTCACTCCGTTCTGTTTTCTGTCCTTGCTCTCCTGAAGTTGCCAAGGGCTTGCTTGTTGTTTATCCTAAGAGGCGATGCAGCCTTTTTGTGTTCAAAAAAACAATGCTACAAGGACAATTACAACAGACAATAAAATGATTAGGCAAGCTTGGAATACCTCTAGATCATCAGAGAAAGCATATCTCTCAGAACTTAACTGGCCACAGTTCTGAACCCTCTTCGGAATTCAAAGGGTCCTCTCGGCTCCAGCGATGGCAATTTCCCGGGTTTCGGCACCACTTGCCGCGCGCCGCTGCTTGTAATTTGTCTCCGCGGCTAGCAACTTCACTGGGAACAACAGGAATTCTTCGTGGTAATATTTATTGTGCCACAGCTTTCTTTTTGTAGACAGCGACCGAAAGGTGCAGACAAGCAGCCGTTAAAAGCAGTTCTTAGAGGGTTTTGGTATGGCTCTGGATTGGTGCACCGTCCGATTCCTCATTAGCATGCCCAAGGCGAGGGCCCAGAGAGCTCGGGCCGGGAGCGCAGTTTGCCCAACGCAAAGGCAATGGCGGGAAACGGCTTGTAGTTGTTCTAGAAACTCAGAAAGTCAGCGCCACCTTAGGGTGTGGTATAGCACACATTGTTTGTGTGGTAGGTTGCCAACAATGAAGATATTGCATGATGGATCCTGGAGGAAATTGGGACATAGATGTTCGTGGATGCTCCTAAGTCAGAACCATCGCTAACTGTTAATTAACGGTGCCAAAGGCTACTGGGCCCTGGCCCCGAGGACCGCAGAGAGAAGACAAGTGAATGGGACTGGTGTCTTTTCTTCATTCCCTCCCATCAGTCTTGTGATGGTTTTAATCCCCCTCGGTGTCAACTTGACTGGACTAAGGAAAGAATAAGAGAAAAAGGGTCTTTTTGATTTGGGACCAAACCTCAAACACCGATGGACTCACCCAAAATGGGCTAATTTCACCTTCTTGGCCAGCAGGCATGCAGTATTTAAAGCGCACAGCCAGCGGAAGAGCTGGTCCCTTTTTCATCCTGCGGCTTGGTTCTCTCATTTGGTGAGTTTTTCTTGCTGCTTTGATCAACCTTCGGATCCCAGCATGTAATGAAACCGGCAGATCTCCTGGATATCCATTTGGGCCTTCAGAACCAGATTTGAACTACTGAGACATCCAGCCTTATGGATTGAGCAGTTTCCCTGGATTCCCTGCCTCTCCAGTTCGGCGCTACCAGGGACTTATGGAATGCCTTCATCCACCGTCATGGTATTCCTTCACAGCATTGCTTCTGACCAAAAAACTCACTTCACAGCCAAAAAAATGCGACTGTGGGCCCATGTTCATGGTATCCACTTGTCTTATTATGTTCCCCACCACCCAGAAAGCAGCTGGCTTGATAGAACAATGGAATGGCCTCTTGACACAGAACACAATTACAGTGGACAATGTCAGCAATACCCATGGAGCTTGCGGCAAGTTTCTCCAGGCAAGCAGTATATGCTTTGAAATCAGCACCCACTATATGGTTAACTGTTTCTCCTATAGTCACAATTCATGGGTCCAGGAACCATTGGGTGGAAGTGGGAATGATTTTCCACTCACTATCACCCCTAGTGACCCAGTAGGAAATTTTTTGCTTCCTGTACCATGACCTTGCGTTCTGCTGGTCTAGATGTGGCTCCAATGGGGGGAGTGCATTGCCAGGAGATACAGCAAGCGTTCCATTGAACTGGAAGCTTCTAAGACTTCCCCCTGGCCACTTTGGGCTTCCAATGCCCTTAAGTCAAACAGGCTAAGGAAGAATAACAGTAGTAGGAGGAAGGATTGATCCAGACTACCAGGAAATTGGACTTTTTCTCCACAATGGGCGCAAGGAAGATTATGTCTGGAAGGCAGGAGATTCCACAGGGTGTCTTTTGGTGCTACCATGTCCTATTATTAAAGAGTTCTAATGGAAACTGCAACAACCCAATCTAGATAGGACAACAAATGGCTTAGACCCTTCAGGGATGAAGTATGGGTCACTCCTCCAGGGAAATACCCAAGACCTGCAGAATGTGCTTGCTGATGGGTGGAGGAAATACAGAATGAGTAATAAAAGAAGGTAGTCATAAATATTAGCTGAGGCCACGGAACCAGTTGCAGAAATGTTGATTATAATAGATATTAAATTTTGTCCTATTTGGTAAAGAATGTGCTTGTTCTATATATATTATATTTATTATTTAAATTTATATTATAATATATATATATATATATATATGATATATATATTAAACATATATACTAATAGTTCATATATATTAAACTATATGGTATATATGTTTTATATATATAATATACACAATTCATTACATATACATATATACATATAAACATATATTATATAAATTATGTATATATGCTTATATATATATTATTATATATCATATATATATATATATATATTATATATATGTAAGTGGATTACTTTGTAAGTTGTTCCCTTTTGAATGTGAAAATGAGATATGTGTTAAGTATTGTCATATTAGGTTATTAGATACTGAAGGACCTTACAAGTTTCCTCATAGGCGACTTACCACCTACTCTAAGATAAAATACTTTGCTCTTGCACATGAGATACTTATAACATGTTAGGTGAAATTATGACCCTGCCATTGTTTGCAATTGACATTAAAGCATAACATAAGGAGAGGCTATTTATTGGGTGTCAAGTTGACAAGGGGTGGACTTATGATGGTTAATCCTGGGTGTCAACTTGACTGGACTAAGGAACAAATAAGAGAAAAAGGTCTTCTGTTTGGACCACCTGAACCCGGATGGCCCACCCCAAATGTGGGCATTACCTTCTGCCAGCAGGCAGTATTTAAGGCCACGGCAGCGGGAGCTGGTTCCTTTTTTCTCCTGTGGCTTGCTTCTCTCATCTGGTGAGTTTGTCTTGCTGCTGTGATCAACCTTTCGGATCCCAGCGTGTACTGAGACTGGCAGATCTCCTGGAATCCATTTGGGCCTTCAGCCCTAGATGGGGACTACTGAGACATCCAGCCTTACCGACTGAGCAGTTCCCTGGATTCTCGGCCTCTCCAGTTCGGCGCTACTGTTGAGCTCCGTCACGTGAGCAAATCAATAAATTGTATATAGTTATATATTCATTCTGTTGCTTCTGTTTCTTTAGAGAACCCTGACTAATACAAGTCTCTACCCCTGGAGAATGATCATCTTTATCTTTTCCTGAATTAAACTACAACTTGAGCCCAAGTTTTCCACACTTTGCTAAGTTATTGTAGAGAATCTGTGATGTTCATTCTGCTTTGGGAGAATCAGGATTTGACATCTCTCAGAAATCATGGTGGTCCTGTGTTGACTATGTTCCTCTAAATTCTTAGATGGCCAAAATACTCACAGGAAAATATTTACTGGACATAGGCCCAACAGAGAAGAACCAATGCTTACATCTTGGCCATATAATTTTATTTTGCCTCTGTAACATCATGAACAATGAGGACTCCTTATATTCTGAAAAACAAAATATGTAGACAATTCCATTATCGAATGAATGTTCTTTTCTATAGAATGTAGCATTGGCATATATGACTGATAATTTAAAGAAACGATAATATTTTTCAGTTGACCCACATAAGAAGGATGGTCCTAAATTTCCTTCAATGAATGATACTGATCTCTGAAGGTTTCAAAGCCTGAAGCTGGAGAGATGGCTCACTAGTTAGGAGCATTGGCTACTCTTCCAAAGACCTGGGTTTGAATCAGAGCACCCACATACCCACTAGTAAGTGTCTGAAACTCCAGTTCAGGGGATTTGAGATCCTCTTTTGACTGCAGATACTGCAGGACACGAGCTCACTTACATGCATGCAAGTAAAACAATCGGAAAAGAAAATTAAAATGTTTTGAAAAGATGGCAAAGTCTGCATTTCCTGCTTTCTTAGAATATTAACATGGTAGAATATTCAAATGAATTTTCTTACCACTTGCCCAGGCTCAAGGATATTGAAATCTAGCACATAAATCCCATTAGTAGAGGTAGAAATACAGGCAGTATACTATTATGGCAACAACCATCAATTACAGTTAAGGATTTTCTGTAACATCAAAATGGACAGTCTAATATTAAAACAACTCAAGTATTACTGAGCAAAGTGCATTTCTACAATGTTCAGTGTTTCTACTCAGATTTCTAACTTTAAACAGCCTATAATTACTGGCAGCAAAGAAGGACCTTGCAATAGACTGCCTCTGCTTGAGAACCTCTGATGTAATTATTGCATGCTGATAATATACTATCTACACATTAAAGATATTCCTAAAATATTTGATGGTAGATTATGATTACAACATTACATTACAAAAAACCATATGCAGAAGGAAACCCTTACTGACGTTCTTCTGCTTTAAATATTGTGTCCCCATTTGAAGTCCACTATGCACATGTCCTGTCATGATCCCTGTGCATTGGCCTCCATGATACTGCCGAGGTAATCCAACAATGTCAGTCCATCTTCTGAGGAGACTGAATTTCCATTATGTGCCTGCCTGTGAGAATTGTAGACAGGCCAAACGATGCTCTCTCTCTTTTTTTCTTCTTGTGTTTTTACTAAGATCTCAAGTTTTGTGTCTGCATTACAGGTTATCTGGTCTAATTATTTATTTCTGGTTGTACTTTCCTTCTGGATGCTTAAGCCCATACAGATAGTCCAGATTAACCAAGTTTTTTTTTTTTTTTTAGGTCAGTTGAGGATCTGATCCTCAGGGGTCTCTCGGGGTTTTTTTTGGTGGGGGAGGGGGGAGCTCCTTGCTTCTTTCGGCTCCTCATCCAGCAGTTCCATATGCATGAGGACAAAATCAGTTCTTGCTAGACCAGATTTCCTTTTCTGATAGATGAGCAGACTTTTCTCTTTATAGACTGGACACTGGCTGAAGTCCCGTTAGTGGCTCTCCAAGACCTCCCTGAACAGGAAGAATGGTGACCCACTTCTGCAGGACTTTTCAAGAAATGCCATCATGTATAATCCCCTAAGACTTGGTTGACCTCTGAGGGCAAGGAACAAAGTTGTCCTCAGGTCCCTCTGTCAAATTGGTAGGGACTTCAAATATGGTCATTAAACAGCCAGAAAGGCTAAGTTGCACCAGCCTGTTACATTGCACCTATATTAACATAGTATCCTCAAACAGATTGTATGTTATTTCCATAGCATATTTCTTGATTTACTTCTTTCCATTTTAATCCCATATTACACTAAAAGATGCACGCATGTCCTCCATAATATATTAAAAGTCCAAGGTCTAAGAATACGTGTTAAGTCAGCTCTATAACCTGTGTAGGGATTCCCAATACAAGAGCACAGTTGTCTTTAGATCGTGAGAAGTATAATATTAACGTTGCTCATTTGTCTTACACTTAGGTACTTGGTACTAGCATCCACAGATGAGGAAAATGATGTTGTCTCTAAAACTAAATTGCTTGTCCTACACATAAGGGCATACAAAGACATACAGGTATGTAAATGACATTTCTTCTAAGAGTAACATTCCTTATCTTATACATGAAAACATACAGATATTACTTGATACCCCTTTTAACATAGATGTTTTTTTTTTACTTGTACCCCCAAAGTCCCAAACTTGGCTGGAGAGATCTGTACATGCCACTACAAAGTTCAGTCACAATTGTTTCCTGTACATTTTTTCTTTAGCCAGCAGTTTCCAGGCTATCGGAGAAGAGCAGGTGAGAGAAAAAGAAGTAAACCGATTTTGTTGAAGATATCACCCAGGGTGTCTATATCTTTTCCCCTCAGGAGGCTGGCAGCTCAGCTCTGGCTCCAATCTTTTTGGAGGCGTGGATTGTGAAGCCACAGATGCCCTCCCACTTAGCTGGAGTCTTGGCTCTCAGGGATCCACTTTTGTAGTTTATTGATGAAATATGAATGGGAATAGCATACACAGTCAAGGAAACATTATCTATTATACTAGGTTGTGTTGCTGACATAGCACAGGTGGTTAGAGATACCATGATTTTATTTTACTCTAGGTAGGAACTACCTCATTTATCATTTTAGTAGATAAATGGATGAGGGCTTGTTAAGATTCTTTTAAAGAATAACATAGATTTGCCCTTTAATTTTACGTTTGAAAAGTAAAATAATATGTTGGGATTACCCATGGCCCTTATTAGTTTTGGTAGATTTATTGGGCCTGATTTTTAGCTTGATAAAAGACAGCTGTCATATTTTTTACTGATGTAATTGGTTGTTGGAAGAAATCCCAGCCAGTATAGTACCTGTCCTTGATACATATTAAGAGCTGTTTCTGAGAAATAGAATATCCTTCCAAGAGATTTTATGTCTCTTCATGTAAGGAAGATGTTAAGCTGTCCTTTAGAGGGTATTACATTAATTTTACATTATTTTAGGTACCACATACATACCCATACAAGAACTGATATCCTGAGGTCCATTGTGGATGAAGAGATAAAATACTATCTTTTAAAACTAAATTATCTTGTAGATAAAAGAGGGTGCTACAGATAACATTATAAAAGGACATTGGATATACATCAATGTTAAGGCTGTTACCTAAAAATTTAATATGGATTAGAATTAAAAGTAACTTGTTGTTTACATAAATTTAAGTGTGACCAATTTTTAAATAGCATGAGTAATTTAGTTTGCCATTATCCAATGTGTGAAAAGATTCTGAGCACAAGTAAAAATAAGTTAGAGGAATCTTGATTAAATATACATTGTGAGTTTTAAGTTACCTGACTAAGACTGGATCCTGTGGAAATAAGGTTTATACATATATAATTTTAACCTTTATATATATTACAATTTTAGATGTATACCTTTAAAGTATAAATTTTGTAGAATGGTTTTACAGATCCTACTGGGCACTGGTGGTTTACCTTCAATAGATGACAGTTCATACTTAATAAATCTTTGAACTACTATCTGTGCAGATTTTTATTTACCTGTTATAAATCAATTAATTTATTAAGCATTTAAATATATTGGCAAACCTGAGTTAGGGAAAAATCAATTTTAGTTTTAGAGGTAGTCTTTAGTAAATCTATGTAAATAGAAAAAAATAACAGAAAATGAATTTTCACCAAAACCTAAAAATGGCAAATATTTGTATAGGATCCTTAATTGATTTATTTTGAAATGTCTGGGGGTTAGTAATTGATCAGTTGTGCACAACTTGTTTAATGATATTTTTGGGTACCCATATATCAGACTTAGAGAAGCATGCTATAGATTCTAAATGGCCATTATGAAATATTATCTCGAGATAAAAATTGATGTGCAAGGAACAGTAAAATTACATCACTTCTGAATAAGTATCATGAGAACGAAAACAATAAATTTCAAGGGTACACTTTTTCTCAACATTTTTTGGAAAAACCTGAATCAAAAAGAGATCTGGAATCATGCTGAAATTTTTCATTTGGTGACGGACCCAAAGAATTCTGGGAAATGTAGTACTGTGCTCAAAGCTGGTGTGTGCTAGATGCAGGCAACGGGTGCTACATTTCCTGTTACTGAAAAATGATTTTGTTATAATTTTGTGACTCCGATTTGGGGCTACATTAACAGGATATGCCTGTAAAAGTAGGGGTTAGTCCTGACTGGTCTGATGTAGTCTTTCTGTATTTTTTATTATTATGATTTTTTAAAATTTTATTTATTTCTGTAAGTGTGTGAATGTACTGTTTGCATGCAGGTTTGTGCACCCGTGTCATGCAATGCTGCGGAGGTCAGAAGAGGGTGTCGGATTCCCCGGAACTGGAGTTCTGGAATTGGAGTTTCAGACGGTTTTCGGCCGCCATGTGCATGCTGGGGATCGAACCCAGGTCCTCTGTAAGAGCAGTCAGCACTCTGAACCACTAAGCCATCTCTCCAGCCCCAGTCTTTCTGTATTTAAGGATTAAGGCATTCATGTCTCTTTAAGAGAGATCAGCAGCTCGCAGGCTGGCATTCCAGGCAGCAGCAGCAGCATTGGCAGGAGCTCAGGCTCAGTGAGGGACCAAGGGGCCTGCCAGCTGCCTGGCCCCAGTCTTGAATACCATCTCATCTGGGTCCTCACAGCCCCCTGTAGGCCCTATCAGCCCCCAGCCCAGTGCTCTGGCTCTTCCATGTGCTTGGCGCATGGCACCAGCCTCTCTGTTAACCAGGACTGTGGCAGAGCTGCTGCCAGGGCTGCTTGGTTTGTGATTGGCGTGACTGTTACCCATGATAAAGAAAGATAGGAAATGGTAGTGGTTAGGGAAAGAGACCGTTCAAAGACTAATCTCATCGGAAAAGAGAATTTTTTCCATGGAGATGTGCCAAGCTGGCAATATAGAGGAGAGAGACTGAAAGCAGATGCAAAGACTAATCTCTCAAAGATAAAAGAGTTTATTCCACGGAGATGAACCTCAGCGAGTCACTGGCTAACCTGATCCCCCATTGGGCGGGGGGGAAGGTAACTCCCTGTGTTCACGGTAACCCTCTGAGATTTTCCCCTCGAGTGAGGGGGAAAAAGGACTGACAGAGACAGCCAATGGAAATACCTTATTCCTCTTCCTGTGTCTTTTTTTCCCTTTTTTTGTTTTTTTTCTATTACTTCTTTATTTTTTCTCATTTTTTAACAATAAGTAATAATTTATGACTACAAGCATCCTTCATGTAAAACCAATTTGCAAGCAGTTGTGCCCAAACCCACACAGCCCAAGGGTCCCACCATCCAGCTGGGGGGCTTTTATATTCAATCAAGTTGATCAAATAAGTGTCCAGACTATATTGCTGTAGTTTCACCATTCACCCCAATCGCAGCCCATTCATTCTACCATTCCCCCTCTTCCGCAGAGTGATCCCTAGGCTTAGAAATGGGGCACAGGTGGATGAGAAGCAAAACAGTCTACTTTCTCTGGAGCTGTTGTTTTGGACTCTGGTCATTTCTGGCTGTTTCCTTTCATGGGCTGTTTGTCCAGGAATAACCTGTCAATCCTACTAATGAAGCACAAGCAATTAGATATACAGGTATTTAAACAGTACTAATTGTTATTGTAGGTTACATTGGTATAGACACAGATGTTTGGATGGTATGTTAATCCATGAATTACATTTTTTCTGTAAAATATGCCAGGGTCTTACTGTGGCTTATAACATCTCCTTACCACTAGAGGATGTAAGCTTGTGGCAAAGGCTGTGGGTTATTCCTCCAAGGAGAGAGCTAATAGCCAATTAGATTTGGGATATACAGACATATGGCTGCCACTGCTGCACAGTATTTCCAGGCAGGTGAGGTGTAGCTGGTGCTGACAGAGGAGTCTTGCTTGATTCAAGGTGACAAGTGTTTGCTTTATTGGTTTAGTGTCCTTTGGTTACACTCTCTGGTATTCCAGAGACCAACTGTACACTTGCAAGTGTGTTCTCAGTACATCTTTCCCATGCTTACATCAGGTCTTCGACAGCGGGCATTATTGCCTCTCTTCTTGCATGTATCCCAGCTTATAGGCAAGAAGCCTTTACCTTTTGGGGGAGTTTGGAACTCCTGGCCAACATCTCCTTGGTAGAATAATCCATTGATGATATCAGAGCTCTCCTGTATTAATATATTTTGCTTAAATGCACAGCTTAAGGAAACTTTAGTATTATATTTGGTTCTGAATAGA